>JAJHIY020000613.1:2435000-2890000 GCA_022114975.2 Lampris megalopsis
GAACCCCGGGTGTGTGTGTGTGTGTGTGTGTGTGGAAGTGGTGTGTGTGTGTGGAAGTGGTGTGTGTGTGTGTGTGTGGAAGTGGAGTGTGTGTGTGTGTGTGTGTGTGTGTGTGTGGAAGTGGAGTGTGTGTGTGTGTGTGTGTGTGTGTGTGTGTGGAAGTGGAGTGTGTGTGTGTGTGTGTGTGTGTGTGGAAGTGGAGTGTGTGTGTGTGTGTGTGTGTGTGGAAGTGGAGTGTGTGTGTGTGGAAGTGGAGTGTGTGTGTGTGTGTGTGTGTGTGTGTGTGAAAGTGGAGTGTGTGTGTGTGTGTGTGTGCACGGTTTGATTGTGTCCTTGCTCTGCTTGGGAGCGAGTGGCTGCCTTATGGACAGAGAAGGAAGAGAAGGAAGAGAAGAGAGGGAAGAAAAGGAAGTAAAGAGAGGGAAGAGAAAGAAGAGAAGGAAGAGGGAACAGAAGAGAGGGAAGAGAGGGAAGAGAAGAGAGGGAAGAAAAGGAAGAGAAGGAAGAGAGGGAAGAGAGGGAGGAGAAGGAAGAGGAAGAAAGGGGAGAGAGGGGAGGCGGAGGAAGAGGAAGAGAAGGAAGAGAAGAGAGGGAAGAAAAGGAAGTAAAGAGAGGGAAGAGAAAGAAGAGAAGGAAGAGGGAACAGAAGAGAGGGAAGAGAGGGAAGAGAAGAGAGGGAAGAAAAGGAAGTAAAGAGAGGGAAGAGAAAGAACAGAAGGAAGAGGGAACAGAAGAGAGGGAAGAGAGGGAAGAGAAGAGAGGGAAGAAAAGGAAGAGAAGGAAGAGAGGGAAGAGAGGGAAGAGAAGAGAGGGAAGAAAAGGAAGAGAAGGAAGAGAGGGAAGAGAGGGAAGAGAAGAGAGGGAAGAAAAGGAAGAGAAGGAAGAGAGGGAAGAGAGGGAGGAGAAGGAAGAGGAAGAAAGGGGAGAGAGGGGAGGCGGAGGAAGAGGAAGAGAAGGAAGAGAAGGGAGAGGGGAGAAGGAAGAGAAGGAAGAGAAGGGAGAGGGGAGGAAGAGAAGGAAGAGAAGGGAGAGGGGAGGAAGAGAAAGAAGAGAAGGGAGAGGGGAGGAAGAGAAGGGAGAGAAGGGAGAGGGGAGGCGGAGGAGGAGGACATAATGGCCCAGAGATGTGGAGGGAGGGCTGAATCTCATATCTAATAATCGTGTTTTTTGAAGGAATCACATTGTGGTGGTTCAGAGGAGCGGTACCGGACGTCAGATCTGACGCCTCCTGATGGATGCAAGGCGCTGGAGCCTCCGGGTCTCTCTCCCCTCGGACGGAGAACAGGAGTGAGAAGGAGGAATGTAGGTGCCCGGCTCGACCAATGAAACTGCAGGATTCAACAGGGAGGGGCGGGAGAATGCGGCTTGAGCCAATGGAAGCTCCGGTGGTGTTCCTGACCCCACGTGGGTCCTGATTCCCAAACTACATGGGCCGCAACCCTTCATCCACCCCATCCAATCAGAGAGCCGAGCGGCATTCCTCCCCACGCTGACTGGCTGGCGGTGCGCGGGTCGTCCTTCAGTCATCACGTGTCTGTTTAACTCCTTCCTCCTCCGCAGGAAGACGCGAGCCTCCTCAAAACCAGCCCACGCGGCAACAACTGCACGTGCTTTAATGAAGGGTTTGTTTTCGGAAACGAGATCCTTCAGTGGGTCTGAACCGGTTCAGACACGACTTAGAGACGTTTAAGGGAAAAAATGAGGGGTGATATGCTGGAGCCCGCGGGGCAGAACCGGCCCCGTAGGCTTTTAACTGGTTTCTCTGATCCTAATCAAACCAATGTGCGAGACGACCAGCGAGATTAAAAGCACATGACAAATGATCGCTTCGAAGTGAAGTATAACCCACATTCACACGTCCACGCCCGTAACCTTCCTGCGCCATGCACAGGCCATGTGGACTAGAGTCCATGTGGACTAGACAAAGACTAGGATCCCACTGCATCACTACGGACTGCTTTGGATGTTACTGGAACAGCAGAAAGGCTGGACGGTTCTGTCAGGACTGCGGGATCACCTCACATCACTGGTTTCATCATCATCATCATCATCATCTTCTTCTTCATCTCCCCGTCTTTCTTTCCTTCAACCTCTCTTCCTCTTCCTCCGCTAGTTTAACTGCAGTGATGATTTAGAGCTAATAACACCTTGACGTGTTGCCCCCCGTCCTGTGCCTACGTCCAACATCCTGCGTCCTACAGCCTACAGCCTACGTCCTGCGTCCTCTATACTACGCCCTAAAGCCTACATCCTACGTCCTGCGTTCTACATCCTACAGCCTAATCCTACCTCCTACGGAAGGAGGAGACGTGAGACTTTCACATTATAAATAGTTTAATCTGGCAGCCACACAGGCACCAACACTGACAAACCAGATATCAATCTTCCGAGGGGGTTTTTCAACCCAAAACCGTACAGGCTCCCAAAAGGGATCCATTACAGAGTAAGTCGATACCGCCCCCAGGTGGTGGCGTCAGGGACTACAGCTGTGGGCCTGCTGCACAAAGGTCATACTGTGTGTGTGTGTATGTGTAACAGAGAAAGAGCATGCTGTGTCAGTAGATATGCGTGGACGCACACTATAGAGCGTGTGTGTGTGTGTGTGTGTGTGTAGACATGAGCATATGATAGTGAGGTGAGGAAGCGAGGGAGTTTGTCTTTGCGTGTGTTTTTGTGCATGCATGAGGTTTGTTTAGCTGTGTTTTCAAGACAGAGACAGACAGACAGAGAAAGAAACAGGGAGAGAGAGACAGACAGACAAAGACAGAGAGACAAACAGAGAGACAGAGAGTGAGAGAGAGACAAACAGAGAGAGACAGAGAGTGAGAGAGAGACAAACAGAGAGAGACAGAGAGTGAGAGAGAGACAAACAGAGAGAGACAGGCAGACAGAGACAAACAGAGAGACAGAGAGACAGACAGACAGACAGACAGAGACAAACGGAGACAAAGAGCGAGAGAGAGACAGACAGACAGACAAACAGACAGTGAGAGAGAGACAAACAGACAGTGAGAGACAGACAGAGAGACAATCAGACAGTGAGAGAGAGAGAGAGAGAGAGAGAGAGAGAGAGAGAGAGAGAGACAAACAGGGGCAGATAAACAGACAGTGAGAGAGAGACAGACAGAGAGACCGACAGACAGACAGAGAGACAAACAGACAGAGAGAGAGAGAGACAAACAGACAGAGAGAGACAAACAGACAGAGAGAGAGACAGAAAGTGAGAGAGAGAGACAACCAGAGAGAAACAGAGAGAGACAGACAGAGAGAAAGAGAGAGAAGGTATTGAGGAGACAGACACCTGACAGCAGAGATCAGCTTTCTTCCATCCTGAAAATTGCTCAGCCACAGACGGGAGAAGCAAAAGAGGAGAAAGGATGAAGAATGACAGAAGATGAGAAGGAGGGTACATGGCTGGAGAAAAAGGAGAGGGCTGGACATACAGAGGACCAGCAGGAGGCGCCATACAGAGCAGACAGAGGAATGGAGGGGAGTGGGGGAAGGTAAGGAGTGCGGGAAAGGCAGGGGGTATAGCACAGAAGAGGAGACTACAGGGAGGAAGGGTGGAAAGCATGAAAAGAGAAAATGCAACAAAGGAAAGTCGGGACTTTGTGAGAGATTAATAAGAGCCATATATTAGAGAGGCTGGAGGGTCCCTAACCCCAACCCTGGGTTTCTAGCCACAGCAGACATGTGGTTAAGGGAAATATCGCCACTCTAAATCTGCATGTCCAGTAGAGCTGCTGATCCAGCCAGTCTTTTAAAGCCACTTCGCTTCACTTCATTTTTATCCATCATCCACCAAATCATCCATCCATCCATCCATCATCCATCATCCAAACCGCTTGTCCTACTCTCAGAGTCGCAGGGATGCTGGAGCCTATCTCAGCAGGGCAGCAGGCGGAGAGACACCGTGGACAGGCCACCAGACCATCACACAGAGACCACACACACACCATCATCGGAGGTCACTCGGGGTCGAATATGACTGTCCTCCTTGGTCCTTGTGGGTCTTCAGGTGGGCGAAGAGGCCAATCCTGGAGCCGCATATTTTGGTGCAGTGTGGGCAGGGGTGGATGGTGGTAGTCGTGGGATTGGTTTGGGCCTTTTTGGTGGAAATTCCCTCCTTTCTGAGTCTGCGCTTGCTTGTATTCTGCAGCATGGCGGAGATCATTATTATATAGTGCAGCTCCTTCCCGGACAAGTCTTCTCCAGATGGCGCTGTTGGTTGCTGTGTTCTCCAAGGTCTTAGGATCTATGTGGTATTTTTTGATGTTCGCTTGGATGTTATCTTTATACCTTTTCTTTTGATCTCCTGGGGCACGTTGTCCTGTGAGAAGCTGGGCGTATAGGACTTGTTTTGCAAGGCAACAGTCAGGCATACGGCTGACATGGCCAGTCCATCTGAGCTGGTGTTGGACGATGGTGGCAGTGATAGCGGGAATGTTAGCCTCCTCCAGGACGCTAGTGTTGGTGCGTCTATCTTCCCAGGTGATCTTGAGGATTTTTCGGAGGCACCTCTGATGATGTGCCTCTAGTGCCTTCAGGTGCCTGCTGTATGTGGTCCAGGATTCTGATCCATACAGTAGGGTGGGCAACACTACCGCTCTGTAGACCAGAATTTTCGTCCTGGCCTGGAGATCGCGGTTTTCAAAGACCCTTTTTCTCCGTCTTGAGAAAACCCCACTGGCACAACTGAGGCGGTGGTGTATTTCCTCATCAATGTTAGCTTTGGAGGATAGGAGGCTTCCGAGGTATGTAAAGTGGTCCACATTTTCCAGTCTGGTTTTGTCAACATAGATAGTTGGGGGTGGAGCAGGGTTATTTGTGTTGGGTGGTGGCTGGTAGAGGATCTGGGTCTTTTTTATGTTAAGGGCCAGACCAAGCTGCTTTTGTGCCTTTGCAAAAGCATCCAGAATTCACTGTAGGTCCTCTTCTGAATGGGCCACAAGGGCATTGTCGTCAGTATACTGCAGCTCCATGATGGATATGGTGGTGGTTCTGCTTTTAGCCCTGAATCTGTTAATGTTCAGGAGTCGTCCATCAGTTCTGTACATGATTCTGACTCCTTGTGGCAGGTGTTTACCCATAAGATGGAGGATAGCAGAAATAAAAATGGAGAACAGGGTAGGAGCAATGACACAGCCCTGCTTGACTCCAGTGTGAACCCTGAAGGGTTCCGTTTCATCTCCACTGCCACTGAGTGCTGTGGCTGACATACTGTCAAGCAGTAGTCTCAGTATCCGGATGTATTTGTCCGGGCAGCCGATTTTTGCCAGAACCAGCCAGAGAGCCTGACGTTCACAGAGTCAAAGGCTTTGATGAGGTCTATGAAGGCCATGTATAGTGGTTGATTTTGTTCCCGGCATTTTTCTTGTAGTGGTTGAGCAGTGAAAGTCATGTCCATGGTACTTCTATTTGGGCGAAATCCACTCTGAGACTCAGGGAGAATGTTTTCTGACAGGGGGAGGAGTCTATTAGCCAAAACCCGGCCGAGAGTTTTCCCAGTGCTGGATCAGAGGGAAATGCCATGGTAATTTCTGCAGTCTGCCTTGTCTCCCTTCTTAAAGATGGAGACAACGAGGGCATCCCTAAGTTGTGCAGGGATTTCCTCCTTTTCCCATATTTTGAGGAGCAGGGCGTAGATGTGACTCAGGAGAACTGGCCCACCATCCTTCAGGATTTCTGCTGGGATGCAGTCAAGTCCAGCGGCCTTGTTGTTCTTCATCTTCCTTATGGCATCCTGCACCTCGTTCCGACTGGGTGGCGCTCCCATATTCTCGTTGATGGGTTGTTGAGGGAGTTGGTCAAGGGCCTCCATCTCAGGAGTTTTGTCCTTGTTCAGTAGCTCCTCATAATGTTCTTTCCATCTGTTGGTCATTGACTTTTTATCTTTCAGCAGCATTAGCCCATATTTGGAGTGAAGGGGGGCTAGGCAACGGTGGCTGGGGCCATATACCGCTCTTGTAGCATCAAGAAACCTCTGGTATCCCCACAGTCAGCAAGCTGCTGGATCTCCAGAGCCTTCCTTGTCCATCACTGGTTCTTCAGTTGCCTAACCCGAGATTGAACAACTGCCTTTGCTTTGGCATGGGCTACTCTTCTAGCCTTGCAGTTGATGTCATTTTGCCAGTCAATGAAGGTTTGCCGCTTGATGTCAATGAGCTGTTGGATTTCGTTGTCATTCTCATCGTACCAGTCTTGATGTTTCCGGGTTTTGTAGCCAAGGGTGCTTTTGCAGGAGTCCGTAGTGATAGATTTAAGCAGGTCCCAGTGTGTATCAATATCTTCTGGGTATTGCTTGGGCAGAGAAGTGCTGAGAGTAGCCTGGAGCTGTTTTCGAAAGGTGGTGTCACCCAGCCGTTCGATGTTGAACTTTGGCCGGCACTGCCTTTTTTGCACCCTTCTTTTCCGCGAGAGACTGGTGGACATGATGGAGTGGATGAGGCGGTGGTCTGTCCAGCAGTCATCCGCACTGGTCATTGCTCTAGTGTTGAGCACTTCATGGTGGTCTTTTGCACGGACGACTATGTAATCGATGAGACAAATTAGTGTAAAAAGAGCTGAACACATAGCTATTTGGGACTAATACTAATACTAATCAACTAATACTAATCAACAGTAGTCATCTAACTAATACTGATCAGTTACAATCAATGATGAGCAGCAATGTAATGGTCAAGGTACAAAGGGTGATGTGAGGCTGCGCATCCCGACTGAAAGGAGCACCTCAGTAAAAGTAACTGAAAAACTGTCGAAATGTCAAGACCTTGAAATCCAGACTGAACGAATGTGGGGAATGAAAACCACAACAATACCAGTAGTGATAGGAGCCCTGGGACTTGTAAAAACCACAACAATACCAGTAGTGATAGGAGCCCTGGGACTTGTAAAAACCACAACAATACCAGTAGTGATCGGAGCCCTGGGACTTGTAAAAACCACAACAATACCAGTAGTGATAGGAGCACTGGGACTTGTAAAAACCATAACAATACCAGTAGTGATAGGAGCACTGGGACTTGTAAAAACCATAACAATACCAGTAGTGACAGGAGCACTGGGACTTGTAAAAACCACAACAATACCAGTAGTGACAGGAGCACTGGGACTTGTAAAAACCACAGCAATACCAGTAGTGATAGGAGCCCTGGGACTTGTAAAAACCACAATACCAGTAGTGATAGGAGCCCTGGGACTTGTAAAAACCACAACAATACCAGTAGTGATCGGAGCCCTGGGACTTGTAAAAACCACAACAATACCAGTAGTGATAGGAGCGCTGGGACTTGTAAAAACCACAATGCCAGTAGTGATAGGAGCCCTGGGACTTGTAAAAACCACAATACCAGTAGTGATAGGAGCCCTGGGACTTGTAAAAACCACAATACCAGTAGTGATAGGAGCCCTGGGACTTGTAAAAACCACAACAATACCAGTAGTGATAGGAGCCCTGGGACTTGTAAAAACCACAACAATACCAGTAGTGATAGGAGCCTTGGGACTTGTAAAAAACGGGATGGAGAAATACACCCAACGGATCCCGCCGGGTAACATCAGAATACAAGAACTACAGAAGACGGCACTACTTGGCACATCTCATATCCTAAGAAAGGCACTACCCATCAAATAGACTTCTACCTCATTCTAACCCTAGACCCAAGGAATGGACCTGCCCGCTTATTATGTTGTATTATGGCATGAAGATAAAGGACATTTGTATAATAATAATAATAATAATAATAATAATAGGGGCGTCCGGGAAGAGGTCTATTCTATTGCCTACCAACATGGGGATCGGCGGTTCGAATTCCCGTGTTACCTCCGGCTTGGTCAGGTGTCCCTGCAGACACAATTGGCCGTATCTGCAGGTGGGAAGTCGGATATGGGTACGTGTCCTCGTTGCTGCACTAGCGCCTCTTCTGGTCAGTTGGGGCACCTGTTCGGGGGGGAGGGGGAACTGGAGGGAGTAGCGTGATTCTCCCATGCGCTACGTCCCCCTGGCGAAACTCCTCACTGTCAGGTGAAAAGATGCGGCTGGCAACTCCACATGTAGGTTGGGTGAGTCTGGAGTGGAGGACATCTGGGACGATGGTGTTGAACGCTGAGCTGAAGTCTACAAACAGGACCCTTGCACATGTCCCTGGGGTGTCGAGGTGTTGGAAGATGTAGTGCAATCCCATGTTGACGGCATCCTCCACTGACCTGTTTGCTCGGTAGGCAAACTGCAGGGGGTCGAGCAGGGGGCCTGTGATTTCCTTCAGGTAGGCCAACACCAGTCTCTTGAATCTTGAAGGAGTTCATGACCACAAATGTTAGGGCAATGGGCCTGTAGCCATTTAATCCTGCGATACAGGGTTTCTTGGGGACCGGGATGATAGTGGAGCTCTTGAAGCAGGAGGGGACTTCACACAGCTCCAGTGATCTGTTGAAGATAAGTGTGAAAATGGGGGCCAGCTAGTAAGCACAGACTTTCAGACAGGAGAGTGACATGTCATCTGGGCCTGGTCATGGTCTTCTGTCTCTGGAAGAGCTGGCGCACATCCTCAACACAGATCCTGGGTGTGGGTGGGGGTTTGGTGGGGAGGAGGACGGAGTGGCTGGCAGGGAGTGTAGTTGGTTGTGTGTTGTGGCTGGAGAAGGTGAGGGGTGTGAAAGTTCGCTTATCAAACCTGCAGTAAAACCCATTTAGATCGTCAGCCAGTTGATGATTCCATGCAGTGTGGGGGGATGGTCTCCTGTAGTTGGTACAGGAGACCATTTCTTTAAGACATTACCAATGTCTTTCAAACCTCTCCAGACTGATGATGGGTCGTTGGCAGAAAACCTGCTTTTCAACTTTTCAGAGTAGCACCTTTTTGCCACTCTGATCTCCTTTGTGAGAGTGTTTCTGGTTTGTTCGTACTGGAGCCTACCTCCACTCCTGTAGTCTTCCTCTTTGGCCTGATGAAGCTGCCTGAGCTTTGTTGTGAACCAGGGCTTATTGCTGTTGACGGTACAGAAGGTTTTGGTGGGCACACACATGTCCTCACAAAAGCTGATGTAAGATGTCACAGTGTCAGTAAGTTTGTCCAGGTCTGTAGATGAAGCCTCAAAAACACTCCAGTCAGTGCAGTCAAGGCACTTGAAAAGACCTTGACCTTGACTTGAAAAGATAGATAGATAGATAGATAGATAGATAGATAGATAGATAGATGATAGATAGATAGATAGATAGATAGATAGATAGATAGATAGATAGATAGATAGATAGACAGACAGACAAAGGAAGAGACGAGACAGACACAAGGAAGTGATGGAATAAGAGGATGAAAGAGAGGGAGAGTGGAAGAAGTAGGGAGGTGCAAAGGAACGATAGAAGCGGAGGGGGCATTGGGTCAGAGGAGGCTCCCTGCAGTTGCAGGTAATGGCAGAATAGAACTTAATAGGGCAGAAAAGGCTGGAGGCTGTTAACTCAGAAATGGGCATTTTAAATCCCTTCTTTCTTTCTCTCTCTCTGTCACATTCCCTTTCTTGTCACTCGTCCTTGTACAAACATGTGGCTGCTATATCTGTAACTCGCCTTCACTCAGTGTTGTTATAATTTACCCCCCATCTCTCTGCCCCTCCCCGCCTCCCTCTGTTCACATCCCTCTCCCCCTTTCTTCCTTGACCTGTCTCTTCTTCCCCTCTCACCCCCCAGTCTTCATCCCCTACCAGCTCTCTTCTCCTTCACCTCCCCTTTCCATTCATCTCTTCCTCCCTCCACTCTCGACTCCCTCCCTCTACCCTGCCTCCGCGCTCCTCCCTCGCTCGCAGTCTCCTTGGAGGAGGTGTAATGATAGCTATTTGAGTGTCATCAGAGGAGCGTGGTAATGGCTTCTGAAGCACCGTTCCACATTGAACCTGGCACGGCCGCCAGCCCAGAAGAAGGGAAGGACAAAGAGAAAGGAGGGGGGTAACATCTGGTGGGCTGCTGACGGGCGTCGCTGTGCCAACGGCGGTAGGAGCACCAGTCCATCAGCAGATGATGACACGGCCCCTGGGGGCCACGGCGAAGGGGCTAATGATGCGTGGAATAGGATACATATGAGCGGGCGATCCAGTCAGGGATATAATAGTGGTAGTAATGAAAATAATAGCACTGATAACAATACCAGTAAATAGCTTTTTCCATTTGTGGAAAGCATCCCCCCCCCATCTCTCCTCCACCCTGATGTTCAGTTTGGTGTTTTCTGACCGTGGATGTAGTTTTGTTTAAGAGTGCGGGAATGAGGGAGGAAGAGAATGAAAGACAAAGAGAGAGAGATGGAAGTATATCTTCCATCAAGTGTGTGTGACATTGTTGTGTAGGAAGTGGGGTTGTTGTGAAGCGTCTAGTGTGTTGGTGTGGTGTTGTGTGTCTGTCACGTCTCACTCTCAACCTCCACCGCTGGCTAGCAGAAATGTGAACAGGAGAGCCGAGCATGTAAGTCTCTCCCTGCCAGTACATAGCCTCTCCAACAGCAAGCCCTGTGTAGCGCCTCCTCGTGGCGACACACGGTAACTGGGTACATCTTGGAACCTGGCTGAACTACAAGGGACTCGGAGGAGGTCTGGCCCCTAGACGTGCGGTACGCAAGCCCACCAGTGTGTGGATATTCCCTGATGCCCACGAACCAGCCCCAGCTATGGGTTAAATAGTGCCACCTAGTGGATACATCGGGAGAGGAATAGACTACGGGAGTAAACCCCGACACAACATCAACGTCCACAGTGTTGTTTGTTTTTCTTGCATTGTGTGTGTTTAACTGGAAGAGTCCTGCTGGCGTCGTGTGTGGCTGCCGCTTCTCCCTCGTAGCCCCCCTTCCCATCCACCCCTGTATGTCTGCCCCCCTTCCCATCCACCCCTGTATGTCTGCCCCCCTTCCCATCCACCCCTGTATGTCTGCCCCCCTTACCATCCACCCCTGTATGTTGTGTTATGTGTATCTGTTGTCTTGTTTCACCCCGTTTACTGTAAAGCCACTTTGAGTGTTAGAAACGCGCTACATAAGACTGATTTATTATTATATCTCCTTCATGAAGGCTTAAGGATGCAAATGTGAGGCTGTGATTTTACAGCCGGTGTCTGTCCAATGATAAGACGTATTGAGTTCACAGATAACACACAAACACGTGCTCTCTCTCTCTCTCTCTCTCTCTCTCTCTCTCTCTCTCTCTCTCTCTGAGCGGAAGTGCGAGTGAGGGGGCGGAGTAGCAACGCGTTGCTTCGGTGGGAGTTTCTAAAACTGGAGCTTTTTTCCGTCTTGTCGTGTTCATGCGCTTTTCGTTGTCTGTTGACTTTAGTTGTGTTACTGGCTGGCGGGTTTGAGTGGAGTTGTGTTCTTTAGTCCGGTAGCGGTGCTACCGGCCCAGCGGGGCAGTATGGCCGCAGTGGGAGGTGGAGGGACGGCGTCCGACACGCCGGCATGCTGCTCCGGTGGTCACGTGCTCGGTGGAGGAGCGCTGCCTCGCGGTAGGGGAACATGTGGGATATGGCAGCATCAAATCAGCGTCCAGGATGAACAGTGCTGCGGTCACGTGTATCGATAGTGGCGGTGAAGCCACCAGCAGGTGGACAGCGGTGTGGTGATGAAGGACACGTGGACCCCCGTTCTGCCGCTGGTTCCTCCTGCCACGAGAAGCACCATCTCTAATGCTCCCCCCCCCCCCCGGTCATGAGGGAGGCCGCTCTGCAGAAGGAGCTTGCAGGATACGGACAGCGAGTGTCCCGATAAACAGGGTCTCTTCCGGTTGCCAGTCTCCTCACTTGAGACACGTTGTGTCCCACAGGAGGCGAGGCTTCATGAGTCTGAGACATAATGTGGAGGGTTTGGATCTGAACCTTAAGTTCAGGATCGAGGGTTTGGACTACATTGTGTTTGTTACTTCCGGTATGATGAAATGTTTTGGCTGTGGGTCTGAGGGGCGTTTAATAAGGTCTTGTCCCGACAGGAGTGAGGGTAGGTCTGATCCTCAAGGGCCGCCATCGTCCCCCGATGCCGCCACGAGCGGCGCATCACCGGCTGAGGACGGCGCTGCCGAGTCGGCACAGGGCAGACAGGAGGCCGGGGAGCGAGGGGCGGGAGAAACAGACCAGGTGGTGGGACAGACAGAGACCGAGGCTGGAGAACACGAGGACAACAGACGGACTGGGCAGGCAGGAGAGGGAGGTGGGCAGGTTAGAAAAGGGGGTCACGATGAGAAGGTGACATCATTTTAGCAGGTAGAAGTTGGTGGCCAGGATGAGCACGTAGGGGAGGATGAACAGAACAAAAGAAAAATGAAAATAGTGAGAAAAGAGAGTTTAGCAAATTGGCTGGGCGACTAATAGTATTGTTGTGTGGTGCTTGTTTCCACACGGACTGTTTTTAGAGGAAGACACTTGTGCGGTGACGGAGTTAATAAATAGTGCAAGCAGCTAAAACTGCTTTAATCGTCCATTCTATAGTGTGGAGACAGGACAGAATGAGACATGGCAGCAGCGGAGACAACTCTGAGAGGACAGAGCAGAAAAACTGACTTATGCTGCGCAGCTAACTAGCTAGCCAACCGGCTAACAGGGACATGGCGGGAGCTGAAGAGGACGCTCCTGTCAGTCAGCAGAGAAAGATGGGAGGTTTGAAACCTCCGCCGACATTGTGTTGGGACTCTGGAAACCTGGCCAAGATGGGGCAGATTGGAAAATTCAAAGGCAACGAGGGCTTCAAAAGAACAAAAGCTTCCCTCCTCTTCACCTGAGGAGGACACAGAAGCAAGTGACCATGAGTTAGAGTCCACTCCACACACACAGGTGGACACAGAAGGGAGCTGTGCTTTCCTGAAAATCAGGACGTTTTTACAGGTGACCAAGGGTTTGAGGGCGGTCAAGGTGGAGCGTTTGTTTCCAGGCCTGCAGCTTTTTGTTGACTCGGCTGTTTAATGAAAAACACAGGAGATTTGGAGGTGAACACATTTACTGAAGAGGAAGTCTTTAGACTGAAAGAAAAAACGTGTACAGAAAGTAAAAATGCAACTCCTTGATGATGTTTAAGACAAGTTTGAGTATTTTTTATATTTTTGGTGAGTGTAGGCCTGTTTTTGGCACAGTTCAGCCCCACTCTCCTCATGTGTAACATAAAATTAGGCACTTTAAATCTGAATGGAGCAAGAGATGACATGGAAAGAGCTGCTGTGTTTAAACTGGCTGAGCTGAAGAAAATAGATGTCTTGCTTGTGCAAGAAACACAGAGCACAGCAGATAATGAAACTGAATGGCAGAGGGATTGGACTGGAAAACTGATTCTCAGTCATAAATCAAATATTAGTGGTGGGGTCGGGATTCTTTCTGCAAAAGAATTTGTACCATGCTGCCTTGAAGTAAAGGAAGTAGCCAAAGGTCGGCTACTGAAAGTAAGAGCATATTGTGAAAATATAGAAATAGTTTTGATACATGTTCATGGTCCAACCCTTGGCCCTGAAAGACTGGATGGATGTGTTATTTGAGGACATGTGACAGTGAAGAGTATTTATTTCTGGGAAGGGATTTTACTGTACAGAAAACTACAAGCTGGACAGAAATCATCAGGAACCACATCCTGCATCTCTTAGTCGGCTCACACGTTTGATTAAATCCTGTGAACTAAAAGACGTCTGGAGAGCTTTCTGTGGAAACCAGAGGCAGTAAGCATGGACACATTCAGAAGATAATGTGCTGTCCATGGCAAGGCTTGATCAGTTCGATTGTTCTAAACATTTTTAAACATCCATCCATCATCCGAACCGCTTATCCTGGTCTCAGGGGCGCGAGGATGCTGGAGCCTATCCCAGCAGTCACCGGGCAGCAGGCGGGGAGACACCCTGGACAGACCGCCAGTCCATCACAGGGCTCATACACACACACACACACACACACACACACACACACACCTAGGGACAATTAGTATGGCCGATTCACCTGACCTACATGTCTTTGAGTCACCTGACCTACATGTCTTTGAGTCACCTGACCTACATGTCTTTGAGTCACCTGACCTACATGTCTTCGGACTGTGGGAGGAAACCGGAGCCCCTGGAGGAAACCCACGCAGACACGGGGAGGACATGCAAACTCCACACAGCGGACCACCCGGGACGACGATGTAACATAATTCCAGTTGGTTTCTCTGACCATTCTCTTGTAGTGTTCAGTTGTTCGGTTTTTATAAGGCCTATTAAAACAAATAGTGCTTTCTGGCATTTTAATACCGGCCTTTTACAGAACAATTTTAGAGATGCTTTTAAGGTTTCTGGGGTCAATACAGAAACAGAAGATCTGATTTTAGTTCTTTACAGCAATGGTGGGACATTGGCAAGTGCCAGATAAAGCAGTGTTACCTGCAGTACACTCCCAATGTCCCCAGAGACATAGCCAGGTCTATGAGAGAGCCTCCGGGATCAATCAAGTCTTCTGATTCTGATTCTGAAATGCTGGAACTACAGGATTTTTTTTTACCATTTTTTTAACTCTCTCTCTCTCTCAATAGACCCGTTATCGTGTGATGTAAAAGCTGCATTGTAAACACTACAGACATGGTTTCACTACAGACATGGTTTCCCTGCAGAACTGGTTTCACTGCAGACATGGTTTCCCTGCAGAACTGGTTTCACTGCAGACATGGTTTCACTGCAGACATGGTTTCACTACAGACATGGTTTCACTGCAGACATGGTTTCAGTGCAGACATGGTTTCACTACAGACATGGTTTCACTGCAGACATGGTTTCAGTGCAGACATGGTTTCACTACAGACATGGTTTCACTGCAGACATGGTTTCACTGCAGCCATGGTTTCAGTGCAGACATGGTTTCACTACAAACATGGTTTCACTGCAGACATGGTTTCAGTGCAGACATGGTTTCACTGCAGCCATGGTTTCACTACAGACATGGTTTCCTACAGACATGGTTTCACTGCAGACATGGTTTCACTACAGACATGGTTTCCTACAGACATGGTTTCACTACAGACATGGTGTCACTGCAGCCATGGTTTCAGTGCAGACATGGTTTCACTACAGACATGGTTTCACTGCAGCCATGGTTTCAGTGCAGACATGGTTTCACTGCAGACATGGTTTCGCTAGACATGGTTTCACTGCAGACATGGTTTACTACAGACATGGTTTCACTGCAGACATGGTTTCACTGCAGCCATGGTTTCACTGCAGCCATGGTTTCAGTGCAGACATGGTTTCACTACAGACATGGTTTCACTGCAGACATGGTTTCACTGCAGCCATGGTTTCAGTGCAGACATGGTTTCACTGCAGCCATGGTTTCACTGCAGACATGGTTTCACTACAGACATGGTTTCACTGCAGACATGGTTTCACTACAGACATGGTTTCACTGCAGACATGGTTTCAGTGCAGCCATGGTTTCACTGCAGACATGGTTTCACTACAGACATGGTTTCACTACAGACATGGTTTCACTGCAGCCATGGTTTCACTGCAGCCATGGTTTCACTACAGACATGGTTTCACTGCAGACATGGTTTCAGTGCAGACATGGTTTCACTACAGACATGGTTTCCTACAGACATGGTTTCACTACAGACAGGTTTACTGCAGACATGGTTTCACTGCAGACATGGTTTCACTACAGACATGGTTTCCTACAGACATGGTTTCACTGCAGACATGGTTTCACTACAGACAGGTTCACTGCAGACATGGTTTCACTGCAGACATGGTTTCAGTGCAGACATGGTTTCACTACAGACATGGTTTCACTGCAGACATGGTTTCAGTGCAGACATGGTTTCACTACAGACATGGTTTCACTGCAGACATGGTTTCAGTGCAGACATGGTTTCACTACAGACATGGTTTCCTACAGCCATGGTTTCACTACAGACAGGTTCACTGCAGACATGGTTTCACTGCAGACATGGTTTCACTACAGACATGGTTTCCTACAGACATGGTTTCACTGCAGACATGGTTTCACTACAGACAGGTTCACTGCAGACATGGTTTCACTGCAGACATGGTTTCAGTGCAGACATGGTTTCACTACAGACATGGTTTCACTGCAGCCATGGTTTCAGTGCAGACATGGTTTCACTACAGACATGGTTTCACTGCAGACATGGTTTCAGTGCAGACATGGTTTCACTACAGACATGGTTTCACTGCAGACATGGTTTCACTGCAGCCATGGTTTCACTACAGACATGGTTTCCTACAGACATGGTTTCACTGCAGACATGGTTTCACTACAGACATGGTTTCCTACAGACATGGTTTCACTGCAGACATGGTTTCACTACAGACATGGTTTCACTACAGACATGGTTTCACTACAGACATGGTGTCACTGCAGCCATGGTTTCAGTGCAGACATGGTTTCACTACAGACATGGTTTCACTGCAGCCATGGTTTCAGTACAGACATGGTTTCAGTGCAGACCTGGTTTCACTACAGACATGGTTTCACTGCAGCCATGGTTTCACTGCAGCCATGGTTTCACTACAGACATGGTTTCCTACAGACATGGTTTCACTGCAGACATGGTTTCACTACAGACATGGTTTCCTACAGACATGGTTTCACTACAGACATGGTGTCACTGCAGCCATGGTTTCAGTGCAGACATGGTTTCACTACAGACATGGTTTCACTGCAGCCATGGTTTCAGTGCAGACATGGTTTCACTGCAGACATGGTTTCGCTAGACATGGTTTCACTGCAGACATGGTTTACTACAGACATGGTTTCACTGCAGACATGGTTTCACTGCAGCCATGGTTTCACTGCAGCCATGGTTTCAGTGCAGACATGGTTTCACTACAGACATGGTTTCACAGCAGACATGGTTTCACTGCAGCCATGGTTTCAGTGCAGACATGGTTTCACTGCAGCCATGGTTTCACTGCAGACATGGTTTCACTACAGACATGGTTTCACTGCAGACATGGTTTCACTACAGCCATGGTTTCACTACAGACATGGTTTCACTGCAGACATGGTTTCACTGCAGACATGGTTTCACTACAGACATGGTTTCACTGCAGACATGGTTTCACTGCAGCCATGGTTTCACTGCAGCCATGGTTTCACTACAGACATGGTTTCACTGCAGACATGGTTTCAGTGCAGACATGGTTTCACTACAGACATGGTTTCCTACAGACATGGTTTCACTACAGACAGGTTCACTGCAGACATGGTTTCACTGCAGACATGGTTTCACTACAGACATGGTTTCCTACAGACATGGTTTCACTGCAGACATGGTTTCACTACAGACAGGTTCACTGCAGACATGGTTTCACTGCAGACATGGTTTCAGTGCAGACATGGTTTCACTACAGACATGGTTTCACTGCAGCCATGGTTTCAGTGCAGACATGGTTTCACTACAGACATGGTTTCACTGCAGACATGGTTTCAGTGCAGACATGGTTTCACTACAGACATGGTTTCCTACAGCCATGGTTTCACTACAGACAGGTTCACTGCAGACATGGTTTCACTGCAGACATGGTTTCACTACAGACATGGTTTCCTACAGACATGGTTTCACTGCAGACATGGTTTCACTACAGACAGGTTCACTGCAGACATGGTTTCACTGCAGACATGGTTTCACTACAGACATGGTTTCACTACAGACATGGTTTCACTGCAGACATGGTTTCAGTGCAGACATGGTTTCACTACAGACATGGTTTCACTGCAGACATGGTTTCAGTGCAGACATGGTTTCACTACAGACATGGTTTCACTGCAGACATGGTTTCACTGCAGCCATGGTTTCAGTGCAGACATGGTTTCACTGCAGACATGGTTTCAGTGCAGACATGGTTTCACTGCAGCCATGGTTTCACTACAGACATGGTTTCCTACAGACATGGTTTCACTGCAGACATGGTTTCACTACAGACATGGTTTCCTACAGACATGGTTTCACTGCAGACATGGTTTCACTACAGACATGGTTTCACTACAGACATGGTTTCACTGCAGACATGGTTTCACTGCAGCCATGGTTTCACTGCAGCCATGGTTTCAGTGCAGACATGGTTTCACTGCAGACATGGTTTCACTGCAGCCATGGTTTCACTGCAGACATGGTTTCACTGCAGACATGGTTTCACTACAGACATGGTTTCACTACAGACATGGTTTCACTACAGACATGGTTTCACTGCAGCCATGGTTTCACTACAGACATGGTTTCACTGCAGACATGGTTTCAGTGCAGACATGGTTTCACTACAGACATGGTTTCACTACAGACATGGTTTCACTGCAGACATGGTTTCACTGCAGACATGGTTTCACTGCAGACATGGTTTCAGTGCAGACATGGTTTCATACCAGACATGATTTCACTGCAGACATGGTTTCACTAAAGACATGGTTTCACTGCAGACATGGTTTCACAACAGACATGGTTTCACTACAGACATGGTTTCACTGCAGACATGGTTTCACTGCAGACATGGTTTCACTACAGACATGGTTTCACTGCAGACATGGTTTCACTACAGACAGGTTCACTGCAGACATGGTTTCACTGCAGACATGGTTTCACTACAGACATGGTTTCACTACAGACATGGTTTCACTGCAGCCATGGTTTCACTACAGACATGGTTTCACTGCAGACATGGTTTCAGTGCAGACATGGTTTCACTACAGACATGGTTTCACTACAGACATGGTTTCCTACAGACATGGTTTCACTGCAGCCATGGTTTCCTACAGACATGGTTTCACTGCAGACATGGTTTCCTACAGACATGGTTTCCTACAGACATGGTTTCCTACAGACATGGTTTCCTACAGACATGGTTTCACTGCAGCCATGGTTTCCTACAGACATGGTTTCACTACAGACATGGTTTCACTGCAGACATGGTTTCACTACAGACATGGTTTCACTACAGACATGGTTTCACTACAGACATGGTTTCACTACAGACATGGTTTCAGTACAGACATGGTTTCACTACAGACATGGTTTCACTGCAGACATGGTTTCACTACAGACATGGTTTCCTACAGACATGGTTTCCTACAGACATGGATTCAGTGCAGACATGGTTTCAGTGCAGCCATGGTTTCACTACAGACATGGTTTCCTACAGACATGGTTTCACTGCAGACATTGTTTCACTACAGACATGGTTTCCTACAGACATGGTTTCACTGCAGACATGGTTTCCTACAGACATGGTTTCAGTGCAGACATGGTTTCATACCAGACATGATTTCACTGCAGACATGGTTTCACTAAAGACATGGTTTCACTGCAGACATGGTTTCACAACAGACATGGTTTCACTACAGACATGGTTTCACTGCAGACATGGTTTCACTGCAGACATGATTTCACTGCAGACATGGTTTCACTACAGACATGGTTTCACTGCAGACATGGTTTCACTGCAGACATGGTTTCACTGCAGACATGGTTTCACAACAGACATGGTTTCACTACAGACATGGTGTCACTGCAGCCATGGTTTCAGTGCAGACATGGTTTCACTACAGACATGGTTTCACTGCAGCCATGGTTTCACTGCAGACATGGTTTCGCTAGACATGGTTTCACTGCAGCCATGGTTTCACTACAGACATGGTTTCACTGCAGACATGGTTTCACTACAGACATGGTTTCACTGCAGACATGGTTTCACTACAGACATGGTTTCCTACAGACATGGTTTCCTACAGACATGGTTTCAGTGCAGACATGGTTTCCTACAGACATGGTTTCACTGCAGACATGGTTTCACTGCAGCCATGGTTTCAGTACAGACATGGTTTCAGTGCAGACCTGGTTTCACTACAGACATGGTTTCACTGCAGCCATGGTTTCAGTGCAGCCATGGTTTCACTACAGACATGGTTTCACTACAGACATGGTTTCCTACAGACATGGTTTCACTGCAGACATGGTTTCACTACAGACATGGTTTCCTACAGACATGGTTTCCTACAGACATGGTTTCAGTGCAGACATGGTTTCCCACAGACATGGTTTCCTACAGACATGGTTTCAGTGCAGCCATGGTTTCACTACAGACATGGTTTCCTACAGACATGGTTTCACTGCAGCCATGGTTTCACTGCAGACATGGTTTCCTACAGACATGGTTTCACTACAGACATGGTTTCACTACAGACATGGTTTCACTACAGACATGGTTTCACTGCAGACATGGTTTCATACCAGACATGGTTTCACTGCAGACATGGTTTCACTGCAGACATGGTTTCACTGCAGACATGGTTTCCTACAGACATGGTTTCCTACAGACATGGTTTCACTGCAGACATGGTTTCACTGCAGACATGGTTTCCTACAGACATGGTTTCAGTGCAGACATGGTTTCACTACAGACAGGTTCACTGCAGACATGGTTTCACTGCAGACATGGTTTCAGTGCAGACATGGTTTCACTACAGACATGGTTTCACTGCAGACATGGTTTCACTGCAGACATGGTTTCACTGCAGACATGGTTTCACTACAGACATGGTTTCACTACAGACATGGTTTCACTGCAGACATGGTTTCACTGCAGACATGGTTTCACTGCAGACATGGTTTCACTACAGACATGGTTTCACTACAGACATGGTGTCACTGCAGCCATGGTTTCAGTGCAGACATGGTTTCACTACAGACATGGTTTCACTGCAGCCATGGTTTCAGTGCAGACATGGTTTCACTACAGACATGGTTTCACTGCAGCCATGGTTTCACTGCAGCCATGGTTTCACTACAGACATGGTTTCACTGCAGACATGGTTTCAGTGCAGACATGGTTTCACTACAGACATGGTTTCCTACAGACATGGTTTCACTGCAGACATGGTTTCACTACAGACATGGTTTCACTACAGACATGGTTTCACTGCAGACATGGTTTCAGTGCAGACATGGTTTCACTACAGACATGGTTTCACTGCAGACATGGTTTCAGTGCAGACATGGTTTCACTGCAGACATGGTTTCACTGCAGCCATGGTTTCAGTGCAGACATGGTTTCACTACAGACATGGTTTCACTGCAGACATGGTTTCACTGCAGCCATGGTTTCACTGCAGACATGGTTTCACTGCAGACATGGTTTCACTGCAGACATGGTTTCAGTGCAGACATGGTTTCACTGCAGACATGGTTTCACTACAGACATGGTTTCCTACAGACATGGTTTCACTGCAGACATGGTTTCACTACAGACATGGTTTCCTACAGACATGGTTTCACTGCAGACATTGTTTCACTACAGACATGGTTTCCTACAGACATGGTTTCACTGCAGCCATGGTTTCACTGCAGACGTGGTTTCCTACAGACATGGTTTCACTGCAGACATGGTTTCAGTGCAGACATGGTTTCACTACAGACATGGTTTCACTGCAGCCATGGTTTCAGTGCAGACAAGGTTTCACTACAGACATGGTTTCACTGCAGACATGGTTTCTCTACAGACATGGTTTCCTACAGACATGGTTTCCTACAGACATGGTTTCAGTGCAGACATGGTTTCAGTGCAGCCATGGTTTCACTACAGACATGGTTTCCTACAGACATGGTTTCACTGCAGACATGGTTTCAGTGCAGACATGGTTTCATAACAGACATGATTTCACTGCAGACATGGTTTCACTGCAGACATGATTTCACTGCAGACATGGTTTCACTAAAGACATGGTTTCACTGCAGACATGGTTTCACAACAGACATGGTTTCACTACAGACATGGTTTCATACCAGACATGGTGTCACTACAGACATGGTTTCACTACAGACATGGTGTCACTGCAGCCATGGTTTCACTGCAGCCATGGTTTCACTGCAGACATGGTTTCACTACAGACATGGTTTCACTACAGACATGGTTTCACTGCAGACATGGTTTCAGTGCAGACATGGTTTCACTACAGACATGGTTTCACTGCAGACATGGTTTCAGTGCAGACATGGTTTCAGTGCAGCCATGGTTTCACTACAGACATGGTTTCACTGCAGCCATGGTTTCAGTGCAGACATGGTTTCACTACAGACATGGTTTCACTGCAGACATGGTTTCAGTACAGACATGGTTTCAGTGCAGACATGGTTTCACTGCAGACATGGTTTCACTACAGACATGGTTTCACTGCAGCCAAGGTTTCAGTGCAGCCATGGTTTCACTACAGACATGGTTTCACTGCAGACATGGTTTCAGTGCAGACATGGTTTCACTGCAGGCATGGTTTCACTACAGACATGGTTTCACTGCAGACATGGTTTCACTGCAGACATGGTTTCACTACAGACATGGTTTCCTACAGACATGGTTTCAGTGCAGACATGGTTTCACTACAGACAGGTTCACTGCAGACATGGTTTCACTACAGACATGGTTTCACTACAGACATGGTTTCACTACAGACATGGTTTCCTACAGACATGGTTTCACTGCAGACATGGTTTCACTACAGACATGGTTTCCTACAGACATGGTTTCCTACAGACATGGTTTCACTGCAGACATGGTTTCACTACAGACATGGTTTCACTGCAGCCATGGTTTCACTGCAGACATGGTTTCACTACAGACATGGTTTCCTACAGACATGGTTTCACTGCAGCCATGGTTTCACTGCAGACATGGTTTCACTACAGACATGGTTTCACTGCAGCCATGGTTTCACTGCAGACATGGTTTCACTGCAGACATGGTTTCACTACAGACATGGTTTCCCTACAGACATGGTTTCACTGCAGACATGGTTTCACTGCAGACATGGTTTCACTACAGACATTGTTTCACTGCAGACATAGTTTCACTACAGACATGGTTTCAGGGCTTAGGAGAAGGATTTTGTTTTTGTCTTGTTATGTATGGTCCACACTGTTCTGCAAAGAAAACATCTGAACACACATGAATGAATTTCATTTCAGGACCGGCCCAATAGCCGTTTGGAAAACAAGGAAAGCCCGTGTGGGGGTGAGGGATCAGAAGACATGGTTCTGATTCTGACTGGGCTGCTGGCAGCTCGGCTCAGTGTAGTTTGGCTTTTCCAGACTGACAGGAAGACAGAAGTGTTGGTGAACACGTGGGGCGTGCAGGATGTGCTGTGTCCAGTCAGAGAGAGCTCTGGTTCTGAATATCTGAGGTTTTCTTTCTTTTTTTGTTTGTTCTTTGAATGAATTTGTTTTGTAATTTTTGATAATGACAGACTGTATAAATGGAACCAGACTCTCTCTCTCTCCCCCTCTCTCTCTCTCCCTCTCTCTGAATCGATCTTTGTTCTCTGATGGAAGCTGAACTTCCTGTGTGTGAGAAGGTGAAGCAGGGACTATGTTTGATGTTGTCGTTGTTCATTGTTTGAGTTTGTTTTTTTCGTTACATAAAGAGATGTTGTAAATTCTCTCTCTCTCTCAGCGGATATGGGAATCGGTTCTGTGATGGCAGACACAGCGTTTACTGGACGTGTTCACGTGAAGGAGCGGCTGTTCCTATCGTTGTCATGTTAAAGTCTGTTTCTTGTTAAACAAACACGTGTTTTAAAATCAAACATTCAGTCCTGTCTTTCTCTAACACCCCCGCCGGGCCCTGTGAGCAGGCGGTGCATGGTTACAGTGACGGGGTTTGATAGCAGCAGCAGCAGTAACACACGTGTTTTACTGGGAGAATTTGATCAACAACTTCTGACGTTCCTCCCCCGTGGACGTTCACAACCTCAAAGACTGTTCACTTCCGCTGCAACACGATCTCAACAAGAACAAAACTTGGGAACAGCGTTTGCTGTTGGTTGACTTCCTGTCCAGCCTCATGTCTGCAGAACAGGAGCGCCCTCTGGTGGCCAGGTGCTGTACATTACACTGTAGTGCTCTTTTTCCTGGTGGGTGGTTTTATATTTTGCCCTCTGTCCTCATTTTGTTCCTAGTTTTGTTTCTACGGCCTCTTTGCATTATCACAGCCACGCCTCATCTGAGTATGTGGGTAATCATGATACTTTCACTTATTTTACCTGTTGGCTTGGACTTTCACTCTGCTGTTCCTTTAAAGGATGAGTCCAATGTTCCTCCACCTGGGCTTTATCTCCATGGTATTTTCCATCATACACATCAGTTATTATCCCATGTTACTCACCGGCTTCATCCAGTAGGTGCTGGACATGGACCACGGCTGGACTCAGCTTTACAGTGGTGTCTTATGGGACAAGTGAACAGGAGTGTTTAAACAACTGCGCCCCCTAGTGTCCCAGTCAGACTGTGTCCATGACTGTCCGTCATCTATGACCTCTCTATGGTGCTGGCCAGCTAGTTTATGGGTGTTACTACTACCTAAGGGAAGTACAGGCTGCTACTTCCCGCAGGGTGAACCAGGAAGTAGATCAGCAACGTCATCCACCATTGATCATATTGGACATCTCACACCATAACTTTAACTTTAACTTCCAAATACCTGGTTTAGACAACTGGGTTAAACCGGACTTGTTGACGCATGTCTGATGCTGCTGTTCAGTTGTCCCATAAGCTAAATGTACCCAGGACATAAAAAAAAAAAACCCAGGATATAACAACCCAGGATAAAAAACCCAGGATATAACAACCCAGGATATAAAACTCCAGATATAACAACCCAGGATATAACAACCCAGGATATAAAACTCCAGATATAACAACCCAGGATATAACAACCCAGGATATAAAACTCCAGATATAACAACCCAGGATATAACAACCCAGGATAAAACAACCCAGGATATAAAAACCCAGGATAAAAAGCCCAGGATATAACAACCCAGGATATAACAACCCAAAATATATATACCCAGGACATAAAAAAAACCCAGGATATAACAACCCAGGATATAACAACCCAGGATATAACAACCCAGGATATAACAACCCAGGATATAACAACCCAGGATATAACAACCCAGGATATAACAACCCAGGATATAACAACCTGGATTTGAGATCATGGGCCAAGGTCATTGTGTAAATTCAATCGATTTAGATTCCGGATGATGATGGATGAAGTGTCTATGTAGCTGAGTAGGCCTACATAATCTGGATTTAACTGTGTGTGTGTGTGTGTGTGTGTGTGTGTGTGTGTGTGTGTGTGTGTGTGTGTAAGAATATGGATGGGTACTAGTAGATCAGCCAGGTTGGGATGACTGGGTACAGATTAGATGAAGTCATGAACCAACGCGTCTGTTTACCCCGTAAGCAGAATTTATACACACACACACACACACACACACACACACACACACACACAAACACACACATATTGTACCAAATTCGGGGGGCACCGCCACCGGGAATCGCCGCAGCCGGGACGCGAACCCGGGTCTCCCGCACCACGGGGGACTAAGTTAACCAGTCGACCAAAGGGTCTGACCCGTTAGCCAAGGGCTAGCGAGTCTAGTCATCCGCGGTCGTTACAGTACCCCCTCCTTCGGGAAGCAGCTCCCCGCACTTCAGCATATCAGCGCCTTCATTCCTCTGGGTGCACGTGCTTCCGATGGCCTCCCAGTCTCACCATCCCACTCCTGACACCAATGTAGTGAATTCAGGGGGCAGCCCGGAACCCGGATCTCCCGCACCACGGGCGACTAAGTTAACCAGTCGACCAAAGGGTCTGACCCGTTAGCCAAGGGCTAGCGAGTCTAGTTATCCATGGTCATTACAATATATGAGAGACAGAGACAGAGACAGAGACAGAGAGAGAGAGAGAGAGAGAGAGAGAGAGAGAGAGAGAGGTGGCAGTAACCTCACTCCGACCAGACATGGTACTTCTATCCAGGAGCACAAAAAACATCTTAGTAGCTGAACTCGCAGTGCCCTGGGAGGACAGGCTAGCCATCTCTCACCAACAGAAGAAAGCCATATATTAGGATTTGATTGATGAAGCTCTCGTCAAAGGATGGTGCACAACCTTGTTTCCCATTGAAGTCGGCAGCGGTGGTTTCCCAGGAACATCAGTCCATCGTTTCCTGCAGAAGATGGGTTTGGAACCCAAACAACTGAGGCAAGCCACTGGGGAGATAGCCATGGCAGCTGAGACCAGCTCAAGATGGTTGTGGTTGATGAGAGCCCGCAGTTGGAACCCTCCTGCAGGTGAAGGCTAATTTGGTCTTTGCTGCCCCACTCAGGCGAGGTTCACAGGCTGAGGGGCAAAACACTTGTGACCCTGAGATACCTGCTGAGATACCCGCTGAAGATGCAGAAGGGTTCACCACAACACAAATGCTCTGACCACCCTGCCACCAAGGAATACCATCAAGAGGAGGAACTTGCAACATCTTAGGATGCGCCTGCAGTTTCTGCTTGTTGCAAAGCATCGCTGATGTTTATTTCACACACACACACACACACACACACACACACACACACACACACACACACACACACACACACACATATATATATATACACTACCGTTCAAAAGTTTGGGATCACCCAAACAATTTTGTGTTTTCCATGAAAAGTCACACTTATTCACCACCATATGTTGTGAAATGAATAGAAAATAGAGTCAAGACATTGACAAGGTTAGAAATAATGATTTGTATTTGAAATAAGATTTTTTTTACATCAAACTTTGCTTTCGTCAAAGAATCCTCCATTTGCAGCAATTACAGCATTGCAGACCTTTGGCATTCTAGCTGTTAATTTGTTGAGGTAATCTGGAGAAATTGCACCCCACGCTTCCAGAAGCAGCTCCCACAAGTTGGATTGGTTGGATGGGCACTTCTTGCGTACCATACGGTCAAGCTGCTCCCACAACAGCTCAATGGGGTTCAGATCTGGTGACTGCGCTGGCCACTCCATTACCGATAGAATACCAGCTGCCTGCTTCTGCTCTAAATAGTTCTTGCACAATTTGGAGGTGTGTTTAGGGTCATTGTCCTGTTGTAGGATGAAATGGGCTCCAATCAAGCGCTGTCCACTGGGTATGGCATGGCGTTGCAAAATGGAGTGATAGCCTTCCTTATTCAGAATCCCTTTTACCCTGTACAAATCTCCCACCTTACCAGCACCAAAGCAACCCCAGACCATCACATTACCTCCACCATGCTTAACAGATGGCGTCAGGCATTCTTCCAGCATCTTTTCATTTGTTCTGCGTCTCACAAACGTTCTTCTTTGTGATCCAAACACCTCAAACTTGGATTCATCCGTCCACAACACTTTTTTCCAGTCTTCCTCTGTCCAATGTCTGTGTTCTTTTGCCCATCTTAATCTTTGTCTTTTATTGGTCAGTCTCAGATATGGCTTTTTCTTTGCCACTCTGCCCTGAAGCCCAGAATCCCGCAGCCGCCTCTTCACTGTAGATGTTGACACTGGTGTTTTGCGGGTACTATTTAATGAAGATGCCAGTTGGGGACCTGTGAGGCGTCTGTTTCTCAAACTAGAGACTCTAATGTACTTATCTTCTTGCTCAGTTGTGCAACGCGGCCTCCCACTTCTTTTTCTACTCTGGTTAGAGCCTGTTTGTGCTGTCCTCTGAAGGGAGTAGTACACACCGGTGTAGGAAATCTTCAATTTCTTAGCAATTTCTCGCATGGAATAGCCTTCATTTCTAAGAACAAGAATAGACTGTCGAGTTTCAGATGAAAGTTCTCTTTTTCTGGCCATTTTGAGCGTTTAATTGACCCCACAAATGTGATGCTCCAGAAACTCAATCTGCTCAAAGGAAGGTCAGTTTTGTAGCTTCTGTAACGAGCTAAACTGTTTTCAGATGTGTGAACATGATTGCACAAGGGTTTTCTAATCATCAATTAGCCTTCTGAGCCAATGAGCAAACACATTGTACCATTAGAACACTGGAGTGATAGTTGCTTGAAATGGGCCTCTATACACCTATGTAGATATTGCACCAAAAACCAGACATTTGCAGCTAGAATAGTCATTTACCACATTAGCAATGTATAGAGTGTATTTCTTTAAAGTTAAGACTAGTTTAAAGTTATCTTCATTGAAAAGTACAGTGCTTTTCCTTCAAAAATATGGACATTTCAATGTGACCCCAAACTTTTGAACGGTAGTGTATATATATATATATTTTTTTTTTTTTTTTTTTTTCCAACCCCCTCCCCCCTTCCCCCACTCACTCTGGCCCCATTCGAGTTGCTCTGTAGAGTTGCAATCAGAGAAGCAGTGTAACTCAACCCTGCAGGCTGGGCAGGTAAGAGGAGCCACAGCCCCGAGACCCGGGGAGCACTCTGGTTCCTCTGCACTGGGTGTGCACACCCAGGAGTGTGCACGCCCAGGAGTGTGCACGTGTGTGTGCGTGTGAGTGCATGCATTGTTTTCAGGTTCCCTCTCTGTGCAATGAGTCGCAGAATGCAAAATAAAATGATGGGCCAGAAAAAGCCAGGCTCCCATACGGAGGAGGAGGCGGAGAGAGGGAGGGGGAGAGAGAGAGAGAGAGAGAGAGAGAGAGAGAGAGAGAGAGAGAGAGAGAGAGAGAGAGAGAGAGAGAGAGAGAGAGAGCCAGGGTAACTGAGGCTCCTGGTTTTGTGTTTCGGAGTGAATGAATCCAGAAGCTGCAGCAATGAACCACTTTCCTCCATCACCAGAAACTGAAGAGAAAAGAAGGAACAAGAAGAAGACGACTGGAAAGTTCTGTATGACTGATAGATAGATAGATAGATAGATAGATAGATAGATAGATAGATAGATAGATAGATAGATAGATAGATAGATAGATAGATAGATAGATAGATAGATAGATAGATAGAGATAGATAGACAGACATAGATAGATACAGACAGACAGACAGATAGAAAGATAGATAGATAGACAGACAGACAGACAGACAGACAGACAGACAGACAGACAGACAGATAGACAGATAGATAGATAGATAGACTACAGTCTAGGAAGGAAAGGCAGAGAGAGAGTAGCCGGAGGATAGAGGAGAGCTCAGGTTGCAGAGGGAGAGAGAGAGCGAGCGAGAGCGTGAGAGACAGACAGACAGAGACAGAGAGAGAGACAGAGAGACAGACAGACAGACAGACAGACAGGAAGGTGAAACCAACAGACGGGAAAAAGAAGAGGTGATGTCAAATTCCGGATTGAATCGTTGGTTTTAATCCTGATAAAGGAACACTGAGGGAGAGGACGAAAAAGAGCAAAAACCAGAAGATGGAGAAGGAATAACAAAAGCAGCCTTTGTAAAGAAAAATAAATAAAATAAATAAAAATCCATTAAATCTGGAAACTGAAAATAAAGCCGCTCGATCTGCAGAAGAAGCCCGCGACCCACAGTGAGTAAACTGCAGGGATGAAAACAGGAAGTTGGGTTTGTGGGCTGTGGAGTTCTTTATGTTTTCTAGTGAACTGATTTCCTGTTTCTCTGGCCTGTTCTATGACATCACCTCCACCCACCACCACCACCACCTTTCCCACACACTCCTCCTTTTTACACCCCTCTTTTATGGAGTTTTTATCCCCCCCCCCGTCTGTCTCGCTGTCTATCGCTCCCTCTCTGTCTCTCTCTCCTTCTCGCTCCGTCTCTCTCCCTCTCTGTCTGTCTGTCTTTCTCTCTCTCCTTCTCGCTCCGTCTCTCTCCCTCTCCCTCCCTCTCTCTCTCTCTCCCTCTCTGTCTGTCTCTCTCTCTCCCCCTATCTGTCTCTCTTTCTCTCTCCGTCTGTCTGTCTCTGTGTGTGTGTCTCTCTGACTGTCTCTCTCCTGGTTGTACAGGTCAGCATGCCTACAAATGGGAACTACCCGTTGAAGCTGCAGTTTGGGCTGATAAACTACGAGAGGCGCTACCTCACAGCAGAGGCCTTTGGCTTCAAGGTAAATGCGTCACTCTTCCGGCAGCGTGTCAAGGTCTCTTACTTGCATTACGCTGAGCGAGGCAGCAGATTAGCTTTACAGACAGCAAGGCTGAAAGATGCTGAAAACAAAATCAGTTCTGTGAGGTTTTCATTTGTTGTGATACAGTATCTATTGCAATAGTTAATAACAGCTATGAGTTCATTTGTTGTGATACAGTATCTATTGCAATAGTAAATAACAGCTATGAGTTCATTTGTTGTGATACAGTATCTATTGCAATAGTAAATAACAGCTATGAGTTCATTTGTTGTGATACAGTATCTATTGCAATAGTAAATAACAGCTATGAGTTCATTTGTTGTGATACAGTAACTATTGCAATAGTAAATAACAGAAACTAGTTCATTTGTTGTGATACAGTATCTATTGCAATAGTAAATAACAGAAATGAGTTCATTTGTTGTGATACAGTATCTATTGCAATAGTAAACAATAGAAATTAGTTCATTTGTTGTGATACAGTATCTATTGCAATAGTAAATAACAGAAATTAGTTCATTTGTTGTGATACAGTATCTATTGCAACAGTTAATAACAGAAATTAGTTCATTTGTTGTGATACAGTATCTATTGCAATAGTAAACAATAGAAATTAGTTCATTTGTTGCGATACAGTATCTATTGCAATAGTAAACAATAGAAATTAGTTCATTTGTTGCGATACAGTAACTATTGCAACAGTTAATAACAGAAATTAGTTCATTTGTTGTGATACAGTATCTATTGCAACGGTAAATACTAGAAATTAGTTCATTTGTTGTGACACAGTATCTATTGCAATAGTAAATAACAGCTATGAGTTCATTTGTTGTGATACAGTATCTATTGCAATGGTAAATAACAGCTATGAGTTCATTTGTTGTGATACAGTATCTATTGCAACAGTTAATAACAGAAATTAGTTCATTTGTTGTGATACAGTATCTATTGCAACAGTAAATAATAGAAATTAGTTCATTTGTTGTGATACAGTATCTATTGCAATGGTAAATACTAGAAATTAGTTCATTTGTTGTGATACAGTATTTATTGCAATAGTAAATAACAGAAATTAGTTCATTTGTTGTGATACAGTATCTATTGCAATAGTAAATAACAGAAATTAGTTCATTTGTTGTGATACAGTATCTATTGCAATAGTAAATAACAGAAATGAGTTCATTTGTTGTGATACAGTATCTGTTGCAATAGTAAATACTAGAAATGAGTTCATTTGTTGTGATACAGTATCTATTGCAATGGTAAATACTAGAAATTAGTTCATTTGTTGTGATACAGTATCTATTGCAATAGTAAATAATAGAAATGAGTTCATTTGCTGTGATACAGTATCTATTGCAATAGTAAACAATAGGAATTAGTTCATTTGTTGTGAAACAGTATCTGTTGCAATAGTAAATAATAGAAACGAGTTCATTTGTTGTGACACAGTATCTATTGCAATAGTAAATAATAGAAATTAGTTCTTTTGTTGTGATACAGTATCTACTGCAATAGTAAATAATAGAAATGAGTTCATTTGTTGTGACACAATCTATTGCAATAGTACATAATAGAAATTAGTTCATTTGTTGTGATACAGTATCTACTGCAATAGTAAATAATAGAAATTAGTTCATTTGTTGTGACACCGTATCTATTGCAATAGTAAATAATAGAAATTAGTTCATTTGTTGTGACACCGTATCTATTGCAATAGTAAATAACAGAAATTAGTTCATTTGTTGTGACACCATATCTATTGCAATAGTAAATAATAGAAATTAGTTCAGTAATGTCAGCAGGTATGTGCAGCTTTTAACTTCAACAGCTTCGTTAGTATAGAATGTCTCACTCCAGCTACGATTCACATGACTTAAAAGGCGAAATAAAACAGTTGTCCAAGAAGTCATTTAATCAGAATAAATTATATTGTTTGTCAAATGTGCTAGGATATTTTTCTTCAGAAGTGATAAAAAAAAATTTAAAAAAAAAAATCACATCTTGCTGGGTCTTGTTTTCTATCAAACAATGAGAGATTTAGTCCAACATCACTGGTGGACCCAGCTGGTCTTCGCAGCCTTTGTGAAGTGACTGTTGCACATGCCCACATACTCTCATTCCCAACTCGTCACACTAATGCAGGTATAATGTGTATAATGTGTAGTAGTATGGGGTATAATGTGTATAATGTGCAGTAGTGTAGGGTATAATGTGTACAATGTGCAGTAGTGTAGGGTATAATGTGTATAATGTGCTGTAGGGTATAACGTACGGTAATGTAGGGTATGTGTATAATGTGCAGTAGTGTAGGGTATAATGTGTATAAGCTGCAGTAGCGTAGGGTATAATGTGTATAATCTGCAGTAGTGTAGGGTATAACGTGCATAATGTGCAGCAGTGTAGGGTATAATGTGTATAATGTGCAGCAGTATAGGGTATAATGTGTATAATGTGCAGTAGTGCAGGGTATAATGTGCAGCAGTGTAGGGTATATGTGTATAATGTGCAGTAGTGTAGGATATAATGTGTATCGTATGCAGTAGTGTACGGTATAATGCGCAGTAATGTAGGGTATGTGTATAATGTGCAGTAGTGTAGGGTATAATGTGTATAATCTGCAGTAGTGTAGGGTATATGTGTATAATCTGCAGTAGTGTAGGGTATAATGTGCAGCAGTGTAGGGTATAATGTGTATAATGTGCAGCAGTGTAGGGTATAATGTCTAATGTGCAGTAGTGTAGGGTATAATGTGTATAATGTTCAGCAGTGTAGGGTATATGTGTATAATGTGCAGCAGTGTAGGGTATAATGTGTATAATGTGCAGTAGTGTAGGGTATAATGTGTATAAAGTGCAGTAGTGTAGGGTATAATGTGTATAATGTGCAGTAGTGTAGGGTATAATGTGTATAGTGTGCAGTAGTGTAGGGTATAATGTGTATAATGTGCAGTAGTGTAGGGTATAATGTGTCAAATCTGCAGTAGTGTAAGGTATAAAGTGCATAATGTGCAGTAGTGTAGGGTATAATGTGTATAATGTGCAGCAGTGTAGGGTATATGTGTATAATGTGCAGTAGTGTAGGATATAATGTGTATAGTGTCAGTAGTGTAGGGTATAATGTGCAGTAATGTAGAGTATGTGTATAATGTGCAGTGGTGTAGGGTATAACGTGTATAATGTGCAGCAGCATAGGGTATAATGTGTATAATGTGCAGTAGTGTAGGATATAATGTGTATAGTATGCAGTAGTGTAGGGTATAATGTGCAGTAATGTAGGGTATGTGTATAATGTGCAGTAGTGTAGGGTATAATGTGTATAATCTGCAGTAGTTTAGGGTATATGTGTATAATCTGCAGTAGCGTAGGGTATAATGTGCAGCAGTGTAGGGTATAATGTGTATAATGTGCAGCAGTGTAGGGTATAATGTGTATAATGTGCAGTAGTGTAGGGTATACTGTGTATAATGTTCAGCAGTGAGGGCTATATGTGTATAATGTGCAGCAGTGTAGGGTATAATGTGTATAATGTGCAGTAGTGTAGGGTATAATGTGTATAATGTTCAGCAGTGTAGGGTATAATGTGTATAATGTGCAGTAGTGTAGGGTATAATGTGTATAATGTGCAGCAGTGTAGGGTATAATGTGTATAATGTGCAGCAGCATAGGGTATAATGTGTATAATGTGCAGTAGTGTAGGATATAATGTGTATAGTGTCAGTAGTGTAGGGTATAATGTGCAGTAATGTAGGGTATGTGTATAATGTGCAGTAGTGTAGGGTATAATGTGCAGCAGCATAGGGTATAATGTGTATAATGTGCAGTAGTGTAGGATATAATGTTTATAGTATGAAGTAGTGTAGGGTATAATGCGCAGTAATGTAGGGTATGTGTATAATGTGCAGTAGTGTAGGGTATAATGTGTATAATCTGCAGTAGTGTAGGGTATATGTGTATAATCTGCAGTAGTGTAGGGTATAATGTGCAGCAGTGTAGGGTATAATGTGTATAATGTGCAGCAGTGTAGGGTATAATGTCTAATGTGCAGTAGTGTAGGGTATATGTGTATAATGTGCAGCAGTGTAGGGCATAATGTGTATAATGTGCAGCAGTGTAGGGTATAATGTGTATAAAGTGCAGTAGTGTAGGGTATAATGTGTATAATGTGCAGTAGTGTAGGGTATAGTGTGTATAGTGTGCAGTAGTGTAGGGTATAATGTGTATAATGTGCAGTAGTGTAGGGTATAATGTGTATAATCTGCAGTAGTGTAAGGTATAAAGTGCATAATGTGCAGTAGTGTAGGGTATAATGTGTATAATGTGCAGCAGTGTAGGCTATATGTGTATAATGTGCAGTAGTGTAGGATATAATGTGTATAGTGTCAGTAGTGTAGGGTATAATGTGCAGTAATGTAGAGTATGTGTATAATGTGCAGTGGTGTAGGGTATAACGTGTATAATGTGCAGCAGCATAGGGTATAATGTGTATAATGTGCAGTAGTGTAGGATATAATGTGTATAGTATGCAGTAGTGTAGGGTATAATGTGCAGTAATGTAGGGTATGTGTATAATGTGCAGTAGTGTAGGGTATAATGTGTATAATCTGCAGTAGTTTAGGGTATATGTGTATAATCTGCAGTAGCGTAGGGTATAATGTGCAGCAGTGTAGGGTATAATGTGTATAATGTGCAGTAGTGTAGGGTATACTGTGTATAATGTTCAGCAGTGAGGGTTATATGTGTATAATGTGCAGCAGTGTAGGGTATAATGTGTATAATGTGCAGTAGTGTAGGGTATAATGTGTATAAACTGCAGTAGTGTAGGGTATATGTGTATAATCTGCAGTAGTGTAGGGTATAACGTGCATAATGTGCAGCAGTATAGGGTATAATGTGTATAATGTGCAGCAGCATAGGGTATAATGTGTATAATGTGCAGTAGTGTAGGATATAATGTGTATAGTGTCAGTAGTGTAGGGTATAATGTGCAGTAATGTAGGGTATGTGTATAATGTGCAGTAGTGTAGGGTATAATGTGCAGCAGCATAGGGTATAATGTGTATAATGTGCAGTAGTGTAGGATATAATGTGTATAGTATGCAGTAGTGTAGGGTATAATGCGCAGTAATGTAGGGTATGTGTATAATGTGCAGTAGTGTAGGGTATAATGTGTATAATCTGCAGTAGTGTAGGGTATATGTGTATAATCTGCAGTAGTGTAGGGTATAATGTGCAGCAGTGTAGGGTATAATGTGTATAATGTGCAGCAGTGTAGGGTATAATGTCTAATGTGCAGTAGTGTAGGGTATAATGTGTATAATGTTCAGCAGTGTAGGGTATATGTGTATAATGTGCAGCAGTGTAGGGTATAATGTGCAGTAGTGTAGGTTATAATGTGTATAAAGTGCAGTAGTGTAGGGTATAATGTGCATAATGTGCAGTAGTGTAGGGTATAATGTGTATAGTGTGCAGTAGTGTAGGGTATAATGTGTATAATGTGCAGTAGTGCAGGGTATAATGTGTATAGTGTGCAGTAGTGTAGGGTATAATGTGTATAATGTGCAGTAGTGCAGGGTATAATGTGTATAATCTGCAGTGGTGTAAGGTATAAAGTGCATAATGTGCAGTAGTGTAGGGTATAATGTGTATAATGTGCAGCAGTGTAGGGTATATGTGTATAATGTCAGTAGTGTAGGGTATAATGTGCAGTAATGTAGAGTATGTGTATAATGTGCAGTGGTGTAGGGTATAACGTGCATAATGTGCAGCAGCATAGGGTATAATGTGTATAATGTGCAGTAGTGTAGGATATAATGTGTATAGTATGCAGTAGTGTAGGGTATAATGTGCAGTAATGTAGGGTATGTGTATAATGTGCAGTAGTGTAGGGTATAATGTGTATAATCTGCAGTAGTTTAGGGTATATGTGTATAATCTGCAGTAGCGTAGGGTATAATGTGCAGCAGTGTAGGGTATAATGTGTATAATGTGCAGCAGTGTAGGGTATAATGTGTATAATGTGCAGCAGTGTAGGGTATAATGTGTATAATGTGCAGTAGTGTAGGGTATAATGTGTATAATGTTCAGCAAGTGTAGAGTATATGTGTATAATGCGCAGCAGTGTAGGGTATAATGTGTATAATGTGCAGTAGTGTAGGGTATAATGCGTATAAAGTGCAGTAGTGTAGGGTATAATGTGTATAATGTGCAGTAGTGTAGGGTATAATGTGTATAGTGTGCAGTAGTGTAGGGTATAATGTGTATAATGTGCAGTAGTGTAGGGTATAATGTGTATAATCTGCAGTAGTGTAAGGTATAAAGTGCATAATGTGCAGTAGTGTAGGGTATAACGTGTATAATGTGCAGCAGTGTAGGGTATAATGTGCAGTAATGTAGGGTATGTGTATTATGTGCAGTAGTGTAGGGTATAATGTGTATAATGTGCAGCAGCATAGGGTATAATGTGTATAACGTGCAGTAGTGTAGGATATAATGTGTATAGTATGCAGTAGTGTAGGGTATAATGCGCAGTAATGTAGGGTATGTGTATAATATGCAGTAGTGTAGGGTATAATGTGTATAATCTGCAGTAGTGTAGGGTATATGTGTATAATCTGCAGTAGTGTAGGGTATAATGTGCGGCAGTGTAGGGTATAATGTGTATAATGTGCAGCAGTGTAGGGTATAATGTGTATAATGTGCAGTAGTGTAGGGTATAATGTGTATAATGTTCAGCAATGTAGGGTATAATGTGTATAATGTGCAGTAGTGTAGGGTATAATGTGTATAATGTGCAGTAGTGTAGGGTATAATGTGCAGTAGTGTAGGGTATAATGTGTATAGTGTGCAGTAGTGTAGGGTATAATGTGTATAATGTGCAGTAGTGTAGGGTATAATGTGCAGTAGTGTAGGGTATAATGTGTATAAGCTGTAGTAATGTAGGGTATATGTGTATAATCTGCAGTAGTGTAGGGTATAACGTGCATAATGTGCAGCAGTGTAGGATATAATGTGTATAATGTGCAGCAGTGTAGGGTATATGTGTATAATGTGCAGTAGTGTAGGATATAATGTGTATAGTGTCAGTAGTGTAGGGTATAATGTGCAGTAATGTAGGGTATGTGTATAATGTGCAGTAGTGTAGGGTATAATGTGTATAATGTGCAGCAGCATAGGGTATAATGTGTATAATGTGCAGTAGTGTAGGGTATAATGTGTATAATGTGCAGTAGTGTAGGGTATAATGTGTATAATCTGCAGTAGTGTAAGGTATAAAGTGCATAATCTGCAGTAGTGTAGGGTATAACATGTATAATGTGCAGCAGTGTAGGGTATAATGTGTATAATGTGCAGCAGTGTAGGGTATATGTGTATAATGTGCAGTAGTGTAGGATATAATGTGTATAATGTGCAGCAGCATAGGGTATAATGTGTATAATGTAGGGTATGTGTATAATGTGCAGTAGTGTAGGGTATAATGTGTATAATGTGCAGCAGCATAGGGTATAATGTGTATAATGTGCAGTAGTGTAGGATATAATGTGTATAGTATGCAGTGTGGTAGGGTATAATGCGCAGTAATGTAGGGTATGTGTATAATGTGTAGTAGTGTAGGGTATAATGTGTATAATCTGCAGTAGTGTAAGGTATATGTGTATAATCTGCAGTAGTGTAGGGTATAATGTGCAGCAGTGTAGGGTATAATGTTTATAATGTGCAGCAGTGTAGGGTATAATGTGTATAATGTGCAGTAGTGTAGGGTATAATGTGTATAATGTTCAGCAGTGTAGGGTATATGTGTATAATGTGCAGTAGTGTAGGGTATATGTGTATAATCTGCAGTAGTGTAGGGTATAATGTGTATAATGTGCAGTAGTGTAGGGTATAATGTGTATAATGTGCAGCAGTGTAGTGTATAATGTGCAGCAGTGTAGGGTATAATGTTTATAATGTGCAGCAGTGTAGGGTATAATGTGTATAATGTGCAGTAGTGTAGGGTATAATGTGTATAATGTGCAGCAGTGTAGGGTATAATGTGTATAATGTGCAGTAGTGTAGGGTATAATGTGTATAATGTTCAGCAGTGTAGGGTATAATGTGTATAATGTGCAGTAGTGTAGGGTATAATGTGCAGTAGTGTAGGGTATATGTGTATAATCTGCAGTAGTGTAGGGTATAATGTGTATAATGTGCAGCAGTGTAGGGTATATGTGTATAATCTGCAGCAGTGTAGGGTATATGTGTATAATCTGCAGTAGTGTAGGGTATAATGTGTATAATGTGCAGTAGTGTAGGGTATAATGTGTATAATGTGCAGCAGTGTAGTGTATATGTGTATAATGTGCAGTAGTATACAGTATAATGTGTAAACCGGGTCAACATATTCTCGCTCCCAACCCGTCACACCCATGGCAGCTTGGTCAGCGGCCTCGCACTTCAAACTGTGACACTCGAGGCTCCCTCGCATCCGTCCATGTTCCCGTCAAGCCACCGGAATAAAATGTTGGCATTCAAATCATGGACACATTAAAACCTCCACGTTTCTGAACCAAAAATATCCACATTTGAAGCGATAGCCAATGGTGGTGGAGCCTGTGTCCCCGTCACGGGACAGTCAAGTTTCTGTCCGCCAAGATAAAAAAATGGCTGACCTTCCTTTTACTCTCAGTAGGAAATGCAATATTTTAAGAAAGTTTTGGCATTAAACTGCGTGTTGATAACACTTCTAGCAAGATGTGCTGCTTCACACTCGTAACAACACGTTACTGGGACCACTTCAGAAAACTGCACAACATTTGATATCCAGGAAGTCACATCACAGACACGACCTCTGACCATAAACGGTCCAGCCATATACTAGGTACTGACCTCGTCCTGTTTATTCTTTCTTAGCCTCTCCTGTCTGCTCTGGTGGCTGGTTGGCAGTAGCGTACCGGGCAGGGCCTTCAGTAACGAACTGCCCCCCCTCACCCCCACCTTCCCCACACATATTTCTCATATGGGTGCCGATACAGCCAACACAACCACATACAAAATACATGATCACGCACTATATGCACTACTGGACCAACACCAACAAGACATCTGATCTTTCACCAGCACAACGCACACCACTGTGCACTATAGCAGCTCCTGCAGCATCACCATCACATCTTCCTTCACGTCACTCAGCAGCCACACTACACACACACACACACACACACACACACACACCACACGGCACAACAACAAGTAGAAGCGTGCAGTCAGTAGAGTGCAGATTTCTGCCAGGCGTATCTCCCCTTCTCCGGTGCGCCGACTTGGCGACAAACCCCCGCTTCTTTTGCATACTGGGTATAACATAGTGTACCAAAAAACACCAGCGAGGACTCAGGACTCCAGAAGGAGCGTTTCTTTAGCTTTATTTGTCTTTGGCAGCTTCAACAAACAAAATGAGAGAGAACAGACACACCCGTCTTCTTCTTTATATAGGCCAATCCACTAGACAAAGGATGAAAAGGGGCTGAAGTCACAAGTCTGATTCCATTTTTACTCATGAAATCACTTGTAAAGCAAGTAGCATTATCACTCACCAACATCTGGGGTAGACCACGGACACCCGAAACTTTTCTTAAGTTTTTCAGTGGTTCCATGACTGGTTGCTGTATTTGCTGGCTAGACAGCCATCCATTTAGAATGGGAATCAACCAACACAAGGATCATCTTGCCTAAGAATGGACCTGCATAATCCACATAAAGTCGAGTCCATGGCTTCTCTGGCCATTCCCAGGGATGCAATGGTGCTGTAGGAGCAGACTTGCTGTTTTGTTGACAGACGTCACACTGTTTTACTTCCTTCTCTACATCCTGATCCATCTGTGGCAACCAAAGATATGACCTTGCTAAGCCCTTCATCCTAGACATTCCTGGATGGACCTGATGCAGCAACTTTAGCATCATTTTTCCTCCTTGTCGAGGATAACTACTCGAGCACCCCACAGAACACATCCATCATGAACATTTTGCTCTAAGCGTCGGCTGAAGTAAGGCATGAATTGAGGCTCAACTGTAGAAAGCCATCCTTTCAGAAAAGCACTTTATTAACAATAGTAAAGTGCTTTTCCCTTCTATTGATCGACTTATTAATTCACTATCTCCAAACCCATCAGAGATGCTGTCCACCGAAAAATGTGAGTAATTCGCTACATTCTTCAATAACGAAAGTATTGCCATTAGACAGAACATTAGTACCTCAAGATCCAGTAATGAACCTACCCTCCGGTTCTCCAAAAATGTCACTAGCACCATGTCTCACTTTGACCCTCTAGACCTTAAAAGTATAGACAAGATTGTTGGGCAGCTCAGGTCCTCCACCTGCTGCTTGGTACCTCTCCCTACCACATTTTTTTAAAAATGTTTAATTGCACAGCACATGATGTTTTAGAAATTATTAACTGCTCTCTTCAGTCAGGTATATGTCCTGCAGCACTTAAGACAGCTGTTGTTAAACTACTTCTGAAGAAGAGCAACCTTGATGCCACAGCTATTGCCAACTACAAGCCCATCTCCACCTTACCATTCCTCAACAAACTATCAACGCTCAAGCTCAAAGTTGATGACGACGCCGGGCCTAGCACTGATACGTCTCAGGGCCCCTGGGGCATTCTGCCTCTAAACATCAAAATTTGATTGACTGATGATACAGTCACTCAAATTTGTAATCAGTTTGCAGCTTTGGGCTTCAAGAAAAGGCTAGCAACACCATCAGTGCTGGTCCAAGGAGCTGTGATGCATTTCGACATAGGAAATCCCTGCTCAGCCCCACAACACAACAAGTAATTGAATTCAGACACATTTCAGGCATACTTCAATTTAACTATGAAAAACAAATTATGATTCTGAGTTTGACAGGGCCAGCAGAGAAGGCCCTGATGGCCCTGACAGCCCACCACTGCTGGTTGGTTCCAGCCACCTGACCAGCGCATGACATATGTGGATTGATGAAGCATTGTGCAGCCACCATTCAAATGACAACAGTGGAGTAGAAGTCAGATTCGGGAAAGACAATGTTGCAACGCAGAGCAAAGGACAATGATCCGTGTGACACACTGACAGAGCTTTAGGGCAAGTCTGAACCTACTGGCCAAATGGTGTGCATAAAAAACTGCAGTAGAACACAAAGTAATCTAAAAACAAAAAGGATGGCGAGAACATCAAATCAAAATGTCTGTGAATGTTCTCATTCATCCAGGTCATAGTTATCCAAAGGAATTGAATCAAGTGCAACTGGACTTGGTTATCAAATCAAAATCATTCCATTGCCTAATGGGTAGACTACCCCCCCCACCCATAAAAAGATACACAACACGTGAATGGGATGGGACAGTCATCATTCTTTTCCTCAGGCATGGGATTGGTATGGGCCAGGAATAGTTTTGTGGGAGTGGGATGGAACAGGAGTGAAAATATGGTCAAAATTATTTTTCACCCATTTAACAATTAGATATTTAAAATCTGATCACGCAAATGTGGTACCATCGCCTTAAACCCCTCAGTGTACTGTCAATATAATATGTACAACTTCAAATTGTAGGAAATACACTAATATTTTTTAAAATTACAATTACCTTGAGCTGCGGCATGCAGCTTTATACAAATCAGCACCATAGTTGTAGTTCTTCTGGTTTGCAAAATGGCGTAAATAGGGTCACAAATAATATAGCTACAGAATATATCAACTATTTATACTGCAGCCGAAACATAAATTACATTGCATTTCGGTGGTTTATTTGGGGGGAAAAGAACACAGCCCTCTTATCGTGTGATGTAAAAGCTGCAATGTAAACAAGATGTGCGCGCAGAACGTGTGGCAAAGCATGGCCGAGGAACAACGTGCGAACCCATGAAACTTCCAGATGACATGATGCAATATACTGGGATAACGCCTAACTTAAGATTCATTACGGAAACCGAGACAGTGGTGTATGTCGTGCAGTTCTTTAATCCATATACACTCAACAGCGCATGTCTACAGCAAAGCAAAGAACACACCCAGCACTGGTGGAGGGAGCTCCAATGCTGCTATCTCAATGCCCCAACACTCAGTAGTGTAGTGTATCGGCATTGAGATAGCAGCATTGGAGCTCCCTCCACCAGTGCTGGGTGTGTTCTCTTGTTTCGGCACATTTCTGCAATACAGCCTACTTTGGAGCAGTGATGGCATGTCTTTCTTAAACCTGCATACCCGCACGTGGTGCTTACCCCCACATCGGTAGCATGGCTGTGGCTGCTGCTGTTTGCTGTCATCACTCCTCGGAGCTTGTTGGTAGGTTTTCTTTACATCATCCGTTTCCATCTCTTCCTGTCCTCTTCATCTTCCTGTCACACCAGCTACCTGCATGTCCTCCCTCACCACCTCCATAAACCTCCTCTTTGGCCTTCCTCTTCTCCTCTTCCCTGGCAGCTCCATATTCAGCATCCTTCTCCAAAGATTCCCAGCATCTCTCCTCCACACATGTCCACACCATCTCCATCTTGTCTCTCTTGCTTTGTCTCCAAACCGTCCAACCTGAGCTGTCCCTCTGATATACTCCTTCCTAATCCTGTCCTTCTTCATCACTCCCAATGAAAATCTTATCATCTTCATCTCTGCCACCTCCAGCTCCACCTCCTGTCTTTTCATCAGTGCCACTATCTCCAAACCATACAACATAGCTGGTCTCACTACCATCTTGTAAACCTTCCCTTTAACTCTTGCTGGTACCCTTCTGTCACACATCACTCCTGACACTCTTCTCCACCCACTCCACCCTGCCTGCACTCTCTTCTTCACCTCTCTTCTGCACTCCCCATTACTTTGGACAGTTGACCCCAAGTATTTAAACTCATACGCCTTCATCACCTCTACTCCTTGTATCCTCACCATTCCACTGTCCTCCCTCTCATTATGCATAGGTATTCCATCTTGCTCCTATTGACTTTCATTCCTCTTCTCTCCAGTGCATACCTCCACCTCTCCAGGCTCTCCTCCACCTGCACCCTACTCTCGCTACAGATCACAATGTCATCCGCAAACAGGTTTTCGGATAGTGCACTTTATTTACATTACCGTGTTCCTTCAGTTCCCCTGCTGCTTCCCTTGCCGTCTGGAGTGTTAGTGCTGGGTCTGAGAGCAGTTTTCTCTGAACTGCTTTGTCTTTAATCCGCCAACAAAACGGTCACGGAGTGCATCGTTAAGGCGTGTGCCGAAATCACAGCGAGTCGCCAGCTGCTTCAGTGCTACTACGTAGTCCGAGATCGACTCCCCCTCTTGCTGGCTGCTTATCCGGAAACGGAACCGTTCGGGTTTGCCCACGGGCTCCGGTTTATCAAGGTCCCTGGGGGCCTTGCTCAGCACATGACAGGTCTGTGTGCTAGGCTTATCAGGACTCACCACCTTTTCCATTAGTCGGTAAGCATCTGCTCCTATGACTGACAGGAGCACACTGACCTTTTCCCCGTCATCCACATGGTTAGCCACCAGCCACTGTTCCCGGCTTCCCAGGCCCGACTCAGAATCTCCCTTCCCCGGCTGAACTCCGTCAGGGATCGGTGACAACCTAGCGTCATTTCTTAGACGTACTTACATACACCAAGAAATGAAACTTGGTTCCCCCAGCTCACAGCAGGGTGACACACAAAACACACATCCAGAATTTCCCAAAAACGACACCACCAAAAACATAACAACAGAGAAGCAAAAACAAACCGTTGACAACACCGTCCAGCCCGCAGCGCCGTCCACGGGCAAGTCCTCTGTCCAGAGGACGCCGCCATCTTGCCAGCTCCCGTCGTCACCTAGCCGTAGCTTAGCTATCTAGCTAGCTCTCGTCACCGCTTTGTGTTAGCCGTTTCTTAACGCGACAAAATGTTGGTCTGTGATCTACTTCCCGCAAACTAGTATCGCTTTGGTGGATTTGTCTCATCCCGTCCTCGTCGCCAGACTGTAATATTCTGGGTTTGCGCCTAGCTTAGACACGTTACGGACACCGAGACGGCGGAGTAGGTGTGGGCAGAGCCCTAGAAGAAGAGAGCTGCGTCACTGAGGGGTCAGAAGGCGAGAGGGTCACGTGGTTCATGTAGCCGCCCAATAGCTCCAAACCAAGCTTGGCGGGTCATTTACATGAACTGCTTAGCCGCCATTTCTGCTAACTACTGTAACCAATATTGTCAGATTGTTACATTTATATATAGATACTAGAAGAACCCCGCTACAATGTAGCGGTTTGGTTCTCCACCCGTCTAAATCTCCCTCCTCTTCATCCTGCCAGCTAACCGCCTTCCCCCTGCCCCTAACCCCCCACACTCCAACTCCCTCCCCCCAAATGCTCAGAATCATCTGAAATGCCGAGAAAAGTGGTTTTTAGCCATTTTTATAAAATGCATATTTGCATAATTATGCATAACTATTATAATTATTTTAATTTTCTGCTATTTTTCTGGTCCTCTCTGGAAGAATACCTACCGCCTCCAAAAAAAATTAGGATCATAAGCGCATTTTTGCAAAAATGCATATATTTTGCATAATTCCAAAACATTTCTAAGGCCCAGAAATTTTTTTTATATAGGTGAAAAAAATCAAAGATGCTCAGAATCATCTGAAATGCCGAGAAAAGTGGTTTTAACCATTTTTAGAAAAATTCATATTTTGCACATTTATGCATAATTATGCATAATTTTAATTTTCTGGGATTTTTCCCTTACTCTCTGAGACAATACCTACCACCTCCAAAAAGAATTAGGATCATAAATGCTTTAGTTTTCGGTCCCGCTATCTACACTAACTAACACACACACACATTACAAAAACATATGAGCAGATAGATATATTCCAACGTGACACATATTCTATGCGCATGTGTAGGAACATTAAAACTAATATTTTGTTTGAAACTGACGAGCTGTCACGCTTTAAATTACATCGTTAATTTGATTCAAACGTGCTTGTAAAATGGTCATCATTAAACTGTCAGCTGTAGCTTCTTACCTGTAAATTAACCTTGGATTAATGCGAGAAACACAGCTTCGCCATAGAAACCCTGTTGCCCCGGCGGGTCGCGCTGTGTGGAACTATCCGGGCTCCCATGATCCGCCATTGCTGTTAAATGATTGGCCCATTGACGTCTACGGAGTTGACGTCACTCTCTCTTTCTAGGGCGCAGTTCTTTCACAGCGCATGTCTACAGCACAGCGGTGAACACGTCCAGCACCTGTAGAGGGCGCTCCAACACTGCTATCTCAATGCCAGTACATTACATGTATAACACCTACAGTTAAAGGGAGAAAAGTTCGAAATGTGAGAAAATGGAAATGTCAGAATGTGTTGAAGGTCGAAGCCAGGAAGACGGACAGCATTACGGGTCGAAACTTACCCTAAGCACCGGAGAAAGACTCCCCGATCCGTTTCCGCTCGCTGAAGCTCGGCGCACACGTGACGTCACCAAGTTGCCAAACATCGGCTGGAGGGACGTGACCGAACACGTGACGGACACACCAAGTATATTTACCAGAGAACCGCGACGCATACGGGTCTCTAGAAGCAGATCATGACGTTGTTGGTGCACGTGTCCGAGACCGCTTTTACCAGCCGCTGTCCAAGGAAAACAAGCTTTGCTTCATCAGGTCGAAGGTCATGCAGCCCTTGTGGTTTAATTGTGTGCACGGCTGAATTGTTTGTATTCAACAAAAGCTGAATTGTTTGTACGGTTGTGAGATCGAGGCTGCAGTCAAACTATGACCTCAAACATCACGACACAAGAAAGCTGATGGGATCGTTGTGAAACTTGAGGAAGGCTAGGCATTACAACTCAAGCTTAGCGTGGGTAGTTGCTCTGCCGGGACAGCGTCACATGTGGAGCGGGTGCTGACGCATGACATGTGGAGCTGCTACTGACGCATGACATGTGGAGCGGGTACTGACGTGTGTTCAGGAATCAGGAACACTGTTTGTCGTTTCACTTCATGCACTTGCGTAGACGAAGTGAAACGACATGCCGTCCCCCCCAGGCCACAGCAGCACAACACAAACAACACACATACCCAAACTAACACACATACCCAAACTAACACACATACCCACACTAACACACATACCCAAACTAACACACATACCCACACTAACGCACATACCCACACTAACACACATACCCACACTAACGCATATCTAAACTAAACAAACAAATCACTGTCCAAGGGAACGAACGCCAGCCAGGAGGACTGTCAGAACCGCCGGTCAGCATGGGCTAGCAGTTAGCTTAGCCTGCCCCGCTTCCGCGTCCTGTCAGACCGCCCTCGTGTTATCGGAACTGTTGGTCATATGGGCTAGCAGTTAGCTTAGCCTGCCCCGCTTCCGCGTCCTGTCAGGCCGCCCTCGTGTTATCGGAACTGTTGGTCATATGGGCTAGCAGTTAGCTTAGCCCGCCCCGCTTCCGCGTCCTGTCAGACCGCCCTCGTGTTATCGGAACTGTTGGTCATACGGGCTAGCAGTTAGCTTAGCCCGCCCCGCTCCCCCAGCCATCAAACGAAGACAAAACTGAGACGCAGGCAGCCGTGGACAAAGACGCTGCATGGACGGTACTGGGTGAGGCCGCCGCAACTGTGAATTCGCGCCGCCATCTTCCCACACCGGAAGCGGAAAAGATATTGTCCAATCGCAACACTTATTTGTGTAAGGAACGGATACGTGCCAGATTTCAAATGTTCTCCACAAATCTTCGCGTTTCTTATTTGCTCCTCTGACCACGTCTCCCCGTCCTCCCGACGGACCGCATGAATCCACGCCTGTCTTCTTTGCTTGTCGGCGGCAGTTTTCCCCTTCGGCCTGCGATGAAAACGCAGAGGCTGGTTTTGACCATCTTTACGATTTGTACAACCGCCACAGCTGAGAGGCGTTTCGTTTCGCTTTACAACCATTTCCCCGCGATGCGCTCTTCCAACTGTACCCTGCATGGATAAGTAGACACGTTAGCCCTTGGCTAACGGGTCGGACCCTTTAGTCGACTGGTTAACGTTGTCGCCTGCGGTGCGGGCGATAGGGGTTCGCGTCTCGGCTGTGGCGGTACCCGGGCTGCCCCCCTGAATTCGCTGCAGAACGTTTACAAACGCAAGACTCGCGGCCCCTTTTCGCCTCGCAGTCTGCACACGCGCATTTGGCGCACAAGGGAACACGTCCGTACAAATAGCTGCTGGTTTATTCAGGATAGTTTAGCAAGCAGCAAAAAACCGGAAGTGTTGCATTCCAGCAATTTTCTGGTGAGACTTGAAAGAATCTTCGGAATGACCAACAAACCAAAGATCCTATACGTTCATCGAATGAAGATAATGAAAATAAAATATTATCAGAACACATTTTCATTCCAAAACTATCTTAAAATATTGCATTTTCCACTCAGAAGAAAATGGATATCAGCCAGACAGAAGCTTGACAGTCACGTGACGTGGCCATAAGTTTAAATGTTGATATGAAACGTATTTTTAGTTCAGAAACGTTGAGATTTTAACATATCTGTGTGCATCGGAGTTAAAAAAATGCACTCAATTCATTTCTTTATTTCCAATTAGTATTTTTGAATTCATTTATCATTTAATAATTCTGTTAAGTATTTGTGAATTTTATGTCATTGAGTTATTATTTTAATTTACAGTTGTTAATATTCCCTGCGGAAATGATGTTGCCTCACATCACTCCTTCTGTACCTCCTGTGCTTCCGTAGCTTCCGCCTTCCCCTGACAGTGCCATATTGCATTGACGAGGAGTAGAGGTGCAGAAGAGAGACCAAAAATGCGTTGTCATTGTCTTCTGCAGCGCCAGTAAATGTTGAAAAACAGTCCTTGAGAGTTGCCTCGTCTTATGCCACATCCACATCCATATCACTGGGGCGGAGACCCGTCTGAAGCCGTTATATGGGCTTTGCAGAAATGTAGGATGCCAACATTTTATTCTGGCAACTGGGTTGTTTTTTTCCACTGGACCACTATTGCTATCTATTGACCATTGCTATCTATTGACCATTGATATCTATTGACCATTGCTATCTATTGACCATTGATATCTATTGACCATTGATATCTATTGAACAGATCTGCACGTGCAAAACTGACGATAAAGGGGTACCAAGGCCACTGACCAAGCCGCCGTTTTCGGCAAGTTGGGAATGAGAACGCATTTCGCATGTGTATAATGTAATAATGGGTCTGGAATGACGTAGTTTTCAGCCCTAACATACACTATAACGCAGTACAATGTCCAAGCTTGGTTGGTGACACTATGAAAGTTGTCCTTTAAAGCTGCTATGAGGGATTTTTCACTGATTATTAATCAATGTCAATTTAAATTCCCATCAGAAAGAAGTTTATATATTGTTACATGATGAGTCCAAATGTTTGTCTCAGGGGCGGAAAATCTAACAAAAGGATTTGCGGCCCACAGACGGGATCCATGACCCACAAGGTATCCACTGACATCTGTATAGCGACGCCAACATGCCTAACATTAAGCCAGAACTCAACTACAAGCTGAACAGTGTCGTCAATATTCCTATAAATAGGACTGAACGGCTGAAGGAGGAAAACTGACGTCGCCAGGTAAAAAAGCTGTAGGCATCCCGCACAGAAGTCTACTGAGCACCCGGCACGTCTCCATGCCAACAAGTCCTCCAACCCATACGACCACATAGGTGGTTTGTTCCTACCCTGCAGCGCTGCTAATTATGAGGTCCTCGTCTGAGGACGTTGGGACTGCGTTATTGTTCATGCAAAGTGAAGGTGTAGCAGTAGGCAGGAAGCAGGAAGCAGTCTGTAGCAGTAGGCAGGAAGCAGTGTGTAGCAGTAGGCAGGAAGCAGTGTGTAGCAGTAAGCAGACACAGCTTGGGAAGATTTGTGAAGAAACCGACAGGGTCATATGATGACGAGGCACCCGAGACACCAGATTGTCGTTATTTGCACGACCGCTAGAGGTCGCTTAACTTTAAAACGTAACTGTAGGTCGTAATAAGCTGCTTATACAAACGACCCATGGTGGGTACAGATGCAGAAGGGCGCGCTGCACATCTGGTGCAGGCGGCTGAGCGGATGTGTTGGTATAAAATGTTGTGGGATGCGAAAGTGTTGATATTTTGCAAAGGGCGGTTTTTCCAAAACGCCATCTCTCACTCTTCTCTTTGAAACAAATGCACCAGATATAAGAGAATGAGCAGAGATCTTTGAGACAATGAAGTCGCTCTTCTGCAACAGTTCCACTTCTGTCCAGAGGGGGCGTCAAAACCAGCAAACGTCAAAAACTCCTCATTGCAGCTTTAGAAACACATAGCTTGGCAGACTTTCTGTTCTGTCTTGGAGGTTTTGTGTCTTATCTCTGTGCCAGTGGTTTTCTGTGTCCAGGTGAATGCATCAGCGCCAAGCCTGAAGAAGAAACAGATCTGGACTCTGGAGCAGGACTCCCAGGACCCACAGGTGGTCTACCTGCGCAGTCACCTGGGACGCTACCTGGCCTCCGACAAAGACGGCAAGGTCACCTGTGAGGCCGACAGCTGTAATTCCGACTGCCGCTTCCTCATCGTGGCGCAGTCAGATGGTCGCTGGGCACTGCAGTCAGAGCAGCACCTTCGCTTCTTTGGTGGGTCCAATGACTACCTGTCCTGCTTCGCCCAGGTGATCACCCATGCTGAGCTGTGGACAGTGCACCTGGCGCTCCACCCACAGGCCAACCTACTTTCAGTGGCCCGCAAGCGCTACGCCCACCTGTCCGAGGAGGACGGGGAGATCGTCATGGACCGGAACATACCGTGGGGCGTGGCGGCCCTCCTGACCTTGGTCTACCTGGATGGGAAGTACTGCCTCAAGACCTGCAACAACCGTTTCCTCGGTAACGATGGGAAGCTGTTGGTGCAGAGCGGCAGGGTGACTGCGTACACACTGGAGCTGAAGTGTGGGAAGCTGGCCTTTAAAGACTGTGAGGGGAAGTACCTGTCTCCCATGGGCCCGACGGGGACGCTGAGGTCAGGACGCTGCTCCAAACCGGGAAAAGACGAGCTTTTTGACCTGGAGGAGAGCCACCCACAAGTGGTGCTGATCGCAGCTAACGGCCGCTACGTTTCCATAAGACAAGGTGGGAACACACACACACACACACACACAACACTGTTCCTCTGACAGTTTCTACACACCAAACAGAACCTCAGCTGTGATCAAATGGACCAAAGTCATCCATAATAGAAATAGATGCCAGTAACAGCGGCACTCCACTGACATATAGTACATATTATACATATATACATATAGTACATATTATACATATATACATATAGTACATATATACATATTATCATATATACATATACATAATATGTATATGTATTTATATGTATTACATACATATATGAAGATATACATATATTATACATATATACATATACATACATATATACATATTATATATGTACTATATATTGGTGGCCTGTCCAGGGTGTCTCCACGCCTGCCGCCCAATGACTGCTGGGATAGGCTCCAGCATCCCCCTGACCCTGAGAGCAGGATAAGTGGTTTGGATAATGAATGAATGAATACATATATGCATATAATATATGCATATAGTACATATATACATATAGTACATATGAAACAGACTGACCGCTACTACAGTTACCAATACTAACACACAGTCATACTGATACACCCACAGGAAACTGAGCTTACCGACACACAAGAAGTACTTTAGCTCGGGACCCTCTGAATATGCATGGGTCAGGAAACGACCTCACCTGAATGATTGACAGCTGATAGGGGTTGTGCGGTAATTATGGGTAAGGTACTCTGTGGCCTTTGTGTCCTTTATCTGCAGGGCGAGTTCGGTCTTTCTAGGAAACCAGGATGAAGGAGGCTGATACGGGGTATTTGAGCCCAGCGAGCCCCTTTTTAACAGTGACCCTCCTGTTGGTTTAGTCTGTTAGTCTCAACTCACTGGGAGGGATAAACCTATGTGCTCGTTTGAAAAGAGATGTAACCATATATATATATATATATATATATATATATATATATGAAATTCTGCATGTGGCCATCATGAAAGGAGATGGCTGGAGATATCGGACACCTCTGCTTCAGTAATGAATAGTGACAGCTCTGTTAATTAGAGCCATCATCCATTATGGTAACAGTTTATATCTGGTTTTGAAAATCTTCACATAATAAATAAATGTCATTATATAACTTCTCTTTTACCCAGCAGACTACAATCAATAACTAAAAGAAGAAAAAAACCTCACCTCACCTAGGTCGTCCATCAGGATGCCCCCTATAGGGTTTCGGTTGCACATGTTTGTTTAAAGCATGGGGCGCTACTCCCCATGCAGTTCTATGGTTCTCCGCTACCTGGAGAGTTTGTGCCTTTCCATTGTCAAGATGCATTGATCATCTGCAAAGCCACGATGTCCCCCGGTCCATAACACCAGTCTGTCAATGAATTCACTAGGGACTACTGCTGCCCATAGGAACAGCAGGATTTATTATCCAGGTTTACACCTCTAGATCCACCGTGTTCTGCTCTGTTGTCTCCTGACAACGTTAACAGGAGTACCGCGAGAAGGAGGGTGTGGCTCTTCTCCACGCACAGACTGTCATTCATCATGGAGAGGCTATATTTTGTGCTTCACATGATGCTGGGGTGTATGGAGACCAGTCTAGCACGCCACGAGAGGCCATCTAGAAAAGGTACTACTCCTGTACTTAACCCCTTAAAGAAGATGCTTTTCACAGTCTGTATCTAGAAGAGGTGTCTTTCTGTCCCTCAGCTACATCTCATACAGGTGTAGTGCTGCTCTTCACACCTGTAGTGTCTCTTTGTGGTCTTAACTCTTTACTGTGAGGCCTGGTGGCTCTGCATCAGCAGGTCCTCCTCGGTCTTCTGATTTAGTGGCTCTTTGATCATGCACTTTAGCAGAACGCTATACTGACAGATTATTTCTTGCTTCAGGAGTTGTTTGGCGTTTGAAAGTCACTCTTGTTAAGATGGAAATCGTCATCGAGAACATTGAGATTTCTGGTTGCTTCAAACCAAGGAGGTAAAACTAAACACTTTGTGAAGTTCACTCATCATCTTGGTTTCCTGCGAGGACTCGATGTGAACCGATCTCCTGATGTGTTCAGCTTGTTGGTCTCCATGGAGCTGAATTCATTGCAACCAAACTTGACACCAGCTCGTTCCTCTAATGAGCTCCTCTGTCGCTGCCTGGAGGTCCGTCAGCTCCTCACAGACAAAGAAGATGGTATTGGGTTTGGGTTTGGTTGGCATACAAGCAAAGACCAATGCTGTCAAACTTTTAAAGAAGTAATGAAACCCATAGTTTGGAGACACCAGCGTACATTGATCGTCACCATACTGTGTCCTGGCATGTGTCCACCAGCTGCAGATTCTGGCCTGTCAGATAAAGTTTCTTTATCTGCTCATCCTTCCTGTTGAACAAAGAAACAAACAAATGACCGACAACACAAAACCACATTCAGTTGAAATAAAGGTTTTCATCCCATTAAAGCAGGTAGACAGACAGACAGACAGACAGACAGACAGACAGACAGACAGATAGATAGATAGATAGATAGATAGATAGATAGATAGATAGATAGATAGATAGATAGATAGATAGATAGATAGATAGATAGATAGATAGATAGATAGATAGATAGATAGATAGATAGATAGATGGATGGATAGACAGATAGATGGATGGATAGACAGACAGACAGATAGATAGATAGAGAGGCTAGAGACATGTGTGTTTTGCTCAAGTCTCAAACATCTGTCTGTCCCTGTCATTTTCTTTCAGTTAAGATTTAAAGAGCTTTACTGGCATGACCAGACAGTGCTTATATTGCCAAAGCAAACAACAGATAAAGAAAATAAAGACAGTTACTGAGAGGACATAATCAAGAACGGCATACACAACATTATCACTCACAAAGCCACAAGGACCACAGGGGCACAACACAACTATGAGGGTCACAACTTATCAATGTTACTTATCAATAACTTACTGACATGACCGTCTCAACACAGGCAGGTGTTGTTGTCAGGACTGATGGTTTACTCTGGTGTTTCATGGTCATCCCTCAGTGAGTGGCAGGAGGTGACACATTCAGCCACTAGTGGGCAACAGTTTGGTTTCTCTCCGAGAAGATAGTTGAGTTTGTCCCGATCTGAAGGGTCTCAAGTTCTTGATATTGAGTTTTAAATTTTGGGAAGAAAATGTTTCTAATTTGTTTGTATTTCTCCCAGTGCAGCAGAGTGCTGCACTGTCTCTACTCGTCTGTGGGCTCAGTCCATCCTGCCTGGGGGTCCAGTGAACTCAGTCTGTCCTGCCTGGGGGTCCAGATCTGTCTGTGGCCCCTCTCCAGAGCCAGGCCAAGTCTACTAATCCTAGATCTGCCTGGGGTTCCAGGTCTGTCTGTGGCCCCTCTCCAGAGCCATGCCGGGTCTACTGACTCTGGATCTACCTGTGGGTCCAGGTCTATCCGGGGCCCCTCTCCACAGCCAGCCTGGGTCTGCTGACCCTGGATCTTCCTGGGGATACAGCTCTGTTTGTGGCCCCTCTCCAGAGCCAGCCCGGGTCCACTGACCCTGGATCTGCCCTGGGGTCAAGGTCTGGCTCTGCACTCTCAATGTTTGCAACCTACCTGACGGGTCGTTCCTACCAGGTGACATGGAGGGGATCTGTGTTGGAGCCTAGCAGACTGACTACAGGCATTCCACAGGGTTTGGTTCTGGGTCCTCTCCTTTTCTCCCTGTACACAACATCCCTGGGTTCTGTTATTCGCTCGCATGGCTTCTCTTACCATTGTTATGCCGATGACACCCAGCTGATCTTGTCCTTTCCTCCCTCTAACACACAAGTAGAGACACATATTGCTGTGTGCTTGACTGACACCTCGGAGTGGATGGTGATACACCACCTGAAGCTCAATCTGGACAAGTCAGAGTTGATGCTCCTCCCGGGGAAAGGTTGCCCACACCGAGACATGGCCATCACCATTGACAACACTGTGGTGACGCCAACTCGGACTGTGAGGAATCTGGGTGTGATCCTGGACGACCAACTGTCGTTTGCTGAAAACGTTGCATCGGTTGCTCGCTCCTGCAGATTTCTCCTCTATAACATCAGGAGGATTCACCCATTCCTCACCGATGAGACGGCACAGGTGCTCATCCAGGCTCTGGTCATCTCGTGGCTGGACTACGGCAACTCCCTCCTTGCTGGCGCCCCGGCGTCGGCCATCAGACCTCTGGAGCTTGTTCAGAAAGCTGCAGCTCGTCTGGTGTTCAACCGCCCTAAGTTCTCCCACACATCTCCCCTTCTCATGTTCCTACACTGGCTCCCTGTAGCTGCTCCCATCCAGTTTAAGACTCTGGTGCTAGCCTACAGGGCAGTGAAAGGAACAGCTCCTTCCTATCTCCAGGCCATGGTCAAGCCCTACACCCCTGCCCCACCACTTCGCTCTGCTGCCTCGGGACGCCTGGTTGCCTCGTCGCTCAGAGGCCCTTGCTGCTGATCGACCCGGTCCCGGCTCTGTTCTGTCCTGGCCCCACAGTGGTGGAATGAACTCCCCACTGATGTCAGGACAGCGGAGTCGCTGCCCATCTTTCGGCGCAGGTTGAAAACTCACCTCTTTAAGAACTACTACCCTGTTACTTGTTCTTAGCACTTATTGTATTCACTCATTTAAAAAACAAAAAAATATCTTTCTTGCGCTTTTACTTTGGCACTGGTTTTGCTCTTAGATGCTTGTTTAGATGCACTTATGACCTCTGATGACTAGTAGTTCTCCTGATTCCTTACGTTAAATGCGCTTATTGTAAGTTGCTTTGGATAACAGCGTCGCCTAAATGACTGTAAAGTAATGTCTGTCTGTGGCCCCTCTCCAGAGCCAGGCCGGGTCTGCTGACCCTGGATCTGCCTGGGGGTCCAGGTCCATCTGTGGCCCCTCTCCAGAGCCAGGCCAGGTCTGCTGACCCTGGATCTGTCTGGGGGTCCAGGTCCATCTGTGGCCCCTCTCCAGAGCCAGGCTGGGTCTGCTGACCCTAGATCTGCCTGGGGGTCCAGGTCCATCTCTGGCCTCTCTCCAGAGCCAGGCTGGGTCTGCTGAGTCTGGATCTGCTCAGAGTCTTTTTCAGTCTGTGCTCAGACACTATTCTGCCACTGTGTGCTGTCGGTTCAGGGCTAAATAACAATCTGTTTAGCTTTGATCCTTTGTGGATTTTGAGTTTGGTTGTAGTTTGTTTGGGCATTTTGATTTTATTCCTTCATTCTTTAATTTAAATGTTTTTAGGAATTAGTTGTTGAATTCTTTCTTATTGTGTTTTTTATGTTTATTTATTTATGTGACGCACATTGAGTCTGCCTTGTGTACAAAATGTGCTTTATAAGTAAAGTTGTCTTGTGTTTGTAGTGGAAACTATGGGGGTCAGTTGTTCTCAGCTGCCTCTACAGTTTGATGTTCTTGGTTCCGTTGGAGCTTGGAGGAGATGTGGGCCTCGTTCTGCTCGGCACGCATGATCTGGGATGTGGTTTTGGAGGTGTCATATGTTTTTATAAAATTCTGAATGGAGTTTCTCCGATGGCTGATGGTCCCAGACAGTAAGACAGGTTCACATGTGTGCAGAGCCCCGTGCTTCCTATGGAGCACCGGCTTCTATGACTGATAGTGCCATAAGACTGGTATACATTACACATATATGGCTGTGTGTATATACACATATATGTATGTGTATATATACACATATATGTATGTGTGTCTCTGCTCATCCTGCAGGGACAGAACCTCTCTTCTGTCTTTCGTCCAGCCCATACAGTCGTACCGTGTGTGAGAGAGCTGAGGTGAGTGTGCTGCATTATTGATAAGTCAGTGGTTTGTTCATGGAGGGCTTCGGGGAGTCTGCTTTCAGAAACCGGAGCTGTCTCTGCTCCGCCAGGCTGGCCCGGTGTCACCCATACCCAGACCCATATCCACACCCTCAGCACCGGGCCTCTGCCAGCCAAATCAAGGGGAGGTCACTCTTTAGGAGACGTTATTTTCCTTAACGTCATAATAACCATTCCAGCACTGTTCAGCAGAATTTAACATAAAACACACAACTAGTGTGGAGGACATGAGACACAAGGAGGAGCAGAGTGAAGGAGGAGGAGAGTAAAGGAGGAGGTGAGTGAAGGAGGAGAAGAGTGGAGTTGAAAGAGAGTGGAGGAGGAGGAGAGTGAAGGAGGAGGTGAGTGAAGGAGGAGGCGAGTGAATGAGAAGTGTGAAGGAAGAGGAGAGTGGAGGAGAAGAGTGGAGGAGGAGGAGAGAGTGAAGGAGTAGGAGAGTGGAGTTGAAAGAGAGTGGAGGAGGAGGAGAGTGAAGGAGGAAGAGAGTAAAGGAGGAGGTGAGTGAAGGAGGAGAGTAAAGGAGGAGGTGAGTGAAGGAGGAGAAGAGTGGAGTTGAAAGAGAGTGGAGGAGGAGGAGAGTGAAGGAGAAGAGTGAAGGAGGAGGACAGTAAAGGAGGAGGTGAGTGAAGGAGGAGGAGAGTGAAGGAAGAGGGGAGTGAAGGAGAAGAGTGGAGGAGGAGGAGAGAAGGAGGAAGAGAGTGAAGGAGGAGGAGAGTGAAGGAGCAGGAGAGTAAAGGAGGAGGTGAGTGAAGGAGGAGAAGTGTGAAGGAGGAGGAGAGTGAAGGAGGAGGAAAGTGAAGGAGGAAGAGAGTGAAGTAGGAGGAGAGTGAAGGAAGAAGAAGGTGAAGGAGGACAGGTGGAGGTGTAGAAATGGCTCCCGGTATCATTAGATGATTCACATATGAATCAACATGTTGATCTCCATTCAGGTCTGCAGCCGACAGCATACATACAGTACACACATAGTACACACACTGTACACATACAGTACACACAGTATACATACAGTACACACACAGTACACACACAGTAAACTGTACACACAGTAGACACACAGTACACATACAGTAAACACATAGTACACGCACCGTGAACACACTGTACACATACAGTACACATATAGTACACACACAGTACACACACAGTACACATACAGTGCACATACAGTACACACATATTACATACACAGTAGACACACTGTACACTGACATTACACACATAGTACACACACAGTAAACACACTGTACACATACAGTACATATACAGTACACATACAGTTTTAGCTGAGCACGGATGCAGTAAATGTCCTGCTAACAAGATAAATAAATGTTATTAAGATAAATAAATGCTAATAAGACAAATAAATGCTAATAAGATCGATAAATGCTAATAAATAAATGCTAACAAGATAAATAAATGTTATTAAGATAAATGAATGCTAATAAATAAATGCTAACAAGATAAATAAATGTTATTAAGATAAATAAATGTTAAGATAAATAAATGCTAATAAGATAAATAAATTAAGATAAATAAATGCTAATAAGATAAATAAATGTTATTAAGATAAATAAATGTTAAGATAAATAAATGCTAATAAGATAAATAAATGTTATTAAGATAAATAAATGCTAATAAGATAAAGAAATGTTATTAAGATAAATAAATGCTAATAAATAAATGCTAACAAGATAAATGAATGCTATTAAGATAAATAAATGTTAAGTTAAATAAATGTTATTAAGATAAATAAATGCTAATAAGATAAATAAATGTTATTAAGATAAATAAATGTTAAGATAAATAAATGCTAATAAGATAAATAAATGTTAAGATAAATAAATGCTAATAAGATAAATAAATGTTAAGATAAATAAATGCTAATAAGATAAATAAATCTTATTAAGATAAATGCTAATAAGATAAATAAATGTTATTAAGATAAATAAATGCTAATAAGATAAATACATGTTAAGATAAATAAATTTTAAGATAAATAAATGTTAAGATAAATAAATGCTAATAAGATAAATAAATGTTATTAAGATAAATAAATGCTAATAAGATAAATAAATGCTAATAACAGATTCAGCTGCTATGAAGTCACACCACAGCTGACATCCAAGTGTCTCCACGTAGCAACACTTTAGACACAATGACCTATCTCCACTGTCCTGTTTCCTGTTTCCTGTTCCACTTCACATCACGCACACACGTGTGTGTATCAGTGTGTGTGTGTGTGTGGGGTGTAGACCTGTCATAACGTCCCTCATCACTTCTCTCTGTCCATACTGTGATACTGTAATCTACTCTGCCTGCCTGGAAAATAAAAGGAGATTCGTCTCCAGACACAAATAATTTATACTATCACACACACACACACGCACGCACGTACGCACTAAGATGACAGAGGAATGGAGAGAGAGAAAGGAAATTGTGATGGCTGAGACAGGCAAGGAGGAAGATGGGAGATACTCAGCCAGCGGCATCCCCTTACCATCCGTTAATAATGGATGTCAGAGCGATCCATCGGTGATGGATTAATCAGGCCTGCCGCAGGTGGATGTGGATCTGTGTTCTGGTCCAATACAGTTGGTCATGCATGGGCGACATACACGCGGCTGTGACGTCATCATCTTATAACGTATGCAGGGCCGGCCGGCAGGGGTCAGCGCAGGAAATGATATCAACCAGATACAACCCCATCCAATCTCTTCTTCCTCTGCTCTCAGGTTCTTCCTCCCTCCTCCATCCTTCTACACTTCCCTTCATTCCTTTCATCTGCAGTGCAGCGGTGTGTCAGACGCTGTCTGGAGCCGCTCTGCAGAACGTTTCTGGTTGGGTCAGTGTGAAATGGAGACATGGCATTGGTAAACACAGCACGGCATTGGGTTTGGAGGGAGAAGAAAGACGCGGTGATGAAGGTGTCCTGGTCTTTGCAGATAGGCAATTCGCACACAGCCAACTGTTGTGATTCACAGTAGTAGTTCAAATTCCTCTTAGTCGGTTGGATGGAGTCACATTATTCATTCGTTCAGTCATTGAAGCGTGTGTGGATGTGTTGGAAAACACAACAGAGATGGTCAGTCTTCAACAGATGTTTAACAGAGATGCTTCAGTCTTCAACAGATGTTTAACAGAGATGGTTCAGTCTTCAACAGATGTTTAACAGAGATGGTTCAGTCTTCAACAGATGTTTAACAGAGATGCTTCAGTCTTCAACAGATGTTTGAGATGGTTCAGTCTTCCAACAGATGTTTAACAGAGATGCTTCAGTCTTCAACAGATGTTTGAGATGGTTCAGTCTTTAATAGATGTTTAACAGAGATGCTTCAGTCTTCAACAGATGTTTAACAGAGATGCTTCAGTCTTCAACAGATGTTTAACAGAGATGCTTCAGTCTTCAACAGATGTTTAACAGAGATGCTTCAGTCTTCAACAGATGTTTAACAGAGATGGTTCAGTCTTCAACAGATGTTTAACAGAGATGCTTCAGTCTTCAACAGATGTTTGAGATGGTTCAGTCTTCAACAGATGTTTAACAGAGATGCTTCAGTCTTCAACAGATGTTTGAGATGGTTCAGTCTTTAATAGATGTTTAACAGAGATGCTTCAGTCTTCAACAGATGTTTAACAGAGATGGTTCAGTCTTCAACAGATGTTTAACAGAGATGTTTCAGTCTTCAACAGATGTTTAACAGAGATGGTTCAGTCTTCAACAGATGTTTAACAGAGATGCTTCAGTCTTCAACAGATGTTTGAGATGGTTCAGTCTTCAACAGATGTTTAACAGAGATGCTTCAGTCTTCAACAGATGTTTGAGATGGTTCAGTCTTTAATAGATGTTTAACAGAAATGCTTCAGTCTTCAACAGATGTTTAACAGAGATGCTTCAGTCTTCAACAGATGTTTAACAGAGATGCTTCAGTCTTCACCAGATGTTTAACAGAGATGGTTCAGTCTTCAACAGATGTTTAACAGAGATGGTTCAGTCTCTAACAGATGTTTGAGATGGTTCAGTCTTCAACAGATGTTTAACAGAGATGGTTCAGTCTTCAACAGATGTTTAACAGAGATGCTTCAGTCTTCAACAGATGTTTGAGATGGTTCAGTCTTCAACAGATGTTTAACAGAGATGCTTCAGTCTTCAACAGATGTTTGAGATGGTTCAGTCTTTAATAGATTTTTAACAGAGATGCTTCAGTCTTCAACAGATGTTTAACAGAGATGCTTCAGTCTTCAACAGATGTTTAACAGAGATGCTTCAGTCTTCAACAGATGTTTAACAGAGATGCTTCAGTCTTCAACAGATGTTTGAGATGGTTCAGTCTTCAACAGATGTTTAACAGAGATGCTTCAGTCTTCAACAGATGTTTGAGATGGTTCAGTCTTCAACAGATGTTTAACAGAGATGCTTCAGTCTTCAACAGATGTTTGAGATGGTTCAGTCTTTAACGTGTTTAACAGAGTCTCGCCACTTTCGTGACAAGGCGACTCCAGGCCGAATCACTGCTATTCCGACACACACAGAGACGCATTCATGTGACGAACACAAGCCGACTCCGCCCCCTCCCGAAAACAGCGTTGCCAATTATTGCTGCTTCACCGAGTCCGGCCATAGTCGGATCTGAAGAGAGAGATTTTTAAAGTACATTTGTTCAGGTGGCAGAAAGATGCTAAGATTTTCATTGGGAGTGATGAAGAAGGACAGGATTAGGAACGAGTATATTAGAGGGACAGCTCAGGTTGGACGGTTTGGAGACAAAGCAAGAGAGACAAGATGGAGATGGTTTGGACATGTGTGGAAGAGAGATGCTGGGTATACTGGGAGAAGGATGCTGAATATGGAGCTGCCAGGGAAGAGGAGAAAAGGAAGGCCAAAGAGGAGGTTTATGGATGTGGTGAGGGAGGACATGCAGGTGGCTGGTGTGACAGAAGAAGATGCAGAGGACAGGAAGAGATGGAAACGAATGATCCGCTGTGGCGCCCCTTAACAGGAGCAGCCGAAAGTAGTAGTAGTAGTAGTAGATTCTGTAAATTATGTACACACAACACCCATTGCACGTCTACTTGTCTTGGGAGAGAGAGTCCTCTGTTGCTGTACCTGAGGTTTCTTCCTATTTGTTCTCCATTAAAGGGTTTTTAGAGAGTTGTTCCTTATCCGAAGCGAGGATCTAAGGGCAGTGGTATTGCTGTAAAGCCCACTGACCCAAATTCGTAATGTGTGAAAACGGGCTATACAAATAAAATTGACTTGACCTGCCTTGACTTGACTTAAACAGAGGTACTCGATAAGGATGCCCATTATCACCATTACGTTTTGCACTTTTCATAGAACCACTCACTTCAGCCATAAGACAGAATGGCAGCATTTCAAGCATTAAAACCAATTAACACCATCATAAAATCGGTTTATATGCCAATGAAATCTTGTGATAGCTAACAAATCCCTCAACCTTCCTCGCATCAGTCCACAATTTGACTAATAGCTTTGTCAAGATTTCTGGCTACTCTATTAAATGGTCTAACTCCAAAATTCTGCCTCTAAGCCATTTCGAGTGGAATGATACTTCAAGATTATTGTTTATTGGGTAGAGTTTTTGTTGGGTGTACAATTGGATTTATGTATATGTTACTGTGTGTGTGTGTGGTTTATGTGGCTGCTGTGCCAGGCCATGTTCAAGTGTCATTTGTAGCGTTACTGAGCATGTTGGTGCCGGTGTACCTCTATCCATACACTTGATTAATGATGCTGTTGCGTCTATCAGCTGTGTGTGTGTGTGTGTGTGTGTGTGTGTGTGTGTGTGTGTGTGTGTGTGTGTGTGTGTGTGTGTGGTTTATGTGGCTGCTGTGCCAGGCCATGTTCAAGTGTCCTTTGTAGCGTTACTGAGCATGTTGGTGCCGGTGTACCTCTATCCATACACTTGATTAATGATGCTGTTGTGTCTATCAGCTGTGTGTGTGTGTGTGTGTGTGTGTGTGTGTGTGTGTGTGTGTTTGTGTGTGTGTGTGTCCGCCATGCCAGGCTATGTGATACTGTTAATGTTCATCCTGGTGCCTGCAACATTACCTCTGATGATGTATAAGGCTTGTATGATTAAACTGTGGTGCATTCAGTGAAGTACAGTTGTAATGACCTATATTTTGGTTAACATATGCATTTAAGAACCTGGTCTTGGATGGGCACTTGAGCTTCTCTGTGCTGACCCACACTGTCATTTCTGCCTTTGCTACAGGTGTGTGTGTGTGTTTGTTACCTTTTGGAGGCCTTTTCTAGTATACACATTTCTGGAAAAAAAATATTGGTAGAGTACAGACAGATGGCAGTTAATAATTCATTAATCAGGGCATCTCGGTAGCATAGCAGTCTATTCCATTGCCTACCAACATGGTGATTGCCAGTTCGAATCCCTGTGTTACCTCCGGCTTGGTCGGGTGTCCCCACAGACACAATTGGCCGTGTATGCGGGTGGGAAGGCAGATGTGGGTATGTGTCCCGGTCACTGCACTAGTGCCTCTTCTGGTCAGTTGGGCACCTGTTCAGGGGGGAGGGGGAACTGGGGGGGATAGCATGATCCTCCCACATGCTACGTCCCCCTGGCGAAACTCCTTGCTGTCAGGTAAAAAGAAGCGGCTGGTGACTCTACATGTATTAGAGGAGGCATGTGGTAGTCTGCAGCCCTCCCTGGATCAGCAGAGGGGATGGAGCAGCAACCGGGACAGCTCGTAAGAGTGGGGTAATTGGCTGGGTACAATTAGGGAGAAAAAGGGGGGAGAAATCCAAAAAAAAATTTTTTTTTTAATTAATCAGAAGCCCATGTGATATTGGCTTGCCTGCAGATGTTAAAACCCCCCGTAGATTTCAGTGTGCCAAAATCATGAACAATTCCAAATGCATATCTGCTATCAGTGTACACAGTCCATGTTTTCCCTTCTGCTAGTTTGCAAGCTCCGGTTAAAGTAAACAGTTCAGCTGCCTGTGTCGATAAAGGGCCTGAGAGGTGTGCACTTTCCATGATGTTATGATCATTCACTACTGCATATCCAATTTCATTTTGCCCTGTGACTGGATCTTTTCTAGCAGATCAATCAACATACAACACAGTCAGTGTTAATGAGGGGTATTTCCTGTAAGTCCACTCTTGGGCTGAAAACGTGTGCTATCGGGCCAAACAGTCATGAGGTTCACCATCTTCAACAGTAGGGAGCAGGGTGGCAGGATTGAGAGCTGTGCAGCATTTGACCTCGATATTAGGCAGAGATGAAAGAATATTGTTGTATCTCAGCCAGCACGCTGGAGACAAATGAGTTGTTCTGCTCTAGCGGAGTAGAGGCCACAGAATTGGGTACCAACAGTGTAACTTTCTGATAACCCACTATTTCCCGATATGCAACTATGGCTTTCTCTGCTGCTGCTGTTGCTCTCAGACAGGCCCAATGCTTTACTGTCTAATTTTGAGGAGAAATATGCCAATGGTAATTCATTTCTCCTTGATCTTGTAACAGCACTGATGTCGTAAAGCCCCCCTTTTCATCCACAGTCTGTGTGAAAGGTCCATCTGGGTCAGGCAGTCCTAATGTAGATGTGGTAGTCAAAGTCTGTTTTAGCTGCATCAGCAGCTTCTGTCCAAGTCACATTGTCAGTCGGTTTTAGTCCATGGCCATGCATAATGGATAATAGTGGAGACTCTAGGGACGCATAATCACATATTCACTGTAGCCTGTCATCACCAAACAAAAAAGTTTCTCCACGGGGATCAATAATACTAATAACGATGAAACAAAGTAGGCATGTGCCAAACGTGACCTCCCACTAGTGTCATGTGATTCAACATGACTCATTCTAGTCAACATTTAACAGTCACTTTCGAGGAAACAATTGTGTTTTGTTATAACATGTTTTCAATGCTACCTAGGAAGTTCAGAGTGGACTACCTGACTCTCATGAGATCAAGGCACATTCTTGCCTTTCCTGGAACCTGATCTCACCACTACCTATCATAGTCTTTCAGATAAATTGGGGAATGCTTCTGCCGGGTGGAGTGATGAACCTCCTGTGGCGGTGGTGCGACAAGTAAGACCACTCTTTCAGAGATCACCCTCTCTGGCCCCCGAGGTTCAACCGCAGGCCTCTGTTCAACCTCCGGTGCTAGGGCGCTGTTTTCTCTGAAAACTTTTGTCAGTCTGACCAAAAAGTCAGCCACAGTCTCTCCAGGCTGCTGTTTGCAATCTTTTATTGTCCCTTATCTCATTGTTGCTGGAAAATGGTCTAATTCTGCCACAGAGTCCCTCCACATTACACCAGAAATCAGCATTGTCTGCATAGTTATATCGGTCATCCTCTTCAGGCCAGCTTCCTTGCACTCTGCCCCATTTCAGTTTCATGCTGTGCATCAGAAGAGATTTAATTTCCTTCAGCATCGGTCTGTGTTAGTGTACAATCTCAAGCAGCACATGAACAACTGCAGCCCCTCTCTGTGTGGATATGTCTGGCAGGTCACTGGCCACCAATTTCAGCTCCTCTGGTGTCCAGGCCCCGTGGATATATACATCTGCAGCATCTCCGTCTGCTCTCGGATAGGGCACTTCAATCATTGGGAGGGCATAGACACTAGACACTTTGATATCTCGTTCTTCGGGCGATGGGGCTGAATGTTTCAGACCCCAGGCTTGGCTTGTCTTGTGGGATGGAGGATGTAGCCTCAGCTTTATCCGTCTGGTATGGAGGTGGGGCGGTCCCTGGGCGTTGCGCGACGGGCTCTGCTGCTGCCGCCAGCTGTTCTCAGGCCTGTTGATATAGACGGGCAGGCTGCTGTCAGTTTGCAGCCGGCTGCTCCCTTTCTTCTATTAGACTGGACAACTGAAGGGAAACCCAGGATTGTTCCAGTCTTTGACTCTAAATTTATGGAAGGGAGCATTTTTAGTAAGTCCCAAAGGACTTACTAAACTAGTCATCAGAGGTCATAAGTGCATCTAAACAAGCATCTAAGAGCAAAACCAGTGCTAAAGTAAAAGCACAAGAAAGAGATTTTTTTGTGTTTTTAAATGAGTGAATACAATAAGTGGTAAGAACAAGTAACAGGGTACCAGTAGTTCTTAAAGAGGTGAGTTTTCAACCTGTGCTGAAAGATGGGCAGCGACTCCTCTGTCCTGACTTCAGTGGGGAGTTCAGTCCACCACTGTGGGCCAGGACAGAACAGAGCCGGGACCGGGTCGATCGGCAGCAGGGGCCTCTGAGCGACGGGGCAACCAGGCGTCCTGAGGCAGCAGAGCCAAGTGGTCGGACGGGGGTGTAGGGCTTGACCATGGCCTGGAGATAGGAAGGAGCTGTTCCCTTCACTGCCCTGTAGGCCAGCACCAGAGTCTTAAACTGGATGCCAGGAGCAGCTACTGGGAGCCATTAATGAGAGACATCTTGTTCCAGTCAAAGTCCCACAAATCATGAAGAAAAGCTTTTTCACAGAAATGCTTAAAATCTCATTTAAGAACAATTCGTGGTTTTGATTTTGGGAGCTTAGCTTGTCTGACTGTAGCTTTAACACAACGGTCACTCATATCATTCACAAAAATACCAAAACCCCAATATTTATGAGGAGCATTTGTTAAAAAGAAATCAAGAGAGGCTCAATCAAAAAAGGGTGAATCAGTTCATCTGGACACAACGTTTATTGACAGAAACTTTTCATCATCATCACCCCTTTTCCACTACATGGGACCGGCTCAACTCGACTCAACTTCTTCGTTTTCCATCACTGGAAAGTACCAGCATTTTGGTAACTGTTACCACTTTACTGGTACCATCTTTGTCAAGGTTCCGAAAAAACTGGAGCAGTACCAGAATCAATGCAGATCAGCTACACTGAGGGGTGCTGTTACAGTGATGGAAAATGACACTGCGAGGCGAGGCGAGTCGAGCCGGTATCATGTAGTGGAAAAGGGGCACAAGTGACCTCTGCAGGCTCAACTGACTGCAGGTGTCCCCACCCTTATAAACAATACAGTGACTGCAGGTACCCCACCCTTATAAACAATACAGTGACTGCTGGTGTCCCCACCCTTATAAACAATACAGTGACTGCAGGTGTCCCCACCCTTATAAACAATACAGTGACTGCTGGTGTCCCCACCCTTATAAACAATACAGTGACTGCAGGTACCCCCACCCTTATAAACAATACACTGACTGCAGGTACCCCCACCCTTATAAACAATACAGTGACTGCAGGTACCCCCACCCTTATAAACAATACACTGACTGCAGGTACCCCCACCCTTATAAACAATACAGTGACTGCAGGTGTCCCCACCCTTATAAACAATACAGTGACTGCTGGTGTCCCCACCCTTATAAACAATACAGTGACTGCAGGTACCCCCACCCTTATAAACAATACACTGACTGCAGGTACCCCCACCCTTATAAACAATACAGTGACTGCAGGTACCCCCACCCTTATAAACAATACACTGACTGCAGGTACCCCCACCCTTATAAACAATACAGTGACTGCAGGTACCCCCACCCTTATAAACAATACACTGACTGCAGGTACCCCCACCCTTATAAACAATACAGTGACTGCAGGTGTCCCACCCTTATAAACAATACAGTGACTGCAGGTACCCCCACCCTTATAAACAATACAGTGGCATAACGACCCAAACCAACGATCAGTTTTATAAGCAAATATGGTGTGACCATTAACTACAGTTACAATGGTCATGTGTACTATTCACAGAGGATTTCGGAATAGTTGCAGTCACAGCATTGTAAGATGGTGAAAGATGTACTCGTAGCCCCCCGCCCCTCCGGTTCAGGGATGGTTGTTCCCTCTTCACATAGACGGCCTCTTTGACTGCCCGTTCAAACCAGCGTTCCTCTCTATCAAGGATGTGCACATCCTCATCCCTGAAAGAGTGGCCACTGGCCTGTAGATGGTGTAGACTGTGGAGTCCTGGACTGTAGATGGTGTAGACTGTGGAGTCCTGGACTGTAGATGGTGTAGACTGTGGAGTCCTGGTCTGTAGATGGTGTAGACTGTGGAGTCCTGGACTGTAGATGGTGTAGACTGTGGAGTCCTGGTCTGTAGATGGTGTAGACTGTGGAGTCCTAGACTGTAGATGGTGTAGACTGTGGAGTCCTGGACTGTAGATGGTGTAGACTGTGGAGTCCTGGACTGTAGATGGTGTAGACTGTGGAGTCCTGGTCTGTAGATGGTGTAGACTGTGGAGTCCTGGTCTGTAGATGGTGTAGACTGTGGAGTCCTGGCCTGACGTGTTAGCTCTCCTGTGTTGTGCCATCCCCTTGGCCAGCGTCTGTTTCGTTTCCCTGATGTACAAGTCATACAAGTAATAATCAAGATGATCACGATAACAAGCAGTCCACAAGTAAAGACGGTTGTGGGTTACAACTTCTATGTAGTTGTCTTCTGTGGGTTACAACGATTAAGTCAAATAAAATCGTCCATACAGAAGACCTTTAAAGTATCTGGATTCCTTCTTATGCCCCACCCAGGAGTAAGCCTCTCAGCCAATCAGGAAGAAGAGACGGACATGGAGACGTTCCAAATGGAGATTGACAGACAGACCAGGAAGTGTCTGTTCCGCTCCAGCCAGGGGAACTACTGGAACCTGGTGGGCCATGGAGGAATCCAGACCACCGCCACCGAAACGTGAGTGGCTCCTCCATCAGTTATGAACACATAGAATAAAAAACTCACAAACACTACAACACATGTCACTCTGACGACACATCAGAAATTATGATTAAAAGACAATCAAGTGTGTGACGTGTTGTGTGAACGATCACAACTGGTAACTAACGCTCGTCACATATCAGATAAGTGACATGTGACCTCGTTTATTAATCAAATAAATAATATTGTCTTTGTTTCAACAGCTTTGAATTTTACTATTTTTTATTTTTTGTCTTTTAACTCATCTGTACAGTGTGGGTCTATTTATTCATTCATTCCTTGTATCTGCTGTCTTTACTGTACCTGCCCAGACTACCGCCCAGACTACAGACTACTGTCCAGACTACAGACTACAGCCCAGACAACAGACTACAGCCCAGACTACAGGCTACCGCCCAGACTACAGACTACCGCCCAGACTACAGACTACCGTCCAGACTACAGACTACCGCCCAGACTGCAGACTGCAGCCCAGACTACAGACTACCGCCCAGACTACAGACTACCGCCCAGACTACAGGCTACCGCCCAGACTGCAGACTGCAGCCCAGACTACAGACTACCGCCCAGACTACCGCCCAGACTACAGCCCAGACTAGACCACCGCCCAGACTACAGCCCAGACTACAGACTACAGCCCAGACTACAGACTACAGCCCAGACAACAGACTACAGCCCAGACTACAGGCTACCGCCCAGACTACAGACTACCGCCCAGACTACAGACTACCGTCCAGACTACAGACTACCGCCCAGACTGCAGACTGCAGCCCAGACTACAGACTACCGCCCAGACTACAGACTACCGCCCAGACTACAGGCTACCGCCCAGACTGCAGACTGCAGCCCAGACTACAGACTACCGCCCAGACTACCGCCCAGACTACAGCCCAGACTAGACCACCGCCCAGACTACAGCCCAGACTACAGACTACAGCCCAGACTACAGACTACCGCCCAGACTACAGCCCAGACTACAGACTACAGCCCAGACTACAGGCTACCGCCCAGACTACAGACTACCGTCCAGACTACAGACTACCGCCCAGACTGCAGACTGCAGCCCAGACTACAGACTACCGCCCAGACTACAGACTACCGCCCAGACTACAGGCTACCGCCCAGACTGCAGACTGCAGCCCAGACTACAGACTACCGCCCAGACTACCGCCCAGACTACAGCCCAGACTAGACCACCGCCCAGACTACAGCCCAGACTACAGACTACAGCCCAGACTACAGACTACCGCCCAGACTACAGCCCAGACTACAGACTACCGCCCAGACTACAGACTACCGCCCAGACTACAGCCCAGACTACAGGCTACCGACCAGACTACAGCCCAGACTACAGGCTACCGACCAGACTACAGACTACTGCCCAGACTACAGGCTACCGCCCAGACTACAAACTGCAGCCCAGACTACAGACTACCGCCCAGACTACAAACTGCAGCCCAGACAACAGCGTACCACCCAGACTACAGACTACCGCCCAGACTACAAACTGCAGCCCAGACTACAGACTACCGCCCAGACTACAAACTGCAGCCCAGACAACAGCGTACCACCCAGACTACAGACTACCGCCCAGACTACAGACTGCAGCCCAGACTACAGACTACCGCCCAGACTACAAACTGCAGCCCAGACAACAGCGTACCACCCAGACTACAGACTACCGCCCAGACTACAGACTACCGCCCAGACTACAGACTACTGCCCAGACTACAGGCTACCGCCCAGACTACAAACTGCAGCCCAGACAACAGCGTACCACCCAGACTACAGACTACCGCCCAGACTACAGACTACCGCCCAGACTACAAACTGCAGCCCAGACTACAGGCTACCGCCCAGACTACAGGCTACCGCCCAGACTACAAACTGCAGCCCAGACTACAGACTACCGCCCAGACAACAGCGTACCACCCAGACTACAGGCTACCGCCCAGACTACAAACTGCAGCCCAGACTACAGGCTACCGCCCAGACTACAAACTGCAGCCCAGACTACAGACTACCGCCCAGACAACAGCGTACCACCCAGACTACAGGCTACCGCCCAGACTACAAACTGCAGCCCAGACTACAGGCTACCGCCCAGACTACAGACTGCAGCCCAGACAACAGCGTACCACCCAGACTACAGACTAATGCCCAGACTACAGACTGCAGCCCAGACTACAGACTAGCGCCCAGACTACAGGCTACCGCCCAGACTACAGACTGCAGCCCAGACTACAGACTACAGCCCAGACTACAGGCTACCGCCCAGACTACAGACTACCGCCCAGACTACAGACTACCGCCCAGACTACAGACTACCGCCCAGACTGCAGACTGCAGCCCAGACTACAGGCTACCGCCCAGACTACAGACTACAGACTACCGCCCAGACTACAGACTACCGTCCAGACTACAGACTACCGCCCAGACTACAGACTACCGCCCAGACTGCAGACTGCAGCCCAGACTACAGACTACCACCCAGACTACAGCCCAGACAACAGACTACAGCCCAGACTACAGGCTACCGCCCAGACTACAGACTACCGCCCAGACTACAGACTACCGCCCAGACTGCAGACTGCAGCCCAGACTACAGACTACCACCCAGACTACAGCCCAGACAACAGACTACAGCCCAGACTACAGGCTACCGCCCAGACTACAGACTACCGCCCAGACTACAGACTACCGCCCAGACTGCAGACTGCAGCCCAGACTACAGACTACCGCCCAGACTACAGCCCAGACTAGACCACCGCCCAGACTACAGCCCAGACTAGACCACCGCCCAGACTACAACCCAGACTACAGACTACAGCCCAGACTACAGACTACCGCCCAGACTACAGCCCAGACTACAGACTACCGCCCAGACTACAGCCCAGACTACAGGCTACCGACCAGACTACAGCCCAGACTACAGGCTACCGACCAGACTACAGACTACTGCCCAGACTACAGGCTACCGCCCAGACTACAGACTGCAGCCCAGACTACAGACTACGGCCCAGACTACAAACTGCAGCCCAGACAACAGCGTACCACCCAGACTACAGACTACCGCCCAGACTACAGACTACCGCCCAGACTACAGGCTACCGCCCAGACTACAAACTGCAGCCCAGACTACAGGCTACCGCCCAGACTACAAACTACAGCCCAGACTACAGGCTACCGCCCAGACTACAGGCTACCGCCCAGACTACAAACTACAGCCCAGACTACAGGCTACCGCCCAGACTACAGACTACCGCCCAGACTAAAGACTGCAGCCCAGACTACAGACTGCAGCCCAGACTACAGACTACCGCCCAGACTACAGACTACAGCCCAGACTACAGACTACCGCCCAGACTACAGACTACAGCCCAGACTACAGGCTACCGCCCAGACTACAAACTACAGCCCAGACTACAGGCTACCGCCCAGACTAAAGACTACAGCCCAGACTACAGACTACAGCCCAGACTACAAACTGCACCCCAGACAACAGCGTACCACCCAGACTACAGACTACTGCCCAGACTACAGGCTACCGCCCAGACTACAGACTACTGCCCAGACTACAGACTACCGCCCAGACTACAGACTGCAGCCCAGACTACAGACTACCGCCCAGACTACAGACTACTGCCCAGACTACAGACTACCGCCCAGACTACAGACTGCAGCCCAGACTACAGACTACCGCCCAGACTACAGACTGCAGCCCAGACTACAGACTACCGCCCAGACTACAGACTACAGCCCAGACTAAAGACTACAGCCCAGACTACAGACTACAGCCCAGACTACAAACTGCACCCCAGACAACAGCGTACCACCCAGACTACAGGCTACCGCCCAGACTACAAACTGCAGCCCAGCCTACAGACTACTGCCCAGACTACAGCCTACAGCCCAGACTACAGACTACCGCCCAGACTACTGCCCAGACTACAGACTACAGCCCAGACTACAGACTACTGCCCAGACTACAGCTGTTAGTCATGCTGGCTACACTGCCACGTCTACAGAAATGTTCATCAATGTCCCTATCAAACTACTACTACTACTACTTTTGGCTGCTCCTGTTAGGGGTCTTCACAGCGGATCATCCGTTTCCATCTCTTCCTGTCCTCTGCATCTTCCTCTGTCACACCAGCCACCTGCATGTCCTCCCTCACCACCTCCATAAACCTCCTCTTTGGCCTTCCTCTTTTCCTCTTCCCTGGCAGCTCCATATTCAGCATCCTTCTCCCAGTATACCCAGCATCTCTCCTCCACACAAGTCCAAACCACCTCAGTCTTGTCTCTCTTGCTTTGTCTCCAAACCGTCCGACCTGAGCTGTCCCTCTAATATACTCCTTCCTAATCCTGTCCTCCTTCATCACTCCCAATGAAAGTAAATTTGACTTAACTATAATTAAAGTAAATGAGAAGCTAACATCGGGCTCTATTCTGAAGTCCGCAGTATTCCTCTGTGACTCTTCATCTGAGCTTTTTCCTACAGATCAGCCAACAACATGTTTGCAGTGGAGTGGCTTGGCCACAGGGTGGCGCTACGAGCGAACAACGGCAAATACGTCTGCACGAAAAAGAATGGCCAGCTGCTAGCGGTCAGTGACACTGTAGGTAAGAATGTGCCTGCAGACCTTAAAGAGGCAGTGCAGCTGTTTAGATATGAAGACATGCTGGTGTGGGTCCAGCATGGTAAACCTGACTGTCCTCATGGTATGTCAACACACACTGACATGAATCAATATGGCGGCTTTGATGGAGAAAACCTGCTTCCCCATGTGTACACATTACCATCAATCAACCCCCCCCCCAAAAGACCTGCGTCACATGGTCTCACCATCTTATTTGGTTTTTATGCATGAAAGTGTCACATGTACATGTATGTAGTTAAACACGTGTACATGTATGCTGTTAAAGACATACATGTATGTAGTTAAATGTGTACATGTATGCGGCTAAACACATGTATGTAGTTAAACACGTACATATATGCAGTTAAACACGTACATATATGCAGTTAAACATGTACATGTATGCCGTTGAACATGTATGTAGTTAAACATGTGTACATGTATGCTGTTAAAGACATACCTGTATGTAGTTAAATATGTACATGTATGCGGCTAAACACATGTATGTAGCTAAACACATGTACATGCATGTAGTTAAACATGTACACATATGTAGCTAAACACGTACATATATGCAGTTAAACATGTACATGTATGCCGTTGAACATGTGTGTAGTTAAACATGTACATGTATGTAGTTAAACACATGTACAGGTGTGCAGTTAAACATGTACATGTATGTAGTGAAACATGTGCATGTATGTAGTGAAACACACGTACATGTATGCAGTTAAACATGTATGTATGTAAACACATATACATGTATGCAGTTAAACATGTACATGTGTGTGGTTAAACACATGTACATGTATGCAGTTAAACATTTATATATGTAAACACATGTACGTGTATGCAGTTAAACATGTACATGTATGTAGTGAGACATATGTACATGTATGTAGTGAGACACATGTACATGTATGCCGTTAAACATGTTCGTGTATGTATGTAGTTAAATACATACATGTATGTACATGTTTGACTACAATGGTCAATGTGCACATCCTTGATAGAGAGGAACGCTGGTTTGAACGGGGAGTCAAAAAAGCCATCTATGTGAGGAGGGACCGACCATCCCTGAACCGGGGGAGGGGGGGGGGGCCTAAGAGTACATCTATTACCGTCTTACAATGCTGTGATTACAACTATTCCCCAATCCTCTGTGAAGACTACACATGACCACTGTCACTCTAGTTAATGGTCACGGCAATTTGCATATGAAACTGATCGTTTTCTGCCAGTATGTCACTGTATTGTTTATAAGGGTGGGGGTACCTGCAGTCATTGTATTGTTTATAAGGGTGGGGTACCTGCAGTCACTGTATTGTTTATAAGGGTGGGGTACCTGCAGTCACTGTATTGTTTATGAGGGTGGGGGTACCTGCAGTCACTGTATTGTTTATAAGGGTGGGGGTACCTGCAGTCACTGTATTGTTTATAAGGGTGGGGTACCTGCAGTCACTGTATTGTTTATGAGGGTGGGGGTACCTGCAGTCACTGTATTGTTTATAAGGGTGGGGGTACCTGCAGTCACTGTATTGTTTATAAGGGTGGGGTACCTGCAGTCACTGTATTGTTTATAAGGGTGGGGTACCTGCAGTCACTGTATTGTTTATAAGGGTGGGGGGACCTACAGTCACTGTATTGTTTATAAGGGTGGGGTACCTGCAGTCAGCTGAGACTGAAGAGGTCACTCAAAGACAGTACAAACTACACCACTCCACATGCATGACTTTTAAATGAACAAGTGATGTAATGAAGTATTTGTGATACAGTTTGAGTCCAGCGGTAATACTTGTGCTCCTCGACTTCCTCCATCTGCTCAGGTGAGGATGAGCAGCTGACTCTGAAGTTAATAAACAGACCCATACTGATCCTGAGAGGAGAGAACGGCTTCATCTGCCACCACCGAACCTCCAACACGCTGGACGCCAGCCGCTCCATCTACGACATCTTCACCCTGCAGTTCAACGATGGCTTCTACCATATTAAAGGTTAGACACACACACACACACACACACACACACACACACACACACACACACACACACACACACACAGAGGACTGGGAATTCACATGTAGTTTAGTGCTGATTGGATACATATTGTGATTTTTCAGAAATTACAAATACTGATTTGATATTAGTGTTTAAGTTTATATTTATAAGTTAGTTCATATCACAGTTTTTAAGTTTATATTTATGTGAGTTCATATCACAGTTTTTAAGTTTATATTTATAAGTTAGTTTATATTTATAAGTTAGTTCATATCACAGTTTTTAAGTTTATATTTATGTGAGTTTATATCACGGTTTTTAAGTTTATATTTATGTGAGTTTATATCACAGTTTTTAAGTTTATATTTGTAAGTTAGTTTATATCACGGCTTTTAAGTTTATATTTATAAGTTAGTTTACATCACAGTTTTTATGTTTATATTCATGTTAGTTTGTATCAGTTTTTAAGTTTATATTTATGTTAGTTCATATCACAGTTTTAAAGTTTATATTTATAAGTTAGTTTATATTTAAAAGTTAGTTTATATCAGTTTTTAAGTTTATATTTATAAGTTATTTTATATTTATAAGTTGGTTTATATAAGTTTTTAAGTTTATATTTATAAGTTAATTTATATCACGGTTTTTAAGTTTATATTTATAAGTTAGTTTATATTTATAAGTTACATCATATCACAGTTTTTAAGTTTATATTTATGTGAGTTTATATCACGGTTTTTAAGTTTATATTTATGTGAGTTTATATCAGTTTTTAAGTTTATATTTATAAGTTAGTTTATATTTATAAGGTAGTTTATATCAGTTTTTAAGTTTATATTTATAAGTTATAAAAACTTAAAAACTGATATAAACTAACTTATAAATATAAACTAACTTATAAATAAAAACTTAAAAACTGATATAAACTATCAGTTTTTAAGTTTACATTTATGTGAGTTTATATCAGTTTTTAAGTTTATATTTACAAGTTAGTTTAAATCAGTTTTTAAGTTTTTATTTATGTTTGTTTATATCAGTTTTTAAGTTTAGATTTACAAGTATCAGTTTTTTAAGTTTATATTTATAAGTTAGTTTATATCACAGTTTTTAAGTTTTTATTTATAAGTTAGTTTATATCAGTTTTTAAGTTTATATTTATAAGTTAGTTTATATCACAGTTTTTAAGTTTTTATTTATAAGTTAGTTTATATCAGTTTTTGGTTTTATTTATGTTAGTTTATAACAGTTTTTAAGTTTATATTTTTAAGTTAGTTTATATCAGTTTTTAAGGCTCCATCCTGTTTCATCTGCAGTAAAATGTAAAAACTGCAGCAATCGAGAGAAAATGTTCAGCAAAATGTATTTATGTTAAGCAGCACGCTTTAGAAAAGCTTCAACCATGGGTCTTTTTCCCGTAAAACAGTCAAACAAACCAAACCATCCAGACACGTAGAGGTCATGACGTCATCTCTTCACATCGTCTGCTCACTGGGATCCACATCACGAACGAGTTTTTTCAAACATAATCCAAACGCTGCTCACCCGAGTCTGCAGACGCCACACTGGGTCACGTGTGGGAGCCGCTCCTGATCAGTGGTCCGTGTCTCCGCAGGTGTCAGCGGGCGCTTCTGGTACGTCAGCAGCAGCGGCCTGGTGTGTTCGGACGGCGACACGCCGGAGGACTTCACCCTGGAGTTCGTGGAGCACGGACGCATCGCCATCCGCGGGAGAAACGGCAGATACCTGCGCGGAGACCCGGGGGGGACGCTGATGGGGGACGGACTGAACCCCGACAGCTCAGCGCTGTGGGAGTACTGAGACCGGAACACACACCCAGCTCACGGCGCGTCCCACGATTAGAAAACATGAGGACACCGGTCGTCTGGGGAGCGTGGCAGTCTATTCCATCGCCTACCAACATAGGGATCGCTGGTTCGATTCCCCGTGTTACCTCCGGCTTGGTCGGGCGTCCCTACAGACACAATTGGCCGTGTCTGCGGGTGGGAAGCCGGATGTGGGTATGTGTCCTGGTCGCTGTACTAGCGCCTCCTCTGGTCGGCCGGGGCGCCTGTTCAGGGGGGAGGGGGAAGTGGGGGTAATAGCGTGATCCTCCCACGTGCTACGTCCCCCTGGTGAAACTCCTCACTGTCAGGTGAAAAGAAGCGGCTGGTGACTCCACATGTATGGGAGGAGGCATGTGGTAGCCTGCAGCCCTCCCCGGATCAGCAGAGGGGGTGGAGCAGAGACCGGGACGGCTCGGAAGGGTGGGGTAACTGGCCAAGTACAATTGGGGGAAAAAAATCCAAAAAAGAAAACATGAGGACTGCCGCTGCTTACCTCTGCAACCGGAAGTGGACTCAGGTGGAGGGGAAGTGAGCGGGTCTGTTCCGGCATGACGAGCGCAGGTGGACTGAATAGAGTCTTGAGTCCCAGCTCCACCTCACATCAGCTCCACCTCACGTCAGCTCCACCTCACATCAGTGTTGCCACAGTGAACCTTGGAGTTGATCTTTTTTTCTCCTTTATTTTCCACTTAGAATTTCACAAGAACCTGTAGTGATTCGTAGTGATTCGTAGTGATTCCTACAGAGGGTACTCATCATGACTTTGGTTTCAGGACCTAAACATCCACACCACTCGTCCTCTCAAGTGACTTTCAAGTCTTTGACCTTTCCAGTAACTACTGACGTTACGATGGGTGAAACCAAGAAGATCGGACCACAACTCCACCCTGGACCGCACTCCAGCACGTCTCTGTACCTCTCTGGCTTAACTTGAACTTTCCAAGAACTTGAACTTTCCAAGTTCAACAAAATCAGTTTTGGATTTTTAGAGTTTTACTCAAGTCAAACTTTATTTATACAGCACGTTTCATAAACAAGGCAACACAATGCGCTTTACATAAAGTACGATACAATCGAAACACACTCATAAAAGTGCAAATGTAGAAAATAAATATGCACATCAACAGTGTGCAGCTATACAGGACCTGGAGCAGAATACACACACACACACACACACACACACACACACACACACACACACACACACACACACACCAAGAACCTAGCCATAGGCTGTTGGGAAAAGTAAGGTTTTTAACCTGCTTTTAAAAGTGTTCAGTGTGGGGGCCTCTCTCAGGTCCTCAGACAGGCCGGTCCATCTACTTGGGGCGTAAGTACAAAATGACCTGCAGGCAAAAACAACTGAATCAACACCGAGCAACTATCACTTCAAACTGGCTTCCATCCTGGCATGACAGGAAGTGCACCGTGTTGCCCAAGCCATCCCAATTATCCCTGATCCAATGATCTGATCCAGTGACCTGATCCAATGATCTGATCCAGTGACCTGATCCAGTGACCTGATCCAATGATCTGATCCAATGATCTGATCCATTGGGAGCGACTGAAAGACTGGGAAATGAGGCGTCATCAGAGACTACGTAGTCTCCCCTTTGAACCTGGTCCAGGTCATTACACCGAAACCCTGTCAGGGGGTCTGCGTGTCAGCCGGCAGGCGTGACTGGGTTTCCATACAGAAGCCACCCACCGCCATCAGCAGACTAACAGCAGACTTCTCCCATAATGCAATGCAGTGGTGCTAACAGGAATGAGCACACGTGCCTAGTTTCTTCCTGCTACCTAACACTGATTTTTATCTTTTCCTGTTTTTCCAAGACATTCTTCATTCATATTTCCTAGCTGAGCTTACAACAGAATGGAAATAAAGCTCATCTGTACGGTGACATCTGAGGTTTTGTTTCAGTCATTTTATTTTGTTAGGATCAAAATTATGGGATTATCCAAACTAAGAATGACCGGCGGGCTCATCGGTAAAGTTTTCTGTCAACATTTCTTAATTATTATTATCCAACTGCTTATCCTGCTCTCAGGGTCGCGGGGATGCTGGAGCCTATCCCAGCAGTCATTGGGCGGCAGGCGGGGAGACACCCTGGACAGGCCACCAGGCCATCACAGGGTCCACACATTATTTATTAATTATTACATTTTGACATCTAGCTCAAAAGTTGTTTGGTCTCTGGCTCCCCTGAATCCTTGGGTCAAACCAAACCATGGGCAGGTACTCAAAGAACGGCGAATCAGTTCATCCAGACACAACGTTCACCAACACAAACCTCTCACCACTCATCCAATGCCCCTTTTCCACTACGTGCTACCGGCTCAACTCCACTGGACTCGACTCGCAGTGTCGTTCTCCATCACCGTAGCAGCACCCCTCAGTGTAGCTGGTACGCATCGATTTTGGGGCCCGCTCCAGTTTTTTTGGAACCTCGACCAAGGTGCTGCCAGAAAAGTGGTAAGTTACCAAGTTGCCGGAACTTTCCAGTAATGGAAAACGAAAAAGTCGAGTCGAGTTGAGCCGGTACCATGTAGTTGAAGAGGGGAACAAGCGACCTCCCCAGTCCCAACTGACTGCAGGTGTCCCCACTCCACAAGCAACACAGCTGCACAATGACCGACACCAACGACCAGCCCCACACACAACCAGGCGTGAGCGCCAACCAGAGTCCCGGTGGGCACACACACTATGCACACTACACACACCACGCACACTGCGCACACAAGGCACACCACGCACTCTATGCACACAAGGCACACCATGCACACCACGCACACAAGGCACACCACACACACTATGCACACTACACACACCACGCACACTGCGCACACAAGGCACACCACACACACTATGCACACTACACACACCACGCACACCACGCACACAAGGCACACCACACACACTATGCACACTACACACACCATGCACACTGCGCACACAAGGCACACCACGCACTCTATGCACACAAGGCACACCACGCACACTATGCACACTACACACACTATGCACACTACACACACCATGCACACTGCGCACACAAGGCACACCACGCACTCTATGCACACAAGGCACACCACGCACACAAGGCACACCACACACACTATGCACAACATGCACACTACACACACCATGCACAACACGCGCACTATGCACACTACACACACTACCCACACCATGCACACTATGCACACCACGCAGTCCATGCACTCCATGCACTCCATGCACACCATGCACACCACGCACAGAGGACCCGGGACTGCCCACGACCACAGTACCGCAAGATTGAATTAATTTCTTCATCAGACTTTTTATTTTGGAGAGAATTATTCTTCAAGTCGACTTGTAAACTGAATAAACTGCCTGATGTGCTCAGGTAAGCTGAATAGGATTCAAAGAAAGAGGTGAATGGGCTTCATTCTCAGGCATCGGCTTCTTTTCATCCTTTGATGAGGCCGGGTGAAGCCTGTATTTATACTCACTGGCTTTAAGTAGGTCATCTTGCTTTAGTGAAAAGTGCTGGGAAACATTATGTTTTTCCACACTTTTTATTAGTGCAAGATGACTGTCTACTAACTAAAGATGAAGGTACTACATGGACACGTTTACCACATCAACAGGTGCAGCGAACAGAGAACAGCTCCTGTCCAGCAAAGTCAAAACCTGACCTACATATCGACACCTGGCATCTGCCAAGTTCTACTTTATAAATCTTTTATTGTTTTAAAGAAGATCAGATCACTTTATGTACAGTGCCACAAAAGTTGAATAAAGTACAGCCACTAAAATATTACAATCTTATGACGTAAAAAATGCTGTTATCACAAACAAACACAGGAGGGCGCCACAATGCCACCTACTTCTCCAGCAGCAGAAACACCTCCTGTGGTCCAGAGAGAGATGGTTTGTGGTGGGACCCGTCAGGCGATGAGGAGCGGGTTTTCTCTGAGCTGTCGGTAGACGTCGAGGAGAGACCGGGTCATCTTCCTCTCAGACCAGTCAGTCCCGTAGGCCTCCGAGATCCTTGACTGCTGGATCTGCTGCAGCAAGGCCTGATGGGAAAGGAAGGGGCATGGGCGGCAGAGGGCAGGGATGTGTCCAGACGTGAACATGCAGGTGTCTGACAGTGTACCGACACCTGCAGCAGGACTGTGGCCAGGTAAACACAGAATGAAAGAGATTTTACCTCAGCTCGCTTCAGCGCCCGTCTCAAACCCAGATCCTGTCCTCTGATGGTGGAGCCACTCTCCCCTGGAGCCTTCTGCAGCAGAGTCTGTCCGGACACACAGAACCAGCCAAACAGAAAAGTTCAAATATTACAGCATGAATACAAAGTCTTTGTTTGGCTTTTAACACTTTTAACACTTGTCACTGGGTATTTGTTGCAGTGATGCACTGGATGTAGTCATGTCCCTTCATAGGAACACAACTTCTTCCTCTTTCAGCTTGTTCCCTGTTTCTCAGGGGTCATCACAGAGGATTTTACAGTTTCCATCAGTACCCTGTGAGGGCACAGCACCAATGGCGGTTGTTGTTAACCCGGGCCTCGACTGATCCGGTATGGAGCCTCGACTGATCCGGTATGGAGCCTCGACCGATCCGGTATGGAGCCTCGACCGATCCGGTATGGAGCCTCGACTGATCCAGTATGGAGCCTCGACTGATCCGGTATGGAGCCTCGACCGATCCGGTATGGAGCCTCGACCGATCCGGTATGGAGCCTCGACTGATCCGGTATGGAGCTTCGACCGATCCGGTATGGAGCCTCGACTGATCCTACACCCAGGCCTGTTGCCAACCTTACAGGAGCACAACATGGACTATCGATCTGTACACAGGCTGATGCCTCTGACTTAGCCATGACAACTGACGGTGGATGCTATACTGACCAGAAATCACAGGTCTTCAAAAAAAAAAAAGTATGTTGGTTGTAGTCACGTGATGTGTGTGTGTGTGTGTGTGTGTGTGTGTGTGTGTGTGTGTGTGTGTGTGTGTGTGTGTGTGTGTACCTGTACACGGTGTAGCATAGCATGGTGAATCCCACACACGGCAGTCATGGATGAACTCTCCACCTGAAGCTCCACCACAGCCAGAGCCTCCTTCTTCTCTTCTCCTATGGTAACCTGGACATCACAGAGGCCAAACTGTCTGTAAACGCCCGTCTCACTTTTATACACAACACATTCAACACACAGGTGACGAAGACGTATGGGGTTAAATACTTGGGGGCAACTGTCCAAAGTAACGGGGAGTGCAGAAGAGAGGTGAAGAAGAGAGTGCAGGCAGGGTGGAGTGGGTGGAGAAGAGTGTCAGGAGTGATTTGTGACAGAAGGGTACCAGCAAGAGTTAAAGGGAAGGTTTACAAGATGGTTGTGAGACCAGCTATGTTGTATGGTTTGGAGACAGTGGCACTGATGAAAAGACAGGAGGAGGAGCTGGAGGTGGCAGAGATGAAGATGATAAGATTTTCATTGGGAGTGATGAAGAAGGACAGGATTAGGAACCAGTATATTAGAGGGACCGCTCAGATTGGATGGTTTGGAGACAAAGCAAGAGAGACAAGATTGAGATGGTGTGGACATGTGTGGAGGAGAGATGCTGGGTATACTGGGAGAAGGATGCTGAATATGGAGCTGCCAGGGAAGAGGAGAAGAGGAAGGCCAAAGAGGAGGTTTATGGAGGTGGTGAGGGAGGACATGCAGGTGGCTGGTGTGACAGAGGAAGATGCAGTGGACAGGAAGAGATGGAAACGGATGATCCGCTGTGGCGACCCCCAACGGGAGCAGCTGAAAGAATGCAACAATCAACACACAAAACAAACAAACACACAACAAACACAGGTTGGAGTTGCATACCTGCTTAACAGTCAGTTGGACTATGTGTCCTCCTGGCCCTCGGCCATGGACCACTGAGCCGCCATTTGTTCTCACGTCTTCTCGGGGTCTCGTCTCTCCTCCTGCAGGACCTCGGGACAGCAGCCAGTCCAACACGGTGATGCACAGACTTGGAGGAGTTACCTTTGACCCCTGAGGGTCCAGATCTGAGGGTTCTGACAGCAGGGCAGCGCTCAGCAGGTCTGATGAAACTCTGATGCGTGCTGAATACTGTTGTCTCTCAGGACTGGAAGGTTTCTCTGCGTCTGCCTTCGCCATTCCAGTTCCTGTGAACCCACGGGGGGTTAAAAAAGCCTGGGCAGTGTTCACGGGGGTGGTGGCAGTGAAACTGTTGTTGTTTGTTGCTTTGGTAACCTGCAGAGCATCCAACCAATCCACTGTCAGAGTATTTAACAACAAACCAACAAGACTATCATCCAACCCCAGATAGGACGCAATTATATTCCTGCTGGCCAATAGGCGGGCCTTATCCTCCTCTCCCAGAATGCTTTTCAGCGAGAAGACAAGTGAGCAGCTCACCGTCACAGGGAAAGACGTGTCTTCTGCAGCCGCGAGGGGCAACGTAACCTCGAATGTTTCACCCGAGCAGAGGTTTTGGATGGGGAAAGAGAAAGTCCTAGATGAGTTTTGCCATCCTGCTCCTCCCGCGGTGAGACGGTACGAAAGAGGGGCAACTGCGACGCAGAACGTCCAGCCGCTTTCTAAAACAAAAGGACTCCAGTTCCCCAAAATACAAGTCAGGTTCAGAGAATCCCTACACAGCATCCTGCTCCAACTAGCCACAGCACGACATCTGATGGGCTGCTCCTGGTCAGCAGGGTGGTTTTCTCTGTCCTGATTGGCCAACAGGAGGCAACTGATGTTCAGCACCTGGTTCAGGTGCCTGAGGAGCTGGTTTTTGGACTGGATGCCGCTTCTCAACACTGACGCCCTGAAATAAAGCCAGCAAAACTATGATGGAGCCACAGTAAACCTGTACATGAGGATTGTTCAGACGTCGCTCTGGCCAGTATGTGGATATAACTTAGACCTGGTGAGCTGAGGCCAGGTGTGTTCTGGGATTGTGGTAATCTGGTGATATAAGGGTGTGATTCCCTGGTCTTAAAGGCTGCATCACAGTAATGAGAGACAGTTTTCTGAACTTACTCCACTGGTTTAGTGACATGAACAGTGACTGTCTCTACCTGCTTGTCATCACATCCACATTACTAACGATTATCTACATCACATTCTGATGAGGAGATATGTGTCTGATGAGGGGATATGTGTCTGATGAGGGGATATGTGTCTGATGAGGAGATATGTATCTGATGAGGGGATATGTGTCTGATGAGGGGTCTGATGAGGGGATATGTGTCTGATGAGGGGTCTGATGAGGGGATATGTGTCTGATGAGGGGTCTGATGAGGGGATATGTGTCTGATGAGGAGATATGTGTCTGATGAGGGGATATGTGTCTGATGAGGGGATATGTGTCTGATGAGGAGATATGTGTCTGATGAGGAGATATGTGTCTGATGAGGAGATATGTATCTGATGAGGAGATATGTATCTGATGAGGGGATATGTGTCTGATGAGGGGATATGTGTCTGATGAGGAGATATGTGTCTGATGAGGGGATATGTGTCTGATGAGGAGATATGTGTCTGATGAGGGGATATATGTCTGATGAGAAGATATGTGTCTGATGAGGAGATATGTATCTGAGGAGGAGATATGTGTCTGATGAGGGGTCTGATGAGGAGATATGTGTCTGATGAGGGGATATGTGTCTGATGAGGGGTCTGATGAGGAGATATGTGTCTGATGAGGGGATATGTGTCTGATGAGGAGATATGTGTCTGATGAGGGGATATGTGTCTGATGAGGAGATATGTGTCTGATGAGGGGTCTGATGAGGGGATATGTGTCTGATGAGGGGATATGTGTCTGATGAGGGGTCTGATGAGGGGATATGTGTCTGATGAGGGGATATGTGTCTGATGAGGGGTCTGATGAGGGGATATGTGTCTGATGAGGGGATATGTGTCTGATGAGGGGTCTGATGAGGGGTCTGATGAGGGGATATGTGTCTGATGAGGGGTCTGATGAGGGGATATGTGTCTGATGAGGGGATATGTGTCTGATGAGGGGTCTGATGAGGGGATATGTGTCTGATGAGGGGATATGTGTCTGATGAGGGGATATGTGTCTGATGAGGGGATATGTGTCTGATGAGGGGATATGTGTCTGATGAGGGGATATGTGTCTGATGAGGGGATATGTGTCTGATGAGGGGATATGTGTCTGATGAGGAGATATGTGTCTGATGAGGGGATATGTGTCTGATGAGGAGATATGTGTCTGATGAGGGGATATGTGTCTGATGAGGAGATATGTGTCTGATGAGGGGATATGTGTCTGATGAGGGGATATGTGTCTGATGAGGGGATATGTGTCTGATGAGGGGTCTGATGAGGGGATATGTGTCTGATGAGGGGATATGTGTCTGATGAGAGGATATGTGTCTGATGAGGGGTCTGATGAGGAGATATGTGTCTGATGAGGAGATATGTGTCTGATGAGGGGATATGTGTCTGATGAGGAGATATGTGTCTGATGAGGGGATATGTGTCTGATGAGGGGATATGTGTCTGATGAGGAGATATGTGTCTGATGAGGGGATATGTGTCTGCTGAGGGGTCTGATGAGGAGATATGTGTCTGATGAGGGGTCTGATGAGGAGATATGTGTCTGATGAGGGGATATGTGTCTGATGAGGAGATATGTATCTGATGAGGGGATATGTGTCTGATGAGGGGTCTGATGAGGGGATATGTGTCTGATGAGGGGATATGTGTCTGATGAGGGGATATGTGTCTGATGAGGGGTCTGATGAGGGGATATGTGTCTGATGAGGGGTCTGATGAGGGGATATGTGTCTGATGAGGAGACATGTGTCTGATGAGGGGATATGTGTCTGATGAGGGGATATGTGTCTGATGAGGAGATATGTGTCTGATGAGGAGATATGTATCTGATGAGGAGATATGTATCTGATGAGGGGATATGTGTCTGATGAGGGGATATGTGTCTGATGAGGAGATATGTGTCTGATGAGGGGATATGTGTCTGATGAGGAGATATGTGTCTGATGAGGGGATATATGTCTGATGAGAAGATATGTGTCTGATGAGGAGATATGTATCTGATGAGGAGATATGTGTCTGATGAGGGGTCTGATGAGGAGATATGTGTCTGATGAGGGGATATGTGTCTGATGAGGGGTCTGATGAGGAGATATGTGTCTGATGAGGGGATATGTGTCTGATGAGGAGATATGTGTCTGATGAGGGGATATGTGTCTGATGAGGAGATATGTGTCTGATGAGGGGTCTGATGAGGGGATATGTGTCTGATGAGGGGATATGTGTCTGATGAGGGGATATGTGTCTGATGAGGAGATATGTGTCTGATGAGGAGATATGTGTCTGATGAGGGGTCTGATGAGGAGATATGTGTCTGATGAGGGGATATGTGTCTGATGAGGAGATATGTGTCTGATGAGGGGATATGTGTCTGATGAGGAGATATGTGTCTGATGAGGGGTCTGATGAGGGGATATGTGTCTGATGAGGGGATATGTGTCTGATGAGGGGTCTGATGAGGGGATATGTGTCTGATGAGGGGATATGTGTCTGATGAGGGGATATGTGTCTGATGAGGGGATATGTGTCTGATGAGGGGTCTGATGAGGGGTCTGATGAGGGGATATGTGTCTGATGAGGGGTCTGATGAGGGGATATGTGTCTGATGAGGGGATATGTGTCTGATGAGGGGTCTGATGAGGGGATATGTGTCTGATGAGGGGATATGTGTCTGATGAGGGGATATGTGTCTGATGAGGGGTCTGATGAGGGGATATGTGTCTGATGAGGGGATATGTGTCTGATGAGGGGTCTGATGAGGGGATATGTGTCTGATGAGGGGATATGTGTCTGATGAGGGGATATGTGTCTGATGAGGGGTCTGATGAGGAGATATGTGTCTGATGAGGAGATATGTGTCTGATGAGGGGATATGTGTCTGATGAGGAGATATGTGTCTGATGAGGGGATATGTGTCTGATGAGGGGATATGTGTCTGATGAGGGGTCTGATGAGGAGATATGTGTCTGATGAGGGGATATGTGTCTGCTGAGGGGTCTGATGAGGAGATATATGTCTGATGAGGAGATATATGTCTGATGAGGGGATATGTGTCTGATGAGGGGATATGTGTCTAATGAGGGGTCTGATGAGGAGATATGTGTCTGATGAGGGGTCTGATGAGGAGATATGTGTCTGACGGTGGTGTTTAGGAGGCGAGCGTACTTCTCACACACGTCTCCGATAGCAGCCAGCAGGTCGCGGATCCTCTGGCCCACCTGTGATGAAGGGATGCTGGGTAATCCTCCATCCTCACTCCTCTTCGGCAGGCTGATCCTCTGGAGTCGTCCTCTGCTAGTTAACCCAACCAGCTGCACGCCATCTGGAGAAAAACCACATCACAGCAAAACACACAAGACGGGAACGAATAAGTCACATGGCTTTCAGCATCGTCTGCCGCGACACAGCGCTGCACGCTTCTTCACCCAGACTCCGTAAAGCCCTCCATGTCGAGTGGCTATCAAACAACCTCAGACGAAACAACGACGACCTCGCTCAGCACCGCCACCGAGCAAACGCCACTCAGCGTCACACGCCATTTCCGCCATGTGCAACTTTTCAACAGTCTCAAATCTCACTTCGTCAAAAAAGCAAAGGAGACCGCTGAGCCCTTTTCCAACCCCCAAGCTACGCAGCCCCTCCAACCACTGGGAGCCAAGACACTGATGTGACCTTTGACCTCGGTTTCATACTGAAGTCTGTCAAGACTGCTACTAGTCACATACTGGGTATTACACACTGTGTCATGTCTACTAGTCACATACTGGGTATTACACACTGTGTCACGTCTACTAGTCACATACTGCGTATTACACACTGTGTCATGTCTACTAGTCACATACTGGGTATTACACACTGTGTCATGTCTACTAGTCACATACTGCGTATTACACACTGTGTCATGTCTACTAGTCACATACTGGGTATTACACACTGTGTCACGTCTACTAGTCACATACTGGGTATTACACACTGTGTCATGTCTACTAGTCACATACTGCGTATTACACACTGTGGCATGTCTACTAGTCACATACTGCGTATTACACACTGTGTCATGTCCACTAGTCAGATACTGGGTATTACACACTGTGTCATGTCCACTAGTCACATACTGGGTATTACACACTGTGTCATGTCTACTAGTCACATACTGGGTATTACACACTGTGTCATGTCCACTAGTCACATACTGCGTATTACACACTGTGTCATGTCTACTAGTCACATACTGGGTATTACACACTGTGTCACGTCTACTAGTCACATACTGGGTATTACACACTGTGTCATGTCTACTAGTCACATACTGGGTATTACACACTGTGTCATGTCTACTAGTCACATACTGGGTATTACACACTGTGTCATGTCTACTAGTCACATAATGGGTATTACACACTGTGTTGTCATGTCTACTAGTCGCATACTGGGTATTACACACTGTGTCATGTCTACTAGTCACATACTGGGTATTACACACTGTGTCATGTCTACTAGTCACATACTGGGTATTACACACTGTGTCATGTCTACTAGTCACATACTGCGTATTACACACTGTGTCATGTCCACTAGTCAGATACTGGGTATTACACACTGTGTCATGTCCACTAGTCACATACTGCGTATTACACACTGTGTCATGTCTACTAGTCACATACTGGGTATTACACACTGTGTCACGTCTACTAGTCACATACTGGGTATTACACACTGTGTCATGTCTACTAGTCACATACTGGGTATTACACACTGTGTCATGTCTACTAGTCACATACTGCGTATTACACACTGTGTCATGTCCACTAGTCAGATACTGGGTATTACACACTGTGTCATGTCTACTAGTCACATACTGCGTATTACACACTGTGTCATGTCTACTAGTCACATACTGGGTATTACACACTGTGTCATGTCTACTAGTCACATACTGCGTATTACACACTGTGTCATGTCCACTAGTCACATACTGCGTATTACACACTGTGTCATGTCTACTAGTCACATACTGGGTATTACACACTGTGTCACGTCTACTAGTCACATACTGGGTATTACACACTGTGTCATGTCTACTAGTCACATACTGGGTATTACACACTGTGTCACGTCTACTAGTCACATACTGGGTATTACACACTGTGTCATGTCTACTAGTCACATACTGGGTATTACACACTGTGTCATGTCTACTAGTCACATACTGGGTATTACACACTGTGTTATGTCTACTAGTCACATACTGGGTATTACACACTGTGTCATGTCTACTAGTCACATACTGGGTATTACAGTGTCACAGCATGGTGTGTATGTGGTACTGTAGTGTGTGTGTGTGTGTGTGTGACAGAAGGGCAGATAGAACCGAAAACACTTCTGACAGTCAGTGTGAACAGAAGCCAAATGAAGCGACAGTGTTTCGGTGTGAACTCGGCTCTTACGCTGCTGACCTTCAGTATTGTGTGTTGGTCCACACACAGCAACAACGCCGCAGACATTTAAACTGATGGGGGTCTGGAGAGCAGCTGGGGTCATCTTATCCAATGGCTGACCCGATCTCTCTGCTGGTCCCCCGTTTAGATCCAGAACCAGGAGGTCGGATCCCCGGCTGTAGTACAGATGGTCTTTATCCACACTCCCACACACCACGGGCCCCGGGACACAAACCTCCGTAAAACCAGCCACCTTCCCCCCGACTCCTGACGCCCCTCCACTGGCCCGGACCACCAGCACCCTCCCCTCATTGCCCACCGCCACCAAACACCGGGGCCCTGCGGTGCCTGACGCAGCACACGTCGCAATGAATACCACCGGCTGCTCCAGACTGTGAAGGACTCTGACGTGTAATGTGAGGAGATGCACAGGGAGGAAGACGAGGCGCCCATCAGGCAGGCCACAGATGATCACAGGGGACTTTGTGAGAGCGGCGTCGACCCCAAACAGGAGCTTGAAGAGGAGGGGCTCCAGGAGGAAATTACTGTCACCTGGTGGGGTTGTGGATGAAGTTAACACAGAGGAAGAGGAGGAGGCGGAGGAATAAACATCACTGGAATGGACACAAATCAGAGGAGGGCTCCTCCTCCTGAATCCACTCCTTTTCTTTTCCTCCATGTCATCATGCAGACCAGCAGAGACCACTGGGAGCTGGAGCTGGGCAAATATCTCTGCCGACTGCTGTGACACTGGTACCTTATACAGGGTGAACCACCACAGAGAGTCTCTATGGGACAGAGTCAGGAGAGATGAGCCACCAACCAGCAGAACCGAACACACACCCTCCTCCCTCACAGCCAGCCATTCTGAGGAGACCTCCAGCACAGACGGACCGCACGACTGCTTCTCTGACGAACTTTGAACCCTGAAGACAAAAGAGGTGACAGGTCAGCTGGAGCTCCTGTGTTTGTTAAATGTTTAAAGAGTCAGTGTGTGTTTATATCCCAAAGAGGGAGACGGGTCAGGAAACTGTTCTTCAAGTCTAACCGCTCACAACCTTCTGCTTCTGCTGGACACATTAAATCTGGAAATCCACACATTCCTTCGTACCTCGACAGCAGACGAGGCAAGTTAATGCAGTAAACTCCATTCTGACAGGCGACGTAGAGAAGCTGCTCATCAGGACCCTGAACCAGGTCCTCCACAGGCCAAGGAAGCTGTAAGGTAACCTGCGACAAGAGGAGGACAAAGAGAATTAGGAAGGTTCAACAGACAAAACAATGTCACGGTGGCCCAGTGGTCAGCACTGTTGCCTCACAGCAAGAAGGTCCTGGGTTTGAACCCCAGGCCATCCCAGGTCCTTTCTGTGTAGCGTTTGTATGTCCTCCCCGTGTCTGCGTGGGTTTCCTCCCACCATCAAAAAGACATGCATGTTAGGGTTAATACTCCTGTCTGTGCCCCTGAGCAAGGCAGTGGAGAGAAGAACCGGAGTTGGTCGCCGGGCGCTGGAGCTGCCCACTGCTGCTGTACAGTAGGCTGGTTACAGAGAACACATTCGTTGTAAGAATACAATTTGTTGTAAGAATACAATGTCAAATAAAGTGGCTTTCATGAATAACACATCATAAATATTTTACTATTCAACTTTATTGTTATTGCTCAAAGTACAGGAATAATGACCAACGAAATGTGGAATTGCATACTCTCAGTTTCGTGTACATCTTGACCTTATAAGTGAAAAATAGAGGGCCAAGAAGGTATTTGCGTTACCAGCGCTACTACTAATACAACTGATATAGTTAATATACATGGGGCAAGCAGAGCAGGAGTAAAGAGATATATGTCCAGGGAGGGCACTGATGGCAGCCTCCGCCACCAGTGTGTGAATGGGAGGCATACTACATTGTACAAGCGTATTGAGTGTCGGCAGACTAGAAAAGTGCAATATAAATGCAGTCCATATACCATTTACTGGGTAACGGTGCAGTAAAGCATTGGAAACAGAGTCCTACAGTTTAAACATGGTAAACCTAAGTACAGTGACATTAAATATTATCTACTACTACTACTACCACTACTACTACTACTACCACTACTACTACTACTACTACTACTACTACTACTACTACTACCACTACTTTCGGCTGCTCCCAAAGGGGTCACCACAGCGGATCATCCGTTTCCATCTCTTCCTGTCCTCTGCATCTTCCTCTGTCACACCAGCCACCTGCATGTCCTCCCTCACCACCTCCATAAACCTCCTCTTTGGCCTTCCTCTTCTCCTCTTCCCTGGCAGCTCCATATTCAGCATCCTTCTCCCAGTATACCCAGCATCTCTCCTCCACACATGTCCACACCATCTCCATCTTGTCTCTCTTGCTTTGTCTCCAAACCGTCCAACCTGAGCGGTCCCTCTAATATACTCCTTCCTAATCCTGTCCTTCTTCATCACTCCCAATGAAAATCTTATCATCTTCATCTCTGCCACCTCCAGCTCCTCCTCCTGTCTTTTCATCAGTGCCACTGTCTCCAAACCATATAACACAGCTGGTCTCACTACCATCTTGTAAACCTTCCCTTTAACTCTTGCTGGTACCCTTCTGTCACACATCACTCCTGACACTCTTCTCCACCCACTCCACCCTGCCTGCTCTCTCTTCTTCACCTCTCTTCTGCACTTCCCGTTACTTTGGACAATTGACCCCAAGTATTTAAACTCATCCGCCTTCATCACCTCCACTCCTTGCATCCTCACCATTCCACTGTCCTCCCTCTCATTCATGGCATTCAGTATTACACTATCTTATATGTAGTTATGTGGCCTTCGTGGTGCAAACCCCGGACGGACGGACGGACAGACAGACGGACAGACAGACGGACGGACAGAGAGACAGACGGACAGACAGACGGACGGACAGAGAGACAGACGGACAGACAGACAGACAGACAGACAGACAGACAGAGACTTGCCGTGACATGTTTCTCTTTGATACTGAAGACGTGGACGTCGCTGGCGCAGCACAGCAACACGTGTGTCCCTCCGGTCAACAGGACCCTCGTTGTGTTTGGGTCCGCAGCGGATCCCGCAGAGCGGAACTCTGCCCACACGTCCACCGCACAGCGGCCCTCCATACGGACACACGGGCCTCGATATAACAACGCCGCTGTTGAAGCTGTTTAAAGCGGGTGTCTCCGGCTCATCAAGCGTCCTCCGCTAGCCAGCTCTTCTATCGCGACGACACGGTCACGCCCCGCGCGATTCCGCGCGTCTTGTTTTGGACCAGTAACCATCCAGAACTACGTTACCCATAATACATCCAGGCGTAAATTAACCAATCAAAATAGTGGAATAAACTATATTGACCAATCAGAACAGTGCAGCAGAGAGAGGGCGGGCGATGCGTTGACTAATAAGAATGGTCGAGGGAAACATCCGCTGGAATTTAAACTGCCTTCCGCTTCAGTCGCGCAGGATACTGGTCTCTGCCGCCCGGCATAACATTTCAACGCTTAAAGGTTGACGCACACAAACACACAAAAACAACAACCTTTCAAAGACTCCAGCTATGGACCCTTTCCAAGACAAGGACACTCAAATGTATTTCTACGAAAATAGACTGAAAACCTTCGTGGGATGGCCGTTCAACGAAGGCTGCTGTTGTACTCCAGAGAACGTAAGTAAGCTAACAAGGCCAGCTAGCGTGAAGTCCGGAGTTAGCGTGAAGTCCGGAGTCCGGGGCTAGCGTGAAGTCCGGGACTAGCGTGAAGTCCGGAGCTAGCGTGAAGTCCGGGGCTACCGTGAAGTCCGGGGCTACCGTGAAGTCCGGGGCTAGCGTGAAGTCCGGCGGTCTGATCAGAGACCAGTTCCCGGCGCAAGACCTGAGGCGGCTTCTAGGGTCGAGCATGCGTGTTAGTGCATGTGAGCTAACGATGATAATAATAATAATAATAATAATGACAGTACAGTTTATTTGTGGGCGCCCTTCAGAGCACTCAGTGCCACCGCACAGAGCCCAGTACAGAGCCAGCTGCGCGGCATCATACGGCATGAAGTCCAAACTAAGCAGGTAGCCGGTAACAAGTTAACACAACAGATGAGCATCAAATCAACATCTGCACACAACTCAGTGGGGCGTGGATGAGACTGAATATGCTGGGGGCTGGCGTTAGCAAGGTAGCTAGCAAGCTAATGGGTTTAATGAAAACATCTGTACTGCCCTCACATGGCCCTTGGCTTGCTGCCTCCGCCACCCGACCCCGGAGGAGCGGCTGAAGATGGATGAATGAAGTCTATGCTGTAAAAATCCGTATTTAAACCCACCCAATGAAGTAACAATAGCCAGGAACGCGGGGGAGAAATGCCAAGGGAGGTGGAGGTTGGTTTTGGCTTGGTGTGAGATGGCGGTGCTGAATATCGACGTGAGTTCTGCTCCAGTCTGATACAGCAGTATGGTCTTCATGTTGTGTAGATAGCTAGACACATATGTTTTAATCAGAATCACATTTATAAGAGAGGATAAAAGGAACTTTATTCACAATAATGTATAATACAAAATCAATAAAAAAACACTCCACAGCCAAAATCATTAAAAATACAGGTACTCCAAATATTTAAAAAAACATTCATACTGCATTGCTGCTGGTGTCAAATTGAATCAGATTTATTGGCCGTGTAGGTTTGCACACAATAGGGTTGACTCCGGTTTCGTGGCTCTCACAGTGTACGAAGAATAACAACACAGCAGTCATCAGATATATACACGAGGATTGACTATATACAGGCGAACAGTCGTTAGTCTGTATATTTGTATATCATAATAACTAGTGCCTCATTAAGTAGTTATTGTAAATCTGTTGTTGGTGGTCATTTCTAATTCATGTCCATCTGTCCAGAAAGAGGAATCCCTCCTCTGATGCTCTTCCTGAAATTTGACATTTTTTCCAGTAATGGTTTTCTTCTGTGGAGTTTTTCTTCATCAGGATAGGGCTATTCTGTCTTATCAGAGAATTAAATAGTATATGAACCTGTGGGACTGAATCGTAATTTAAAGTGGTACAAATAAAACTAAACTTCTTCTCACTCTCTGCAGATGGCCAAAGCCGGTTTCATCCATACCCCTTCAGACAACAGCCCTGACACCGCCACCTGCTTCTTCTGCCTCAAGGAACTGGAAGGCTGGGAACCAGAAGATGATCCGATGTAAGATTATCCTGTTCAGTATGTTGGTAGCATAAAAACACACCTGGAAGGAAGGAAAATCAGTGAGCTTTTACTCACAAATCAATTTTAATCTCTTCTGTGGAAATCTAAATTTGCTTTCCAGATATTCTACCAGTGCATGTGGAGGAGAACACTCATCGAAACCTGCTAAACACGTTTTTCTCTTTGGCTTTAATGTGGATTTTCTATTTTCCATTTGAGATCAATATATCTTTATGCATGCTCAATCCAGGTAAATCACAGCAAACTGAATCAGTTCATCTGGACACACCATTTATTGAGTGAGAAATGTTTCATCATCATCTAAGTGACTTCTTCACTCCCAGCTGACTGCAGGTATCCGCACCCTTATGAACAATACAGTGGCATAACGACCGAAAACGATCGGTTTCATATGCAAATTGCCGTGAACATTAACTAGAGTTACAATGGTCATGTGTACTATTCACAGCGGATTTGGGATTGGTTGCAATCACAGCATTGTAAGATGGTGACAGATGTTCTCTTAGGCCCCCCTCGGTTTAGGGATGGTCGTTCCCTCTTTCCCTAGATGGCAACCCTCATTCCCAGTTCAAACCAGCGTTCCTCCCTATCGGGGGGGGGGGGGGTCTAAGAGTACATCTGTCTCCATCTTGCAATGCTGTGATTGCAACTATTCCCCAATTCTCTGTGAATAGTACACATGGCCATTTAAACTCTAGTTAATGCTCACGGCAGTTTGCATATGAAACCGATCGTTGCTTTTAGCCGTTATGCCTGTGTATTGTTTATAAGGGTGGGGGTTAGGGCTGTCAAAAATGACGTTCGATTATTCCTTCTAAAAAACACATAGGTTCGATAGCGGCAATCCAAGCAACCATCGAGGAACTTGAGAATTGGTTCACCACAGTAGACAAGTCTGGCCTAGCTGGCAGGTTCAAGGCTTGGATTTACCAACATGGCATCTTACCCCGAGTATAGACACACCCATATGTGATCATGAAACTGGTCGTTGGTTTCTGTCATTATACAACTGTCACCATTTTACAATGCTGTAATTGCAACAGTCCCTAATCCTCTGTGAACCGTACACATGATCAGTGGTCACACAGTTTGGGTCGTTATGCCGCTGTATTGTTTATAAGGGTGGTGATACCTGCAGTCTGTTTAGCCTGAAGAAGTCACTTATGCCCCTTTCCACCGCGTGGTACTGGCTCAACTCCACTCTACTCTATTCGACTCTGTTCGCTTTACTTTTTGGGATTTTGTTTTCCACTGCAGATAGTGCCCCCTGATGGCGAAGTCATTTTTGGGCATGTTGACGAGTTTTTGTTGTTTCTTAAGATTCAATTTGTATTTTATTTATTTATAGTGGTATTTTCATGTCAGCTTTTAATATCGGCTCAGCTCACTTGGAACCTCGACGGAGGTGGTACCAAAAAAGTACCTGGTACCAGGTATTATCCTTAACTTTTGCCCAATGGAAAACCAGAAAAAGCGAGTAGAGTTGAGCTGAGCTGAGTCGGTCCCGTGCCGTGGAAAAGGGGCATTAGTTGAGTGATGACACGTATCTGTCAGTAAACATGTCCAGGTGAGCTGATTCAACCTTCTTTGATTTTCTTACCTGCGTTATTGAGCATGCATGAAGACACACATTTCTCACTGTGGGGAACAGAAGATTTCTTAATAAAGGGCTGCAGTCACCTGGACTCTGGGAACAAACTGCACATAAGAGTAAAACACAGGACTGTAATGCTGCTCTTTACCTACACTCTGTGTTGCGTATCTCACACTTCATTTGCCTTGAAGACGTGTTGATAATGTGCAGGAGAGTCACACACACACACACACACACACACACACACACACACACCAGCTCTACTGCATAGAAACCTTCAACTTTGCTGACAGATGTCTTGCACACGGGTTAACTGAAGCCTGTGGATTTAACCGTTTCTGTCTTGCTTTCCAGAAAGGAACACAAGTCTCACTCCTCCGTCTGCCACTTCATCAAGCTGAAGAAGAAAGTGGAGAACCTGACTGTGGAAGAATTCCTTAAACTACATAAAGAGAAACATAAGTTTATGATGGTACGCTTTACAAGGGAATAACGAACTACTTAAAAGTCACATCAAGTACAAGACTGCTCACAAGCGAAGAGTTTTTTTAAATGTCCTTTTGTAACTGCAGTAGGAAGAAGAGGTCTTGACGGCATTCCTGTTCCAAATATCACTTCTGTTCCTTTCATCACAGGGTAAACGATGTAAAGACGCCATCGCTATGTATGCGGAGGCGGCCAAATTGAGGAGGGCAGAAATCGTGAAGACGGTCATGGGTGAAGAGTGACGGAGGAAGGAGCCGAGTTTTAATTTGCTACATGTTTAATAAACGAATGAAGAAAGAGAAGACTCAGACTCGGGGTTGTGCTTTTGTCTTGTAGCTTTACCTCGGACTGAAAAGAGAAGCGTCCAGCTGCAGCCTGCACCACTGGAGCGCCACATGCCAGCTCCGTCTTGTGCCCTAACCTTAACCTCGGTGGGGGGGGGTCTTATACTGACAGGTGGGCGTTTGTTGATCTGGTGTGGGTGTGTTTTGCACTGTGGGAGCTTGTTTGTACTAGCTGTGGGCTGCAGATGGGGGGGGGGGGATTGGGCCTAATGCTGCGCTCCATTCAAAGATTCAATTGTCCGAGGTTGGAATTTCCGTCCTCCAGGTGCGCGATGCCAAACTTAAACAACTGACATGGCTGTCGGTGCTAAATGGTGTTTTTATGGGCGAGTGTATAAACGGCTGAACGGTCGGCGGTGCAGCCTCCTCGCCTATAGAGAGGAAACAGGCCTAATGTGTGCAGAGATCCTTTCCAGAGGTCGTTCACCACAACCAGCTGCTTAACGCTGTCCACATAGCTGGACATCAGTTTCCAACTCCCTCCTTGCTGCCACCCCGGCGTCGGCCATCAGACCTCTGGAGCTTGTTCAGAAAGCTGCAGCTGGTCTGGTGTTCAACCGCCCTAAGTTCTCCCACACACCTCCCCTCCTCATGTCCCTACACTGGCTCCCAGGAGCTGCTCCTCCTGGCATCCAGGTTAAGACTCTGGTGCTGGCCTACAGGGCAGTGAAAGGAACAGCTCCTTCCTATCTCCAGGCCATGGTCAAGCCCTACACCCCCGCCCCACCACTTGGCTCTGCTGCCTCGGGACGCCTGGTTGCCCCGTCGCTCAGAGGCCCCTGCTGCCGATCGACCCGGTCCCGGCTCGGTTCTGTCCTGGCCCACAGTGGTGGACTGAACTCCCCACTGAAGTCCGGACAGCAGAGTCCTGCCCATCTTTCACCGCAGGTTGGAAACTCACCTCTTCAAGAACTACTACCCTGTTACTTGTTCTTACCACTTATTGTATTCACTCATTTAAAAAACAAAAACCTCTTTCTTGCGGTTTTACTTTAGCACTGGTTTTGCTCTTAGATGCTTGTTTAGATGCACTTATGACCTCTGATGACTAGTAGTTCTCCTGATCTCCTACGTTACATGATGCACTTATGGTAAGTCGCTTTGGGATAAAAGAGTCAGCTAAAAGACTGTCATGTCATGTCATGTCATGTCATGTCATGTACACGTAGAACAGGTTTGACTTGATGATATTGTAGCGAATTCGGGGGTTACAATATTATGTATTTTAATTAAATACAGGCAAACATACTTTGCGTTGCCTTAAGTGAATAGTTTACCATTAACACTTGTATGACGTCAGACAACTGCTTCTCCATGACGTCGGGGTAGGTGGACTTCCCCCGAGTTTACGAGTCGGACTTTGGTTCCCTTTGGCGCTCCGTGTACTTTTTCTAGTAGGAGGTCGGAAAATCTCCATTTCCTAGAACGCAGCACAAACCCCGAACCCTCACGGATTTAATCGACTCCGCGCATAACTGCAGTCCACCGACTTCCGGTTTCTACTGCAGCGGTCATACCGGTTTCCTGTTTGTTGGCGTGTGCTGTTGACAATGGCATATTTTTCGCGATGCCTGCGAGATTTACCATGGATACATGTCAACCACATGCACACAACTGTCCACACACTTTCACCTGCACCTACCAGCAGACTTTCACCTGCACCTACCAGCAGACTCTCACCTGCACCTACCAGCAGACTTTCACCTGCACCTACCAGCAGACTTTCACCTGCACCTACCAGCAGACTTTCACCTGCACCTACCAGCAGACTCTCACCTGCACCTACCAGCAGACTCTCACCTGCACCTACCAGCAGACTTTCACCTGCACCTACCAGCAAACCTGCACCTACCAGCAGACTTTCACCTGCACCTACCAGCAGACTTTCACCTGCACCTACCAGCACACCTTCACCTGCACCTACCAGCAGACTTTCACCTGCACCTACCAGCAGACTCTCACCTGCGCCTACCAGCAGACTTTCACCTGCACCTACCAGCACACCTTCACCTTCACCTACCAGCACACTTTCACCTGCACCTACCAGCAGACTCTCACCTGCACCTACCAGCAGACTTTCACCTGCACCTACCAGCACACTTTCACCTGCACCTACCAACAGACTTTCACCTGCACCTACCAGCAGACTTTCACCTGCACCTACCAGCACACCTTCACCTGCACCTACCAGCAGACTTTCACCTGCACCTACCAGCAGACTCTCACCTGCGCCTACCAGCAGACTTTCACCTGCACCTACCAGCACACTTTCACCTGCACCTACCAACAGACTTTCACCTGCACCTACCAGCAAACTCTCACCTGCACCTACCAGCAGACTTTCACCTGCACCTACCAGCAGACTCTCACCTGCACCTACCAGCAGACTCTCACCTGCACCTACCAGCAGACTCTCACCTGCAGCTACCAACAGACTCTCACCTGCACCTACCAGCAGACTCTCACCTGCAGCTACCAACAGACTCTCACCTGCACCTACCAGCAGACTCTCACCTGCACCTACCAGCAGACTCTCACCTGCACCTACCAGCAGACTTTCACCTGCACCTACCAGCAGACTCTCACCTGCACCTACCAGCAGACTCTCATCTGCACCTACCAGCAGACTCTCACCTGCATCTACCAGCAGACTTTCACCTGCACCTACCAGCAGACTTTCACCTGCACCTACCAGCACACTCTTACCTGCACCTACCAGCAGACTCTCACCTGCACCTACCAGCAGACTCTTACCTGCACCTACCAGCAGACTTTCACCTGCATCTACCAGCAAACTTTCACCTGCACCTACCAGCAAACTCTCACCTGCATCTACCAGCAAACTTTCACCTGCACCTACCAGCAAACTTTCACCTGCACCTACCTGCAAACTGTCACCTGCACCTACCAGCAGACTTTCACCTGCACCTCCCAGCACACTTTCACCTGCATCTACCAGCAGACTTTCACCTGCAGCTACCAGCAGACTTTCACCAGCAGCTACCAACAAACGGGTGAAAAGTCTCAGCTGTACATACCAAGTTACGTCCCCAGTGATGAGGCTGAACGGACGGCATTGGGGACGTAAGTTGATATGTACAACTTGAAACTTTTCACCCGTCTCTTAGTAAGAGGTAACACGGGGATTCGAACCGCCGACCCCCGTGGATATAAAACAATTTCTGCGTGGTTGGTGTTTCGTGGACGTCAGGTCCTGTGACGTCACGCCAGCCGCGTGTCCTCTAAAGTGACGTTAACATGCAACGCGTCGCCTCAGTGTGAACGCTGCGTCCTGTGCGTAAAAACGCGGATCGCAGCCGAGGCGCCGGATCCACGTTTTGAAGTTACGCATTGATTGGACCGAAGAACGGGACGGGATGAGACGTTCCAGCCGGGTGGCCATCTCCGCCTGCGTCTCCCTGCTACTGAGTTTTACTTTACTGGCTGCGGCCATCGGCAGCGAGTACTGGTACATCATAGAGATGAATCCGCTAAACCGGAGCCACATGGAGGATCTGAGCTCCCATTCAGGACTGTGGAGAATCCACGAAGGTAAACTCGATACTCGTCAGAGAGACGACTGAATAAACGCCCCAGTGGAGATCTTAGTGTGGGTTTCTTCACGGTGATTCCACTTTGGGTTGTTTACTCGGTGACTCCATTAAGGAATTTAATCTTATTTGCGCTATTTCTTGTTTTTTCTTGTCATCATATCCAGGTGGGAAGGTTTATTTCTTCACAGCCGCCGAATCAAACTACACAGAGTCGGAACTACAAATGCTGAGTGAGTTCTTCTTCAAGTCTGCGTCCTTTTAATTATGAAGACAGACCGCAATAATCCATCTGAGCGTGCGTGTGCGTGTGTTCTCCAGACATGCACAGTGTGATCGTGGTGGTGCTCCCCATCAGTCTGGTCCTCCTGGTGTTGGGTGGGATCTGCGGACTGGTCGCCTCTCTGGTCCGGAGTCGTGCTCTGCTCACCGGCACCGCCTCCTACCTCCTCCTCTGCAGTAAGATTGATTGATTGATTGGTTGATTGATTGATTGATTGATTGATTGATTGGCTGGCTGGCTGATAACTACCTTTGCTCTTAGCTTATCCATATCTGCTCTTATTGCCCTCTGAGGGCCACTGAAAGGATCCAGCTTGAAATAAATGTCGGGGGCGAAATGCAGTCCGAGGTGGTGCTTCTGACGTGTCGCGGCTCAGTCTGTAGCCAGAGAGCTTGGAAGAGCTGTTAATAACATGCAGAAGAGCCGGGATGGAGCAGGGTCACGTGCAAAGCGGAGTAGCGTCGGCAACAAAGTCCATTTATGCACCGAGTCCCTGAATTTGACTCCTGGAAAATTAGAGTTGGTCTTATTGCACCTTTGGAAAACTGCAGTGGAGGACCAATGTAAAAGCTCATTATGAGGGGGAGAAGGGGGGTCCCCCTCTGCTCTGTGTAGGTTAGTTTGAGTGGAATGACGTCACGTGTTTAGGTGCCAAAGTAGTCCGAGACGGTGGCTCTTAATCAGGTCCCCTGGCACCGGCAGGCCTGCTGGTTCTCTGCTTTCTGCGGGTAGTTCACGACACTCTTGGAGGATGGAGTAACAACAAGTGAACGTATTTAAAGCTACGTGTCCTTAATGTCTTCCGGTTGGATCGACGTGGCTCATCTGGTGGTCACGGTAGTTCGTTTTTATACCACAAACTCCAGTTAAATGAGACACGTTTAGAGACGGGAGCTCAGCTACAGCAGGAGGACAATCGGTTTGACGATGCTACGGCCCACGTGGACGCTAACGTGGTTGTTAGCCAACACCCACAGGAAGGGCCAAGACGTCACTTCCGTTCCTAAAGCATAGCGATCACAGACGTTTGGGACTCGGCAGTTTGTCCTGCATCGCACACGAGGTCTGATACGCGGGTTGCAGACCAACCGCGGTGCAGGACAAACTGCCGCTGGCCTGTGTGTGTGTGTGTGTGTGTGTGTGTGTGTGTGTGTGTGTGTGTGTGTGTGTGTGTGTGTGTGTGTGTGTGTTTGTATTGCTCAGTGTGTGTATTGGCCATTCTTAACACGTGCGATTGCGTTTGGTCGTGTGTGCTTATTCTGGTATATCCACAGTTCCGTAGCCCCCCCCCCATTAATAGTCAAGCTCCGACTGGGCACCCCCCAAAAAAATACGCTGGCTCCGCCAGTGAGTGTGGAAAGTACTAATTATGACCAATGCGCCTAGAGGCATCCGTGGTCGTTACACTACGCCCCCTCCCCTCCTCCTCCTCCTCCTCCTCAGCATACCAACTCCCTCACGCCTCTGGGCGCACGCGCTTCCGATGACGTCACGGTCTCACCATCCCACTTCTGACACCAATGGAGCGAATTCGGGGGGGGGGGGTTGGGGGTGCAGCCGGGAACCGAGCCCGGGTCTCCCGCACCACGGGCGACTACGTTAACCAGCTCACTAAAGGGTCTGACCCGTTAGCCAAGGGCTAGCGAGTCTAGTCCGTGGTCGTTGCACTACAAATGAATGTCGGTGATATTTAAGCCCTCGCCAAACGAGTTCACACAATGGTGATTAACTATCACCACCAGCTAAACCTCTCTGGATCTGCAGGAAACCGGACTTTCAAATCTGGTTTCTGGGGGCCACATTCCTGCGCTGGAGCACTTGCAGTGATGCGTTTTATGTCGGCCAGCAAACTCTGCCTCTGATTGGTTAAGGTTGGGTTAGCGTTGGCCAATCAGAGGCATGCAAACGCTGCATCACACGGAAGCGGAAGTTGGATCTATAGGGAAACGGTAGAGGGCGCTGTGGCTTTGCCAGGGCTGTGAAGTAGCGACAGAATAGTGTCTGATGCTGCAGAGCAACAAGCGCAACACGGCCCCAGACCCACACCCGCGGGTCGTGTGTTTGTGGACCGTAGGATGGTTAGGGCAGAGACTGCAATTCCGCTATTTGGCAGCAGGGGGAGCGTACCCAGAATGTCCGCGTACTGAAATGTGACGTAGGCTTCACTCTGTAGACAGACAGCTGTCATTCAAGCAGATGTAACGTATATTGTAACGTAGCGCTAGACTAGCTACACTAGCACTAGCAGCTCAAACACTAAACATCACACACGCGTCAAAACAGGGTGAATAACACACACACACACATCACAGAAATGTGTTTAACTAACGTTAGTTTAACATACGTCACAAAACACGTTACATCTGCTTGAATTCAGCGATACGTCCACCGAAATATTTGGCTAGAATGACAGCTGTCTGTCTACAGGGTGAAGCCTACGTCACATTTCAGTACGCGGACATTCTGGGGACACTCCCTCTGCTGCCAAATAGCGGAACTGCAGCATCTGCCCTAACCATCCTACGGTCCACAAACACGCGACCCGCGGCGCGCCTGACGCCGGTTGCGAGCGCGTCGTGTAAAAGGTCCCTCGCAGGCCTACAGGCCCGTTTCCTGAAGCCTAGTTTTTCCCGACACTGCCACCCAGCGACTGGGACGACCAAGGACCGCACTTCTGTGGACAAGATGGACGACAATCGGAGTGCGAGCACCGAATGTGAATGAGGTTTTCTTTGTTTAATCCTGGTGTGCTGAATTGGACAGCAGACTTAGCGTTAGCTAGCTGAGGTATGCGTAGCTAACGGACCATCCGAAGGCCCTGCAGTCGCCTGTTAGCTTGTGATGGGTTGCTGCACAATGACCTGTTTGCCTATTTATTTAATCAAACCGTAGCACGATTTTGGCAAGCCCAGCCAGGTGTCTTGTATTAATTGTTGCCTTAATGGCTATGATAATTAATTCTAACTAGCGTATTAATTAAATTTCAGAGGATGATAAAAGCATGTCGATATGATCTGCGTCTTGTCAGCTAGCATTACATTAAATCACCTTTAGCTTATTACAAGTGTAAATGTTTGTTTAACACTCATTGTTTTACCATTTTAGTTCAGTTTAAATAATAATTAAACTGTGCTGACTTCCTGTTTACCCCACAAGACGTGGTATCAGCCAGTCTCTTCATTTTGACACTCTTTTGTCATTTTCCATGAGACGTTTGGCATTTTTAATAGTCAGTTATTTAATGTAGGCCTAGTCTGCAGGCCTACACCAAATGTCACCATGTGTTAGATTCTGCCATGTACTGTGCAGCCTTTATGGAGTGATGTCATGCACCCCGATTAAGCTCAACCCAGGACAGAAGATTCGAAATGTCTTTTGATTCAGTACTAGGCTTACGCCTAATTTATGTCTGTGAAATGATCTCAAAAATGTTCAGCTTGACCAATTAAGCTCTCTCCTTTTCAAGATGCATATAACAATCTATGAAGGGAGATACTTGCCCGAATTGGAAAGATGCACCACATGTTGCGAGGACTTCCACTGCCCGCTCTCTGTACAACAAACTTGGTACAACAAAGTTGAGCAAGGTCAGAACCCATTTAGAGAGCCATTTCAACTGTGCAGTTCGCCATGAAGGTAAAGTTTGCAAGTATTCTCTTGGGAAATGCAAATGGGGTTACAATGAATCTATGCATTAAAAGCAGCCTGAATGTAATGCTCAATTCAATTTGAGCAATTAATCAAATTAAGTCCCTCTCTGATTTGTTTTTGGTGACCAGGATTCAAGGATTTTTATCGTCATCTCACCCCAGTTACATTTGTACTTTCAGTATCAAATGCTCTATGGTATGGAAGCAGTGACAACAACAGAGGCTAGAATCTACATTACAAGTAGCAGTGATGAGCATGCTGCATTGGTCCTTGGGAGTGACTAGAAAAGACTGGAAGAGAAATGAAGAAGTGAGAGCTACATTCAAGATCAGAGGAATGAATGAGAAGTTGAGAGAGACAAGATTGAGATGGTTTGGACATGTACAGAGTATAGACTATATAGGAAAGAAGGTATTGGACCTGGAAATATCTGGCAAAAGAGGAAGACCAAGGAAAAGATGGAGAGACCAGATAGAGGAGGCCATGAGGAGGATGATGGACTGCGGGAGAGGGATGTATGAGACAAAAATCTATGGAGGGCAAAAATCCGCTGTGGCGACCACTGAGAAACAGAGAACAAGCAGAAAGAAGTATTAAATGCTACCTATGAAGAAATGAAAGTGACCTATCTTGAGTCCCACCCCCTCAGTGTGAAACAGCCAATTGTAGCGTAGTAAATATTGCCCTGTGACAAGCAATACATTGATGTGAATGAAGTTTCTTGGGATTTTGAGGTGAGCTTCTGTAGATGGGTGGGGATGGGGTGGTGGAGGCCTGCTCACTTCAGGTGATGTAGGTAGTAGAGGCACTGTTGTGTCTTCTAGCCAGATACTTGATTCAGATTTGGGGTATTCATAATTTGCACTTTTAAATAATATGATCGTAAAATAATAATATTACAATTCTATGTTCTTATGTTTTGAGGTATATCATTCACACAGCTCCAACAATCACCACCATCTCAGTTTCAGCAACCACCACCACCCCAGCTCCAACAACCCTCTCTAATCCAAGTGGACAGATGCAAAGGGTCTGTGTGAAGCCAGTACTACAGAAACAGTCTCCCATACGCTGCTAGGTTCTCATGAACAAAAACTTTTAAAAGGGGCACATAGAAAGGAGGCACACAGCCAAACATAAGGACATAACAACAAGTTCCCACATTCAGAGTGAATGTGTAGATCCTGAGAATGGAGTCTATACTGTCCACAAATCTTTTCGTGGTACCAGTACTTCTCTGCTTGTTCAAACTAAAGTATGGGGGGGAAATCAACATGGTTCCTGTGAATCCACTTAGTGCCAGGTGACCATTGAGTTGGCATGGAGGAGTAGACTGAAAGCGTATCAATTCATACACCTCAAATCAATAACTTACTGTACATCCATTCAACAAACTATCAGTTGGATGTCAAGAGAACATCTGTTGACTACATTAAGTTAAATATCAACAGGCTATCAGTAGACCATCAGTAACAAGAAATGTAAGACTGTATGGAAGTCTCTGTCGAGAGTATTTATGCATGTCAATTGCAGACCAATGCCTTTGCTTTTTACTATGCAATACTTTAGATTAATCTTGTTGTTATTGTTTGAACGGCATGGCCAGAGGTTTGCCTTCTGGACTGATGAGGCCAGAAGCTTCAGGGAACCCCTCAGCCAGTATACAGAGTGCCAAGAAAGAGTGCTATCACTGAGGACATTCCACTCCACATGCAGACTGTCATTGACTGGACTGCAGAGAAAAAGAGACTGATGGACTTCATTGTACAGTTACAGGGAGCTGGGCAGCATTGATGGTTCTTTGAGAATGTTCACATTTTCTCATCATTACAGAACAACTCACAGAAAAGATTCACCCAGGGCCTTTATTAAGAATATCATCAACAGATGTATCATTTAATTATGTGGCTCGTGTATCTTTATCTTTAATGTGTATTTAATGTAACTGACATTTGATATTAGTTGTTCAATGAATAACAACTACAACACAATACACTCAAAAATCCAATTCCCACAAAACAAAATTTTCTGTACCTTGGTTTGGCCATAGAGTGTACTCATTGGGAAGCCTTCTAAGTGGTTTAATCAGAAGTCCTCTCCCCGGGTGCCTTTCTACCTCGACAGTGAGGAACAACAGGACACCCTTTTCACCTATCTGATAGATAATACTGCATAGAACACTGACACAACTAAGCTTCACGGATGAAGTGCTGTTCATCTGTGGCATCTATTTCCCGAGGTAGGCCTAACCCTGTATTTGTGCATGTTCTCGCTCCTGCACTTTCAAAACGTATACAAGCAGCCTGCCTACCATGGTGCTGCTTGTGTACAGACCAGTGTATGATGGCTTGCTGTTCTGTATTGGTATATTTAAATTATGTTGTTCAAGAATTAACCATTTTCTTTTGGTAGGCCATCATGTAGAGCTTGGCTGTGCTGCAGAATTTGTCCTTGCAGGAGGATGAGCAGGTCTTCCTCTGTGGTCCACAATATCTTCTCAGGTAAGAATAGAGAATGTAATTTTTTTACAGAATGCCATAAAATCTTTATCAGCTCTTTACTAATATATATATATATATATATATATATATATGTGTGTGTGTGTGTGTGTATGTATGTATGTATATATATAGACGAAATGCTGAGTGAGTACCTGAGGCAGCAAAAGACAAGAGTGTGTGGAGGAACAAGAAGAGGAGAGGAGGTACTATGGAAGATCAAACCCCTCTATGGGCTGTACCATCAATAGATAGAAGGCGTAGCTGATATTGAGAAATCCTACCAGTGGCTAGAAAAGTCCGGACAGAAGGACAGCACAGAGGCTCTGATCATATCAGCACAAGAACTGGCACTCAGGACCAGATCGGTTGAGGCATGGGTCTACCACACCAGACAAGACTCAAGATGCAGGCTGTGCAAAGATGCCCCCGAGACAGTCCAACACCCAGTAGCAGGGTGTAAAATGCCAGCAGGGAAAGCATACACTGTAAGCCAGAACCAAGTGGCAGGGATAGTGTACAGGAGTATCTTTACAGATTACAGACTGGAAGTCCCCAAGTCCAAATGCGAGACACTGCCAAAGGTGATTGAGAATGGCAGAGCTAAGATCCTGTGGGACTTCAAGTTCCAGACTGACAAGCAGGTGCTGGCTAACCAACCAGACATTGTGGTGGTCGACAAGGAACAGAAGACAGTAGTAGTGATCAATGTAGCAATCCTGAGTGATGGCAACATCAGGAAGAAAGCATGAGAAGCCAGAGAAATACCAAAGGCAGAAGGAAGAACTAGATCGGACGTGGAAGGTGAAATCCACAGTAGTCCCAGTGGTAATAGGAGCACTAGGAGCTGTGACCCCCAAACTGGAAGAGTGGCCCCAGCAGATTCCAGGAACAACATCTGAGGTCTCAGAAGTGTCAGCCCTTGTGAGCCAGCCCTCATTTTGTAAAGACCGAATTGGGTAAAACCTGCAAGTCTACCTGTGCGAGTCCACCAAGCAAGGACACTGACTGGTAATTCCCTTTTCTACTATTTTCTCTCTTTGCCTGCCTCACCCACCATATGCTACAAAGACATCCCTGTCATTCAATGTTATTGGGGAAAAAATCGTGCCCGTTGGAGACAGCATAACCCTGAGAACCTCTACTCACTTTGGAAAAGCATCTTCTACTCACTCCTCCTTTACTTTTGGCTTATGGAATTGCCAGTCGGCTGTAAATAAAACAGAATTTATCCAAGTGCTTGCTAATCTGTCAGACATTCAGGTACTAGCCCTGACCTAAACCTGGATACATCCAGAAAACACTGTCACACTGCTCGGCTCGCACTCTCTGTTGACTCTGCTTTCTCACACGCACCCTGTTGTGCTGGGGGTGGAGGTGGTAAGGGTATCCTCATTTCAGAAGACTGGAAATTCCCTAAGCTTTCTCCGCTAAGCAACAACTCCTCCTTTGAATACCATGCAATCATGGTTACTGCTCCTATTAAGCTATTTGTGGTTGTCATGTACCGCCCACCAGGGTGTCAACTGGGTAACTTTGTAGTCGAACTAGACATGTTATTCTCAGCCATTCCTGATGATGACACACCACTGATTGTCATGGCAGGCATGAATATCCATACTGACAGAACCCAAGCGACTGACTTCCCTGTCTCTTCTGTCCTCTTTTGACCTCAAACAGGTCCCCACCCCTCCCACATACAAAGCAGGCAATACTCTTGATCTGACTTTGACTCGGAACTGCTCCACAGCAAATCTGACTGTCACCCCACTACATTGGTCTCACCACATCTTTATTCAATTTACGGCCTCCTTACTGGAACATCCTCATGTTCCTCCACAAAGGGTCTCCTTCCACCAAAACATCCGGTCCCTTACACCAACCCAGCTTTCCGATGAGGTCTTGGCTTCCATGGCTCTCATAATGAATTCTCTTCACTCCCTGTCAATGAGGCTACAGACACACTCTGTTCCTCACAAGCCTCCTCTGTTAACAATCTCTGCCTTCCAGCATCCAAACCTGCTTATAACGCCCCTCCCCCCAGTCCACGGCTCACTGAGGTCATCAGAGAGCAAATAGCGTAAAACCAGAGTCCACTGACCTCAGTGACTATCAACGTCTACTAGCATCATTCTCCTCCAGTTTAAAAACAGCTACGGCCACTATTAGAGCAAGATCTGTGAAGCCACTGATGCTTGAAAATTTTTTTGTAATTTTAACTCACTCCTCAATCGGCCTCCTCCTCCAACCTCCACTCTGCTCACTCCAGACAAGTTCGCCTCATACTTTACTGATTAGGTTTCTGCTATCAGTAACCAGTTCTCTGAACCTGACCAACTCTGTCTGCCACTGCCAGCTAACAGTGCCTCACTCACTGCATTCTCCCCCGACCGAGGAGGAAGTCTCCAAGCTTCTGCTGGACTCTCGTTCCACTATCTGTCAGCTGAACCCGATACCATTCAACCTCCTACAGACCCTTTTCCCCCACACTTAACCCCACAGTCACACACATCATCAATTCCTCGCTTACAACGGGTGTGTTTTCCACTTCATTTAAGCAAGCTTGGGTCGTCCTGCTGCTCAAAAAACCTACACTCAACTCAGCCCAGGTTGAAAACTACAGACCAATTTCACTCCTACCACTTCAATCAAAAATACTTGAGTGCATGGTCTTTAACCATGTCTCTGAATTCCTTTCTGAGAACAATCTGTACGATCCGAATTAGTCTGGCTTTAAACGGGGTCACTCTACCAAGACTGCACTCCTGTCGGTAATGGAATCACCGTGTTTTGGCTAGAGCTGCTGGTCAGTCCTCAGCTTTATTGCTGCTAGATCTGTCAGCTGCCTTTGACATGGTTAACACCAAATCCTCTCCACACTCACTGAGCTTGGTATCTCAGAATCTGCCCTCCTTAGAATATCTTGGAGAGAAGAAGTGTCCAAACCACACAGCTTATCCACAGGGGGGCCTCAAGGGTCACTGCTCGGTCCCCTTCTATTCTCAATATACACCACCTCACTTGGTGCAATCATCTGCTCCCATGGTTTCTCATACCATTGCTATGTTGACAATACCCAGCTCTTCCTATCATTCCCGCCAGATGGCCTCACGGTCTCAGCACAGATATCGTCATGCCTTGTTGATATCTCTGCATGGATGAAAGAACGCCGCCTTTAGCTTAACCTATCTATGACTATCTCTATCAGATCTCCTTGTCATCTCAGCCAGTCCATCCTTACAACAACAGATCAATATCCAGCTCGGGTCAACCCAACTCATGCCCACAAAGTCTGCCCGAAACCTGGGTGTCATTATTGATAACTAACTAACCTTTAAGGTTCATGTGGCCTCGATTGCTCATTCGTGATGATTTGCCCTGTACAACATCAGGAAAATTAGATCCTACCTGTCTGATAATGCAACTCAACTCCTGGTACAGGCTCTTGTTATATCACGCATTGACTACTTGCAACTCCTTACTGGCAGGTCTCCCTGCATGCACTTTCAAACCTCTGCAAATGATCCAGAACGTGGCAGTGCATCTGGTCTTCAACCAACCCAAAACAACACACGTCACCCCGCTGTTCATATCCTTCCACTGGCTCCCAGTTGCTGCTCGCATCAAATTCAAAACCTTAATGCTTGCTTACAAAACAGCAACTAAAATGGCTCCCACCTACCTGAACTCCCGCATTCAGGTCTACACTCAGTCCTGCTCACTACGCTCTGCCAATGAAAGGCACCTGGCCTTCCGCCACAACAGGGCCCTAAGTCACTAGCCAGACTCTTCTCTTCTGGTATTGTATGAGGAAGTTGGGAGTTGCAGAGAAGTATGTAGGAGTGGTGCAGCATATGTATGAGGGAGGTGTGACAGTGGTGAGGTGTGTGGTAGGAATGACAGATGGGTTCAAGGTGGAGGTGGGATTACATCAAGGATCGGCTCTGAGCCCTTTCTTGTTTGCAATGGTGATGGACAGGTTGACGGACAAGATCAGGCAGGAGTCTCCGTCGACTATGATGTTTGCGGGTGACATTGTGATCTGTAGTGAGAGTAGGGTGCAGGTGGAGGAGAGCCTGGAGAGGTGGAGGTATGCACTGGAGAGAAGAGGAATGAAAGTCAGTAGGAGCAAGACAGAATACCTATGTGTGAATGAGAGAGAGGACAGTGGAATGGTCAGGATGCAAGGAGTGGAGGTGATGAAGGCGTATGAGTTTAAATACTTGGGGTCAGCTGTCCAAAGTAACGGGGAGTGCAGAAGAGAGGTGAAGAAGAGAGTGCAGGCAGGGTGGAGTGGGTGGAGAAGAGTGCCAGGAGTGATGTGTGACAGAAGGGTACCAGCAAGAGTTAAAGGGAAGGTCTACAAGATGGTAGTGAGACCAGCTATGTTATATGGTTTGGAGACAGTGGCACTGATGAAAAGACAGGAGGTGGAGCTGGAGGTGGCAGAGGTGAAGATGATAAGATTTTCACTGGGAGTGATGAAGAAGGACAGGATTAGGAACCAGTATATTAGAGGGACAGCTCAGGTTGGACGGTTTGGAGACAAAGCAAGAGAGGCAAGATTGAGATGGTGTGGACATGTGTGGAGGAGAGATGCTGGGTATACAGGGAGAAGGATGCTGAATATGGAGCTGCCAGGGAAGAGGAGAAGAGGAAGGCCAAAGAGGAGGTTTATGGATGTGGTGAGGGAGGACATGCAGGTGGCTGGTGTGACAGAGGAAGATGCAGAGGACAGGAAGAGATGGAAACGGATGCTGCTCTGTGGCGCCCCCTAACGGGAGCAGCTGAAAGTAGCAGTAGTAGTAGTAGTGGTAGTAGTAGTAGTAGTAGTAGTGGTAGTAGTAGTAGATATTGACCCAAGCCACCTTTGAATTTTATAGCAATACAATTTTAATATTTATCTAAAAAATACCCAATATGTCTTAATATTAACTAGTAGCACCGTTTATGGTTAGTAGTTGTAATTTCAAACGGGTCGTTTTAACCCAAATGGAACACACGGGTTAAGTGTATTCTAATAGCTATAAGTGCCCTTTTACTCACTTATGACTATTTACAGGTACTCGTTATAAAATGTCACTGACAATTAGAGAATGCTAAGGGTGAGAAGATGGTGACAACAAGGGAGCAGTGGTCACAAATGCAGCGAGCAGACATGTGATGATATGAAGTCTTGGATGGAGGACGTAGAGACTCCTTCAACAGGATCTGATGTGGAGGAAATAAGGACAGTTCAGATGTAAGGTGAAGTTACGTGTCTGCGCCCAAACAAAGCATCTGAATTTAACTTCAAGCATCTGACAGACAGAAGGAGTCCAACACATTAAGACCTTCACAAAGAGAGCCTTGTGTCAGACAGACGAGTGTCTATTCCCTCCATTTAAACAGCAGCGCGTCACGACGTGTGAAATGGAATCAGAGCAGATTTAATTATTTGTTTTACAGTTGGCCCGGGAATTTGTTTACTGTCTGATTGTATTCTGTCTCGACATCAACCTCCAACCTCGCTAAAGCACTCCCGGCATGGAAATCCAAATGGCAACACCACACAAGGAGACATATAGCACCGTCTGACTCGAGTCACAAATTCGATGACTTCAGACTTGACTTCACAACAAAGTGATTGAAGATATAAACAGGACGATTTTGAAGAGGGTTTCCTTAAACCAGTGGAAGCACCCCCGACCAAGTGTTGGAATGATTTAGAGACACAGAAGACCATAACTAAAGAGCTACTAGACAAAGCTGTCGACTTTGCCTCAACATACACCACAATATCCCACCAAGACAGAGACATAACAGACCGAGACAGAGACATAACAGACCAAGACAGAGACATAACAGCCCAAGACAGAGACATAACAGCCCAAGACAGAGACATAATAGACCAAGACAGAGACATAACAGACCGAGACAGAGACATAACAGACCGAGACAGAGACATAACAGACCAAGACAGAGACATAATAGACCAAGACAGAGACATAACAGACCAAGACAGAGACATAACAGACCAAGACAGAGACATAACAGACCAAGACAGAGACATAACAGACCAAGACAGAGACATAACAGACCAAGACAGAGACATAACAGACCAAGACAGAGACATAACAGACCAAGACAGAGACATAACAGCCCAAGACAGAGACATAACAGCCCAAGACAGAGACATAACAGACCAAGACAGAGACATAACAGACCAAGACAGAGACATAACAGACCGAGACAGAGACATAACAGACCGAGACAGAGACATAACAGACCAAGACAGAGACATAACAGACCGAGACAGAGACATAACAGACCGAGACAGAGACATAATAGACCGAGACAGAGCCATAACAGACCAAGACAGAGACATAACAGACCAAGACAGAGACATAATAGACCAAGACAGAGACATAACAGACCAAGACAGAGACATAATAGACCAAGACAGAGACATAATAGACCAAGACAGGGACATAATAGACCAAGACAGGGACATAACAGACCAAGACAGGGACATAACAGACCAAGACAGAGACATAACAGACCAAGACAGAGACATAACAGACCGAGACAGAGACATAACAGACCAAGACAGAGACATAACAGACCAAGACAGAGACATAACAGACCGAGACAGAGACATAACAGACCGAGACAGAGACATAACAGACCAAGACAGAGACATAACAGACCGAGACAGAGACATAACAGACCAAGACAGAGACATAACAGACCAAGACAGAGACATAACAGACCAAGACAGAGACATAACAGCCCATGCTAAAGAGTCAATCTTATATCACAAGGGAATCCTGTGGCAAAAGGAAGGTAACAGCAGATGTGACGTGACCATGGGCAGCTTGGACAGGGCAGACTTGTGAGCTAGTGGGCTTGTTGTACTTGTTGTCCCAGCTACAGGTCCTAGACATCAATGTGGAGCTACATAGAGACAACGGTCTGGCAGTCTGCAACAAAACAGCAAGAGAATCGAGAGAATAAAAAAGAAAATGTGCAGTATATTCACTTACAATGGACTAAAAATGTCAGTTGAGGTGAACAAAAACCAGACTGACTTCTCGACCGACATCTCATTAGACCTTAGAAATGGTACATACAGCCCATACATGAAGCCCAACAACATACTGCAATACATCCACAGAGAAAGCAATCATCCGCCCTCCATCTGGAAAAATACCCCAGTGAGCATCAACAAGAGACTCTCATGTTGCCATCTTTAATAAAGCACCCCCCCCCCATTACCAGGAAGCCTTACAAACATGTGGATATGATTTCAGACTTAAGTACAATCCACCACCAACTGGCGACAGCCAGCAACAACAAAAACCACAGCAGAAGGTGGAGCATCACCTGGTATAATCCTCCTACAGCGCCACCGTGTGGCCTCTAATATGGGAAAACAATTCTTCAAGCTTTTGGGTGAGTGCTTTACCCCAGACCATCTATTGAGAAAACTATTCAACAGGAACACAGTCAAAATGAGCTACAGCTGCAGGCCAGATGTTCAGCAGGTTATTCATCCCACAACACAAGCACCATGGCCACGGCGCACACCCCCTCACCACCACCCAACACCTCCAACTGCAACTGCCGTGCTAAGGCCTCGTGTCCTCTAGAAGGAAAATGCCAGACAGAGGGAGTCCTCTACCAGGCATCGGTGACAAGAGAAGACAGCTGCAATATGGACACTTACGTTGGACAAACAGAGGACCCTTTTAAAATGAGGTTTAACGCCCATATGAGCAGCTGCAGACATGAGCATGCAAGACATGCAGCGGCCTTAAGCTGCCACATGTGGTCATTGGTAGACAAGAATATCAGTTACTCTGTCTCATGGAAAACCCTTACAAAGAGCAGTGCATATTCAGTTAGGGGTAAAAGATGTGACCTGTGCTTGGCAGAGAAGTATTTTATTATTTGCAGGCCTGATGTGTCCACCTTGAATAGTAGAAACGAATTGGCCGCCAGCTGTAGACACCGAAAAATACCTGCTTTGTAACTACAAGTAAAACGTCTTTACTACCCTCCCCCATTAGATGATACACATGTGACATTTATTAGATGTTGTATTTGTATATTTTAACTGTGCCCCAACACCACCCCACTACATGATTTACATAAACTACCCCATTTGACGTTGCCTTGTCATATTTAAATGTAGGCTATTTCAACAGCGCCCTGGCCCTTTAAATGCTTGTCAAAACAAGCCCCAGCCCCTTACCCCATTGGTTGTAATGTTTTCTACCCCACCATTGGTTGCTGTGCATCGTAACTACCCACCCCATTGGTTGTAATAGTTCAGCTGTTTCCTCATCTGATTGGCTGCTGTCCACCGAAATTAGGGGCGTGATGCAGAGCAACGTAAACTGTGTTTCTTTGTTGAACCACATTAGCGGCTGATGAGTGCGCCACGCACGCAACAAGCTTGTACTGCTATGTAGTAAAAGATTATTTTTCCTACATTGATAAACACACACACACACACATATATATATATATATATATATATATATACATATATACACACATATACATATACACAGTCCAGTAGCAGGGTGTTAGATGCTAGCTGGGAAAGCGTCCACTGAAAGGCCTAACCACATGGCTGGGATAGTGTACAGGAACATCTGTACGGAATACAGACTGGAAGGTCCCAATGGGAGACACCGGCAGAGGTGGCTGAGAATGGCAGAGCTAAGATCCTGTAGGACTTCAAGTTCCAGACTGACAAGCAGGTGCTGGCTAACCAACCAGACATTGTGGTGGTCGACAAGGAAGAGAAGACAGACGGCAGTAGAGATCGATGTAGCATCCTGAGCGACGGCAGCATCAGGAAGGAAGAGCACGAGAAGCCAGAGGAATACCAAGGGCTGAGGGAAGAACTAGATCAGATGTGGAAGGTCAAATCCACAGTAGTCCCAGTGGTAGTAGGACCACTAGGGGCTGTGACCCCCAAACTGGGAGAGCGGCTCCAGCAGATTCCAGGAACAACATCTGAGGTCTCTGTCCAGAAGAGTGGTCCTAGGAACAGCTAAGATACTGAGCAGAACCCTCAGACTCCCAGGCCCCTGGTAGAGGACCCGAGCTGGAGGGAGACACACACCACCCGATTTTTGCTAGGCCCTTTATTAAAATCCATTTGATCAGTGAAAACCAGACACAAACAACGTGAATGTTACCGGAAGGAAAAGACCATTTCCTTCAGGTGTCTCATGAGCGTCTGGTGCTGATCCAGTCTGAGTCGCGTCGTGACTCCGTCAGCCGTTTCGCTGGTCTCACTTCTGAAGCAGAGCTCAGATGGACTGTGTTAAGATGGCGATTGTAGATTTGTCCTCCATTCCTGTTGAGTTGTGTTCCTCTCTTCATCAGCCATTAAGCTGATACTAATGATAACGACAATAATACTAATGAGTTATTGTCATCACTCACCTCACTTCTGTAGTTTTGCTCTTCAGTCCGGTAACACTGGACTGGACTGAAGCGAGGTGAGTGACAGTAGTTTACTTCCTGTTTGTCTTTATATTGTTCTTCCTGATGTGTCCCGCAGACTTACGGCAGGAAGCCCCGCCCCGCCTTTTCTCCATCAATGAAGTTATTCTTCCAGGTGTGTGATGGCGTCCGGTTCCGTACGGAGAAGACAGAAAGTGCTTTTCCACATTCATCATCAGTCAGGCACCGATGTTGGGGTTTGAGGAGTGAAAATGAATGTGAAGTCTGGTAACGGCTCCGGTTTCTGTAACGTCGTGCCAGCAGGACGCTGCAAGACCTGCTGCCGACTCTGGAACCACACTGTTGTATAAAGTCCCCCAGACACGAGCAGAACCCTGTGTACCGGTAACCCAGCTCAGTCACAGTAGTTGGGTCGACATGGCCTTGGGCTTTGGCAGGAGACCCAGATGAAGAACACATGAAGCAGTAGTCCGTCATCACAGGCGTGATAACAGGATGTTGTCAGGAACCTCAACAGTGACACGCCGCAGGCAGGCAGGCAGGCAGGCGTGTGGAGTCACAACACGCAGACACGGTCTAGCACGTATGCAGTACCTGCAGACATGCGTCTCACTGTCTCTGTCTCTACAGGTCTGTCTCTTTCTGTCTCTGTCCCTGTCTCTCTCTGTCTCTCTGTCCCTGTCTCTGTCTCTCTCTCTCTCTGTCCCTGTCTCTGTCTGTCTCTGTCCCTGTCTCTGTCTGTCTCTCTCTGTCTCTCTCTGTGTCTCTGTCCCTGTCTCTGTCTCTTTCTGTCTCTGTCCCTGTCTCTCCCTCTCTCTGTCTCTCTCTCTCCCTGTCTGTCTCTGTGTCTCTCTCTCTGTGTCTGTCTGTCTTTCTGTCTGTCTGTCTCTCCTCAGCAGTGTTGGGTGTAGTATATTATATAATAATCATTCATTTAACTTTAGTAAACCTACCACAGCTTCCTAAACCACTTCTACTGCCATAATAATAATGATGATGATGATGATGACAACCCTACCAATGCTGAGGACTGGATGAGTGTGTGTGTGTGTGTGTGTGTGTGTGTCTGTGTGTGTGTGTGTGTGTGTGTGTCTTATCCCTTGAAGTTATATAACCAGAAAGCAAATGCGTCACTTTACTGCCTGTTTGTCTTTATATTGACGATGTGGGACTTTGTTGTTTTATTGTTTTGTCATGTTGTTTTATTGATTTGGGAAATGCGGACTGGGTTCTGCTGGAATGGATCTGACTGCTGCCAATTTCCACCATGTAGCTGCCAGCGTCCCCTGCAAGCTGCCATTATAACCAATTGTTTTGTTTGTGTGTGTGTGTGTGTGTTCCAAGGTCTGCTGACTCTGTGTGGTGTGATCCTCTACATCATGTATTCCTACCAAGCCCTGGCGGAGACGGAGAGGCTGGTGGGTCCGGAGGGTCTGGCCCACGTCAGCACCTCCTTCGGCTGGTCCCTGGCTCTGGCCTGGCTTTCCTACAGCCTGGAGGTCTTCAGCGGACTGCTGCTGCTCATCAGTGCCCACGTAGCCCAGCCGGAGCAGAGCAGGTCCACCGTGGCCTAGCAGAGTCCTGAACCATCACCATCACCACGCTGCAGGCAGTTCAGATGCACCATACATGTGAGCAGTGCAGCATGGCTCATCCCTGCTCCACAACTACACATCTGCATGTACAGGCTTATGCACACATACACCCACATGCACACACAGTCACATGTGCAAGATGGCAGATAATAATAATAATAATAATCATCATCATCATTACAGCTCACATACCTGTGAGATGTAATGACATACCTGTGGAGGCATGGAGGTGTTTAGGAGAGATGGCAGTGGGGTTTTTAACTAGATTGTTTAACACAATCCTGGAAAGTGAGAGGATGCCTGAGGAGTGGAGAAGAAGATACTGGTACCGATTTTCAAGAACAAGGGTGATGTGCAGAACTGTAGCAACTACAGAGGTATAAAGTTGATCAGCCACAGCATGAAGATTTGGGAAAGAGTAATAGAAGCTAGGTTAGGAGGAGGAGAGGTGATGATCAGCAGCAGCAGTATGGTTTCATGCCAGGAAAGAGCACCACAGATGCGATGTTTGCTTTGAGAATGTTGATGGAGAAGTATAGAGAAGGTCAGAAGGAGTCACATTGTGTCTTTGTAGATTTAGAGAAAGCATATGACAGGGTGCCGAGAGAGGAGGTGTGGTATTGTATGAGGAAGTCGGGAGTTGCAGAGAAGTATGTAGGAGTGGTGCAGGATATGTATGAGGGAGGTGTAGCAGTGGTGAGGTGTGTGGTTGGAATGACAGATGGGTTCAAGGTGGAGGTGGGTTATATCAAGGATCGGCTCTGAGCCCTTTCTTGTTCACAATGGTGATGGACAGGTTGACGGACGAGATCAGGCAGGAGTCTCCATGGACGATGATGTTCGCGGATGACATTGTGATCTGTAGCGAGAGTAGGGTGCAGGTGGAGGAGAGCCTGGAGAGGTGGAGGTATGCACTGGAGAGAAGAGGAATGAAAGTCAGTAGGAGCAAGATGGAATACCTATGTGTGAATGAGAGAGAGGACAGTGGAATGGTGAGAATGCAAGGAGTAGAGGTGATGAAGGTGGATGAATTTAAATACTTGGGGTCAACTGTCCAAAGTAACGGGGAGTGCAGGAGAGAGGTGGAGAAGAGAGTGCAGGCAGGGTGGAGTGGGTGGAGAAGAGTGTCAGGAGTGATGTGTGACAGAAGGGTACCAGCAAGAGTTAAAGGGAAGGTTTACCAGATGGTTGTGAGACCAGCTATGTTATATGGTTTGGAGACAGTGGCACTGATGAAAAGACAGGAGGAGGAGCTGGAGGTGGCAGAGATGAAGATGATAAGATTGGGAGTGATGAAGAAGGACAGGATTAGGAACCAGTATATTAGAGGGACAGCTCAGGGTGGACGGTTTGGAGACAAAGCAAGAGAGACAAGATTGAGATGGTGTGGACATGTGTGGAGGAGAGATGCTGGGTATACTGGGAGAAGGATGCTGAATATGGAGCTGCCAGGGAAGAGGAGAAGAGGAAGGCCAAAGAGGAGGTTTATGGATGTGGTGAGGGAGGACATGCAGGTGGCTGGTGTGACAGAGGAAGATGCAGAGGACAGGAAGAGATGGAAACGGATGATCTGCTGTGGCGACCCCTAACGGGAGCAGCTGAAAGTAGTAGTGGTAATAATCATTACATCTCATGTGGACTCCCTTAAGATGCTGAAAAGTATGAAGAATTAGTGAAGCTGGGTTTTCAAGGTATTTCTATTATTATTATTATTATTGTTGTTTTTGTCCCCTCTATTCTGCACGTGAGAGCTTAAATAAAGAGTCTCGTTAAAGATTGGTCAGTAGGAGGCCCACAGTCTGATATTAAAGAGAATAGTGGCGCCATCTTGTGGCCATAAGTGAAATAACGCGTTTTCCGCCGGCTCGCCTGGACCCGCGTCACATTTACACATGATTAGCGTTGCGTCGTGGCGTTTGTGTTCCTCTTAATGTTGAGTTGTGTGTTTGTGTGTGTGCTTGTATCGGTTCAACCCTCCACCATGCTGGAGCGTCAGGGTTGGGTGTGACGTAATAAAACAGCCGTGTACAGGCCTTCTCTATAGTCACCGTGTTTTTGTGTTTTTGTTTAGTTTGTGTGTTTGTTTGTTGATAGTGAACATTAAAGGGGGCGCTGCCCGCTAACCTGTGAGCTGGTTTCCGGTCTATCGGCCTGTGGCTTATGTGATTTGTTCCCTGGCAGCGAACAGCGCCGCCATGTTGGAGGCCAGCTGGGCCTCAGCAGCCACCGTTCACACTCCAGTTCTCATCGCCGATCTGGGGTTACAAGAACACGGCAAGCGGAAATCGGACCAACGTGCGGACGTGACACATCGCACTTTGTGAGCCACTCTCCGAAAAACCGAGGACGGCTCCTCGAATCCCAGCGGCAGCAGCGCAGCGCAGCACGCTACGGATTGGAGCCGTTGTCCTCCAACATGGCGGGCGTGTCGCTGTCACGTGATGGGTGACGTCATGTGAGAACGACCCATAGGTTTTTGGGGGAACATGTTTAATCAAACACCACGATAGTTTACCGACAATGGTAGAAAAGAAAGAAAGGAGATAAACTGGTTTGGGCACGTTTGCCGAAGGGAAAGGACGCTTTGCAAAGGACGTCCTGCAAGGCCTGGTAGAAGGGACCAGGACGAGAGGGACACCGAGGAAACCTGCTGAACGACACCGGAGAACGGCTGCAGAGGCGCGTCGTGGAGGCGGGAGAGACTTGGTGAGGCATCAGCTGTGCTCCCTACGACCTCCATAGGGTACGGAACTGATGATGATGATGATTAACACACAATCACTTTAGTTTCCACCCTGGTGGACTTTCCACCATTATTGTTCAGCAGGGTTCTTTCTCGATAGTCATCTCGTCCGATGGATGAATGTATTAAAAAGTCCGAGTCTGACTCGCTCATCAGAGACAAACTGCGCAAGTCCTGCACGTGTCACGCCGGGAGCAGGAAGAGGGCCCAAATTCAGACAGCGGAGACAAACTAGGCCAGAACCAGGCTCACCAAGGCAGAACAGACTTACAGACAGCAAGGAAGGCTCGAGACAGGACGTGGTGCATCTGGCTACCGAGAGAGAGAGGGGGGGGGAGTGTGTGTGTGTGTGTGGATCCGACAAAGCGCCAGGGCAACCAGGGGAAGATACACTCACCGGCCACCTTATTAGGCACACCTGTCCAACTGGTCGTTAACGCAAATGTCTAATCAGCCAATCACATGGCAGCAACTCAATGCATTTAGGCATGTAGACATGGTCAAGACGATCTGCTGCAGTTCAAACCGAGCATGAGAATGGGGAAGAAAGGTGATTTAAGTGACTTTGAACGTGGCATGGTTGTTGGTGCCAGACGGGCTGGTCTGAGTATTTCAGAAACTGCTGATCTACTGGGATTTTCACGCACAACCATCTCTAGGGTTTACAGAGAATGGTCCGAAAAAGAGAAAATATCCAGTGAGCAGCAGTTCTGTGGGCGAAAATGCCTTGTTGATGCCAGAGGTCAGAGGAGAATGGCCAGACTGGTTCGAGCTGACAGAAAGGCAACAGTAACTCAAATAACCACTCATTACAACCGAGGTATGCAGAAGAGCATCTCTGAACGCACAACACGTCGAACCTTGAGGCAGATGGGCTACAGCAGCAGCAGACCACACCGGGTGCCACTCCTGTCAGCTAAGAACAGGAAACTGAGGCTACAATTCACACAGGCTCACCAAATTGGACGATAGAAGATTGGAAAAACGTTGCCTGGTCTGATGAGTCTCGATTTCTGCTGCGACATTCGGATGGTAGGGTCAGAATTTGGCGTCAACAACATGAAAGCATGGATCCATCCTGCCTTGTATCAACAGTTCAGGCTGCTGGTGGTGGTGTAATGGTGTGGGGGATATTTTCTTGGCACACTTTGGGCCCCTTAGTACCAATTGAGCATCGTGTCAACGCCACAGCCTACCTGAGTATTGTTGCTGACCATGTCCATCCCTTTATGACCACAGTGTTCCCATCTTCTGATGGCTACTTCCAGCAGGATAACGCGCCATGTCATAAAGCTCGAATCATCTCAGACTGGTTTCTTGAACATGACAATGAGTTCACTGTACTCAAATGGCCTCCACAGTCACCAGATCTCAATCCAATAGAGCACCTTTGGGATGTGGTGGACCAGGAGATTCGCATCATGGATGTGCAGCCGACAAATCTGCAGCAACTGCGTGATGCTATCATGTCAATATGGACCAAACTCTCTGAGGAATGTTTCCAGTACCTTGTTGAATCTATGCCATGAAGGATTAAGGCAGTTCTGAAGGCAAAAGGGGGTCCAACCCGGTACTAGCAAGGTGTACCTAATAAAGTGGCCAGTGAGTGTATATAACCTGCTGGAGAGCCAATCAGAGAAATTTGGAACAGGTAAGCAGAGCAGGAACAGGTGAGCAGGGCAGGAACAGGTGAGCAGAGCAGGAACAGGTGAGCAGGGCAGGAACAGGTGAGTAAAGCAGGAACAGGTGAGTAAAGCAGGAACAGGTGAGCAGGGCAGGAACAGGTGAGCAGAGCAGGAACAGGTGAGCAGAGCAGGAACAGGTGAGCAGGGCAGGAACAGGTGAGCAGGGCAGGAACAGGTGAGCAGAGCAGGAACAGGTGAGCAGAGCAGGAACAGGTGAGCAGAGCAGGAACAGGTGAGCAGGGCAGGAACAGGTGAGCAGAGCAGGAACAGGTGAGCAGAGCAGGAACAGGTGAGCAGGGCAGGAACAGGTGAGCAGAGCAGGAACAGGTGAGCAGAGCAGGAACAGGTGAGCAGGGCAGGAACGGGTGAGCAGGGCAGGAACAGGTGAGCAGGGCAGGAACAGGTGAGTAAAGCAGGAACAGGTGAGCAGGGCAGGAACAGGTGAGCAGAGCAGGAACGGGTGAGTAAAGCAGGAACGGGTGAGCAGGGCAGGAACGGGTGAGCAGGGGCAATCAGGTAAATGAACCAATCACGGTTTCTCAGGGAAATTGGACGCTGGTGAGTAGAAATACTAATCGGGATGGGGACGGGTGAGTCTTGATGGCCCAGACCACACAACCATGACAGCATGACGTCATTGCCATTTTCCACGTGTCAGTAACATCATTAAAAACACAAAACAAAAATGTTTCCCCTTTTTGTCCCCAATTGTACTTGGCCAATTAATTACCCTACTCTTCACATCCGGCTTCCCACCCGCAGACACGCCGACTGTGTCTGCAGAGACGCCCGACCAAGCCGGAGGTGACACGGGGATTCGTACCGCTGACCCCCATGTTGGTAGGCAACGGAATAGACCGCTACGCTACTCGGGCAACACAAAACAAACTGAAGTCACTTAACACACAATGCAAACGTATCTAGACTCACAACAATACATTGTGAGTGAACATAAACACACAAGCAGAAACATCATTCACTAAAAACTACAACACCCAAACATCCGGCCTACCAGTTTACGGTCAGTAGCAACATGGCCGATATCAGGAGCAAATAATGTCTCACCTGGTATTTGAAGACTCCAGGTGTGGTCTTACATCCGGGCCTGTTGTTAATACACGTGCTCATGAGGGGACGTGTGGCTGCTGTAAATCCATATTGAGTCATGGGATTCAAACGACGGACACAAACAAACACAGGCTACAATCCAGCAAATTCCCTTTTCCCCAAAGTCTTCTTGTAGGAAACCCGAGACCAGCAGAGAAGTCCCTTCTCCCTGATTATGTCTCCCATCAGTTTGGCAACCATCAACTCACATCCAGCAACAAAACACGACCTCACCCCGGACTCCACACCAGGGGATTTCACTGATTAGCGACTCTTCAACCAAAGAGGAAGAACGTATCAGGGAAATCCCCTGGTGTGGAGTCGGGTGGGAAGGAAAACCTGCATACACATGGTTCTCCATGGCACATGTTATGGTCTAACATGATGTCATGGTCCACAGTATCGAACACCGTGCTTAGTTAAAGAGGAACTAGAATGGCACCGTCACCGGAGTCGACAGAGAGGAGCAGGTCATTGTACACTTGCAGCCAGACAGACTCTGTGCTATGCTAAGCATTAAAACCTGGCGGAAATCTTTCCAAGATGTGGTTTTGGTGTAGGCAGGGCAGCAATTAACCTAGAATGAACTGTTTGAGAACCTTGACAGGACTGGACGTTTGGAAATAGGTCTGTAGTTACTAGGCAAGTTAAGGTCTAAGTTGGGGGTTTTCAGGAGAGGCTGGACCACCGTGTGCTTGAAACAGGTTGGAACAGTACCAGTGACCAGGGAGCTGTTGATAATGGAGAGGACACTGGGACTGGCTATGTCGAAGACATCCTGTTGGAACAGTACCAGTGACCAGGGAGCTGTTGATAATGGAGAGGACACTGGGACTGGCTATGTCGAAGACATCCTTCAGGAGGGCTGTAGGGACAATGTCAAGGAGGCAGGTTGTGGGTTTCATGATGGAAACAATCCTTGTTAAGGTGGGTATCCAATTTAAAAGAACTGACCAGTGAGACAGCTAAGCCGTGGGGGGGGGGGGGTGCGGGGTGGGGGTGGAGGGTCATTCTAACATCCTCAACTCTGCTAAGGAACATTTTTAAAAAAAATCTTCGCACTTAGCAGGGGACACATCTAAGCTGGTACTGGCGGCAGGGTAGATAACAGAATGTGTGGTACTGAATAAGACCTTGGGATTTTTTTTAATAAATTTATTTCTGATTTTTCCCTTTTTTCTCCCACTTTAGTGGCCAATCGATCCCTATTTTAGTTCAAACCCCCACCCTCGTACTGCGTGCGTTTGCCAACTGCATCTCTCCGGCCGGCAGTCTGGAAGGAGACGCCTCCCCACTTTCGTGACAAGACGAATCCAGGCCAGACCTTGGTATTTTGAGAGTTGTTGGAAATTAGGTCAGCACCGCATCCCAGTTGTTAGCACCGCTGCCTCACAGCAAGAAGGTCCTGGGTTCGAACCCCAGGCGGTCCCAGGTCCTTTCTGTGTGGAGTTTGCATGTTCTCCCCGTGTCTGCGTGGGTGTCCTCCGTGTGCTCCGGTTTCCTCCCACCACCAAAAAAAGACATGCATTCATCCATCCACTACCCGAACCGCTTATCCTGCTCTCAGGGTCGCGGGGATGCTGGAGCCTCTCCCAGACGTCATTGGGCGGCTCCGGTTTCCTCCCACCACCAAAAAAAGACGTGCACGTTAGGGTTCATACTCCTGCCGGTGGCCCTGAGCAAGGCAGTGGAAAGAAGAACTGGAGTTGGTCCCCGGGCGCTGCAGCTGCCCAGGGCTCCTATCCAATAGAGCGGGTTAAATTCAGAGAACAACGTCCGCGGTGGCGTAGCGGTCTAAGCATCGGCTTGGTGTCGATGCAGTTGCCCACTGGGGACTGGGGTTCGCGCCCCGGTCTCGTCAGATCCGACTATGGCCGGACTCGGTGAAGCAGCAATCATTGGCAACGCTGTCATCGGGAGGGGGGCGGAGTCGGCTTGTGTTCGTCACGTGAATGCGTCTCTGTGTGTCGGAAAAACAGTGGTTCGGCCTGGATTCGCCTTGTCACGAAAGTGGCGAGGCGGTCTCCTTCGAGACTGCCGGCCGGAGAGATGCAGTTGGCGAACGCATGCAGTACGAGGGTGGGTGTTTGAATTAAAATAGGGATCAATTGGCCACTAAATTGGGAGAAAAAAGGGAAAAATCAGAAATAAATTTATAAAAAAAAAAAAAAATTCAGAGAACAAATTCAGTGTATGAATACAATGTCAAATAAAGTGGCTTTCGTTCATTTACATTAGGTCAGACAAGTAAATGCTCTCGCGGCCTTTACTGCTTCTTGATATTTGTTCAAAACAGTCCATCAGCTAATTACAATTCACTCACACTGCGCAAGCTTATGTCACTCAAACCAGAAAAGTTCATTGAGTTTCGACTGGTTATCCATCGGTTTCTACTTCACTGACCGCCGATGAAACCTCTCAGGCAACCAATCTGATGATGCAGCCCTGTGAATTTATGCCTGTCTGTTTGAAGGTTTTGTTGTATTCTATTTGTTTGATTGTTTTTATTCAAGCTCTTCTCTTTGAACAAAGAGAAGAGCTCCGTCCTGGGAAAGACGCTAAACTGCAACCGCAGGCTGTAGAGGGGTAGCACCTTACCTCAGCAGGGGCCCTTTGGCTAAGGACGACGTCCCTACTGATAGCTCTGGTCCTCCTGCATGCCTGTATGGAACTCCCCATGGTGCCCAGTCCAGCCAACACATTGGGGTAGGAGAAGGGAACTCGGATTTCAAATCCCCCTGCCGCCTTGTGGGCTGATGCCTCTTTAGGCAAAGGCTAGGAGGAGGTAACTCTGAATTCAAACCCCCGGCCCAGTCAACCCAGCTGTCAGTACCCGGAAAGGGTAAACCATGGCGGCTCCGCTCGGTCAACTCGGCAGCGGTTCTGGCAAAAAGCAACAGGACTCCTCTGCGGCCGTCTCGGCTACGCCGTGCCACCGAACAACAGAACATCTTGCCAAGGGACACAAGATAATTCCTTGAAATTTCGGTTGTTTGTGAACTGGTGAAATTCGCCCGTGGACCCCCATTCATTTTACGTTACTGCGCTTCGAGCGCCCCCTAGTGGCCATTTTACACACATCCACTCAGGGTTCCTCAGCTCTAAAAATCAAACTCATTTTCTTATTTTGGATCAGCAGAAAGGAAACGCCATATATGCAGGTAATGCGGCTGCACTGGGGCCTGCAGCAGTTTAGGAGCCGCACACATGGACCCCTCTTTATCTCGCCACCATCGTGTCAAAGATCTCGCCCTGAGCACTGAGTCTGCTGTATACGGGATGTTCCAAACTACACCGTGCCCGCCTTTAATTATGGACATGCGTACCACTGCGTAGCAAAATCCACACAGAAGACGTACTGGTGTGTGAGGTTAGCTTACATTATTACGACAGTGACCCCCAGAGGGGTCACCATAAACTGATTTACGGCAGTGCCTAGCGGAGCACGAATAAAGCCTGTTAAACGGCCCTTCTGCCTTGAATCATTAATGGTTATTTTAGCCAACCAACACATGTTTAGACAGCGGTTCAGCGAGGCCGAGCAGTGTAAAGGCAGTGCACGAGAGGCTGTCTCTCTGTTGGCCAAACATGAATGACGACATGGACGCAGTGGTGGGCAAATGCCTTCAGTTTCATTACAAGCAAACCGAAGAGCCAGTGATTCTGTCTGAGATCCCCTAAAACCGTGGGAGAAGGTTGGGCTGACCTCCTCTACTGCAATGGAAAGGAGTATTTGTTCGCTAGTGACTGCCTCTCAAATGACCCAGGAATAGCTCTACTATCAACGACTTCAGCACAAAGTGTCATAGTTCATCCGAGGTCAGTTTTTGCTAGACACAACATTCCTCAAGAGGTGGTTACAGACAACGGCCCACAGTTTAGCCACACAACTTGCAGTCCGCTGTACCCACAAGCACATGGGAAGGCTGAAAAGGGGCTCCAGATCATAAAGACTCCTGAAGAAGTGTGCACAGAGTGATACAGATCCATACCTGGCCCTCTTAGCTTCCAGGTCCTCACCTCTCGAAAGTGGCTATTCTCCGGCTCAGATCCTTATGGGACGGAAGTTGCGCACTAGACTTGCAAAGCTGGACACTAACAACTGAGGCAGAGGTCCGGGTTCACATAAGGAGCCTAAAACACAAGCAAAAACTCAGCTATGACAAGGGATCCAAGCCTCTACCAGAACTGGCGAGGCTTGATGTAGTGCGCATGGAGGAGCCTCCTGCATGGAGCACAACAGCGATGGTCCTGGAACAGGTGGCGTGACCACGGTCATACTACGCTGTCAGAACCGAAACTGGCCACGCTTACCGGAGAAACAGGAGACGCCTCTTGAAGACAGGAGAGACCTGTCAGCCGGACTGGGGTGATGACGTTCAGAATTTCTTAATGACGCCCACGTTGGAGGCCTTTGTGTCATCTGGACTTTGGGGAGCCCTCCCAGGACGTTGGGGGGGGGGTTATGGATTTTTGTTACAAAAATACAAATAAAAAAATAAAAGAGAGAGCGAGAGAGAGAGAGGGAGAGAGAGAGAGAGAGAGAGAGAGAGAGAGAGGGAGGGAGGGAGAGAGAGAGGGAGAGGGAGAGAGAGAGAGAGAGAGAGAGAGGGAGGGAGAGAGAGAGCGAGAGAGAGAGGGAGAGAGAGAGAGAGAGGGAGGGAGGGAGAGAGAGAGAGAGGGAGGGAGGGACAGAGAGAGAGAGAGAGAGAGAGAGAGAGAGAGAGGGAGGGAGGGAGAGAGAGAGAGGGAGAGAGAGAGCGAGAGAGAGAGCGAGAGAGGGAGGGAGGGAGAGAGAGAGAGAGAGAGAGAGAGCGAGAGAGGGAGGGAGGGAGAGAGAGAGAGAGAGAGAGAGCGAGCAAGAGAACAAGAGAGGGAGAGAGGGAGGGAGAGAGAGAGAGGGAGAGAGAGAGGGGGGGCGGATTGTGTTTTTTTTTAATTATTCCAAACGTCTGAAAACTGAATGTTTTGAAGGAGGGGGGATGTACTGATGTGTCGTAGGTTAGTTTACATTATTAGGACACTGACCCCCAGAGGGGTCACCATAAACTGATGTACAGCAGTGCCTAGCGGAGCACCAATAAGGCTCGTTAAACAGCCCTTCTGCCTTGAATCGTTTATGGTTATTTTAGCCAACCAACACAGAGGAGTTAGCTAGCTGGCGAAGTGTCAAGATTTAGCACAGCCAAAAACCCGCAGAATGTGCCTATGATGTAAGCAGAACTTATTATTTATAAGGCGAAGCATAATCTTAATCAATCTAGCAAATCAACCTACACACTTGAGTTTCCCGTTTGTAAGGCCTATGTGTAGACATGAAGAATGGCTGTGGGGGTGTCCGGGTAGCGTGACGGTCTACTCCGCTGCCTACCAACACCGGGATCGCTGGATCCCTGTTACCTCCAGCTTGGTCAGGCGTCCCGACATGACATGACATGACATGACATGACATGACATGACATGACATGACATGACATGACATGACAGTCATTTAGCCGACGCTTTTATCCAAAGCGACTTACAAAAAGTGCATCATTTAACGTAGGAGATCAGGAGAACTACTAGTCATCAGAGGTCATAAGTGCATCTAAACAAGCATCTAAGAGCAAAACCAGTGCTAAAGTAAAAGAGCAAGAAAGAGATTTTCTTTTTAAATGAGTGAATACAATAAGTGCTAAGAACAAGTAACAGGGTAGTAGTTCTTGAAGAGGTGAGTTTTCAACCTGCGCTGAAAGGAGTTCATTCCACCACTGTGGGGCCAGGACAGAACCGAGCCGTGACCGGGTCGATCGGCAGCAGGGGCCTCTGAGCGACGGGGCAACCAGGCGTCCCGAGGCAGCAGAGTGAAGTGGTGGGGCGGGGGTGTAGGGCTTGACCATGGCCTGGAGATAGGAAGGAGCTGTTCCTTTCCCTGCCCTGTAGGCCAGCACCAGAGTCTTAAACTGGATGCCAGGAGGAGCTACTGGGAGCCATAATGAGAGACATCTTGTTCTAGTCAAAGTCCCACAAATCATGAAGCAAAGCATGTGGTAGTCTGCAGCCCTCCCCGGATCGGCAGGGGGGGGGGTGGAGCAAAGACCGGGACGGCTCAGAAGAGTGGGGTACAATTGGGGAGGAAAAGGGGGAAAAGTCCAAAAAAACAACAATAAAAAAGCTGCTCTGGGTAGAAACTATCAGCCCTTAAAGTGGTTATTCTTTATTTCGTCACATTAAAAATATAATATTTAACACCTTTTCTCGCTAGTATTTTCAAAACAACACATCCAATGTATCGAAGAAGAAGAAAAAGATATTATGCATGTATGTTGGACGCAAAAGAACAAACATTGCTAAAATAAAAGGCTAACCGTTATCCAGTATCTAATTAAAGTTTAATGAGCTGTTGTGTGCGTATCGACATGTAGTTCAGTGTTACCGTGTCAGATGACGGTGCTGATCAGTGCTGATCAGATGACGGTGCTGATCAGTGCTGATCAGATGACGGTGCTGATCAGTGCTGATCAGATGACGGTGCTGATCAGTCTCCCTGCTCTACAATATGAACGGTACTGGAGAGTTATCTCACTGGTGTTCCACCAAATTCTGAGACCATTAACCCCGTGACCTGCACGTGAACAACTTCTGTACGTTCGGACCGCCCTGGTTTCTAATTGAGCTCTGCATTTTGAGGTATTTACTGTTGTGACCAGCAGATGATGCTGAAATCCACCGAAAACTGAAGAAACAAAGAATATTCACTTTAAATATACTGCAGTGTTAACTTTGATATTACTACAAAGAGGTGCTGGTCTTGGTGTTAATGGTCTTGGTGTTAATGATGTGGGTTTGGGCTAAAAATGTGTTGGTTCAAATCCCAGGTCTCTTTAGAACATGTGTATGGGGAACGTGAATCAGTAAAGGTCCAATCAGCATCAACAGCCAAGGTGCCGTTGAGCCAGACACTTCACATTCAGTCAGTGTAGACAAGGCCAGCAGCGGAGCAGCAGCTGGCTCCAACACAGGAACCAAGAGGACCAGATAAATTCAGACAACAGCCTCCATGACACTGGTTTATTTGAGTTAGTTTTTAATGATGTGGTCTTCCACAACCATTCACGAATATCAGGGCTTCTAGGAAAGACACCAATAAGCCACTTGTCAGCTTGTACAGGAAGCGTAAGGTCAGCAAAACACTAAAAGCAGTTCTTATGATGAAGTCGGAGAGTCGGGTATTCCTCGCTGCAGTATAAAAAAGAACAGCAGAACGTGAATAATTACATTTGCTACAACAGAAGATAAAACATGTACCGAGATTGTAAAATGGCCTCCGGAGCGACTGTCACTGTTTTATGAAGGTCGCTGTCCAACATCATCCTCCACATCCATCCATCCACCAACTCTGTCTCTACTGAGATGAACAGGATGGAGCAGAAAAGCAACGTAAGGGGAGAAGTATCCTCACCATGAAAGCAAACCAGAGGGCAGGGCTCCGTTATGAACCCCTGCTGTCTTCAGATGTCTTTAATAACTCACCCTGTCTTTGTCCATCTATGACTGATGACTGGAAGAAACGAGGGTGACGATCATTTCAGGCTTACCGCCGCCTAACATACGAGGTTAGGAGGTAGATCTGGGTTAGCTTGGTTTGATCTCAGCTCCATCAGCGTTACTCACTAAAACCCCCCGTACGCCCCGTCGCCACTGTTGAGTCAAACTCTATGAAACGCCTCCGTTTCAGTCAGGGCAGAAAAACACGCCATCACCTCACATCAATGTCAGCCAGGCAAACAGACCTTCCCAGCAAACAGCAGACCCACGATGGTGAAGAATATGGACATGACGAAGAGCACGTAGGAGGAGCCCACCACCGTGTTGTTGGGGAGTTTATAAGGCTGACCTCCGACCTCACTGATATAGAAACCAATGGGGAATATGAGAGCCGCCATACACAGCAAGACCACTGGGAGAGAGAAAGAGGGAGAGAAAGAGGGAGAGAAAGAGAGGCGTGCATTAAAACCCCCAACTCCTGTTCGGAACACAAAGCATTTTGTTCTTTCCACTCTTGTTGTAAGAGGAACACTGCAACACCTTCAGACAAAAATATCACAAAAACACAAAACTGAATCTATTGAGTGAATCCGTTCATTTTATCCCATCTGTAAAAATGATGATAATAACAACAACAACAATAATAATATCAATAATAATAATAACAATAATAATAATATATGGCCCAAACCAAGGAACAGAAAAGGATTTTTTTACCCAGCTAAAAAATGAGCAGAGGAATTACCATCAGGATCAATTTATCATTGCTGGGGATTTCAACTGCACTCTAGACTTTACTGTGGACAGGACAAGTGAGGAACCTCATCCACAGTCATCTCAGAGCCTTAACAGTATGATCACACACTTAGATCTGACACATGGAGGGTCAGACATCCGCAATCCAGACATGACACATGGGTGAAGGTCAGCAATAACAGGGTGAGTTCAGGCAACTAGACAGGATCTACCTTTCCCAAAGTCCTGGCTCAAAGTAACATAATTAGTAATTAGTTCACAGTTCACACTGACCATCACTTTGTCAGAATAGATTTGATCATTTTGTGAAGTGAAAGGGTTAAATCCTACTGGCTTTTTAACAAAAATCTCCAGCAAAACGGTACTTTCTGCCAGAGTTTTGAGCATTTTTGGCAGCAGTGGAAAATCAAAAAAGCTGATTTTAGTTCTTTGAAGCTGTGGTGGGAAGTAGGTAAGGCACAAATTCATGTTTTGTGCCAGCAGTACACCTCCCATTCCACTGCTAAGATCAAGGCAACAGTACAGGAACTTGATGCTAATATTAGGAATATTGATGAGGGGTTACAAGAGATTCAGATCCCAATATGGGTTGTCTGCTGCAGGAGAAGAGGTGGGAGTTGAGCTCTTTCCTACAGGAGAGAGTGAAGGGAGCTCTTGTCACGTCTCACTTCCTCCAGCTAAAGGACATGGATGCCCCGAGCTCTTTCTTTTTCAATCTGGAGAGAACAGTGGCTCAGAGGAAGCAGATGACCTGCCATAGACTTCCAAGAGGCAGAGTGACCACCAGTCTGGGTGAGATGAGGAGCCATGTGATGGACTTCTACACTAACCTCTTTGGGACAGAACAATGCAGCATGGAGTGCTGCAAAGAGCTCCTGGAAGGGCTTCCTCAGCTCAGCCTGGAAGAGAAAGCTGCTCTGGACTGTGAGCTGACTCGGGAGGAGTTGACAGTTGCTGTCAACCAGATGGCATCAGGACGGGCACCAGGGATTGATGGTTTCTCCACTGACTGTTATAAGCTGTTCTGGAATACCCTTGGAAATGGTGTTTTGTTGGAGTGTTTCAGAACAGGATCTCTTCCTGTCTCCTGTCAGTAAGAAGTCATTTCCCTGCTACCCCAAAAAGGGGACCTGGCATTACTTTAGAACTGGAGGCCAGTTGCCCTCCTCTGTACAGACTATAAGGTGCTTTCCAGACCCTTATCAAACAGACTTAAGGACAGCCTGGAAATAATTGTATATACAGATCAAACCTACTGTGTACCTGACAGAACAATCATGGACACTATTTTCCTTACACAAGATGTTGTTGATGTGCGTAATTTTTACAATGTTAATTTTGCTATTATCTCTTTGGATCAGGAGAAAGCTTTTGACAGGGTAGATCACTGTCATTTGTTTTCTGCACTTCTAGGCTTGGGTTGGTTTATTGTATAATGGTGCTCAATGTATGGTGCTCAATGTATAGTGAAGATGGGGGCAAGACTGAGTAGGCCAATCCCTGTATGGCAAGGGATAAGACAGGGTTGTCCTATTTCTAGACAACTATATAGCTTAGCTATTGAGCCCTTGCTGTGCAGGTTGAGAAGTCGAATCAGTGGTCTCTTACTGCCTTGGTTCCCAAAATTAAATTGTCTTCCAATTGATTCTGCTTATGCTGACAATGTTAATATTTTTGTCTCCAGCCAGGGGGATGTTCAGTGTTTGCAGGATATCCTGTCTCTTTATGAAAAGGCCTCATCTGCATGGGTGAACTCGACAGAGTGTAGCCTTGTTGGTAAGACAGTGGAGGGATCAGACAGTGCCCAGTCTGCTTGGAGGACATGAGTGGGGGAAGGACGGGCTGAAATTGCTGGGAGTATTTTTGGGCACTGAGGAATTTGAGGAGCAAAGAAATGGGAGGGAGTTAAGGAGAAAGTGCGTGCTCAGTTGCCTAAATGGAAATGGTTGGTACCCCAGTTGTCATATAGGGAAAGAGTTCTGGTTGCAAATAACTTGGTCGCTGTGACTCTTTGGCACAGACTCAATGCTCTGACACCACCAAGAGGTGGGATAGAGGACATTCAGAGAGCCATCCTGGACTTATTTTGGTCTGGCCAGCAATGGGTCTGGAAAGCAGCCCTCTACTTGCCTGTGGCTAAAGGGGGGCAAAGACTGATCAACATCCAGTCCAAAATCACCTCGTTTAGACTTCAGACTGCAGAAAGACTGCTGTGGCCCAAGCTGGATAGATACAGTTCGATTGCTGCTGGGCGATTGGGCTATGATAAGCAGCTTTTCCTTTTACAACCCGAGGATGTGGACTTTACAGGACTGACACATTTTTACAGCTCTGTACTGCAGGGCATGGACGATTATTAAGATCACATGTGCCACAAATGAGACTCCAGGCATATGGTTGCGTGAGGAACCTTTGCTTTTTAACAACCTCACAAAGACAAACACTGCAGTCTGCTAGCCATTCTGAGAGAGGCTGGCTGCACCAAACTGGGCCATCTGATGAAGATGACGGCAACATCTGTGGACGCCCTGAGAGAACAAAGCAACATCACCTCAGGCTGATCAACAGAGTAGTGTAGGAAGTCTGTGCTGCCCTGCCACAACACCTGAGAACATTTGCAGAAAACTGTACTCTGTGTGACCACAAGTGGAGTGAAGAGTGTGAGTATAGTTTTCCCTCTCTGTCACTCAGCTGTGGGGGAGTGGCAGTAAGGAAGAGCTCATTTGCTGTCTTTCACAACCCCCCACCTGGATAGGTTTCAGGGTGTGGGGGAAAAAAGTGGTCTACTAAATCTGCATTAAGGTTCTGGATCTGTGCTCTCTGGCAGGGATGAAGGAGTCGAGGTGGACTGGGTTTTTTTGGTCCAGATGTTTCCCCGAAAGGCAGCTGGTGGTCCCTGTACAAGCTGCCCATTGAAAAGTGGACAGCAGACCTCCAGTGCAAAGTGGTACACGGGGCAATATCTACAAACAGATACAGCGTGCACCTGGATCCAGAGCAGGGGGAGGAATGTATTTTCTGTTCTCAGATTCAGACCCTGGTATATTTATTTGTTCAGTGTCCTCTGTTGCCAGCACTGTTTGAACTTTTAAAAGGGTGGTTTCAGGATCTTGGGGAGGTTTTTTCTTTTGGTTTATTTGTTTTTGGTCCGAAATATTGTCCTAAAAAGAAGATTGTATGCACACTGGTGAACTTGTTGTCTAGTTCTGCCAAGTTGACCATCTGGCTGACATGCAGGAATTGGACTCAGAGTGCTGGCAGTGTGGAGACTGTACAGGTTCTGGAGGGACTGCTGAAGGCCCAACTAAGGGTGGAACATGCTTATTATAAGATTATGGACAATATGCGGGCCTTCAGTCACATTTAGGCTGTGGGGTGTTACGCTGTGGGGGGAAGATGGAGAGTTGATTTTAAACTTCTGATCAGAGAAACCTGTTTTTTGTTATTGGTTGACAAGTTCTGTTGTACTTCAGGAATGCTTTTTGCCCTCAAGTAATGATGTGACAGTGATATGGTTTTTCTTTGCAATGGTTCAATAAAGAGATGTTGTCTCTGTCTGTCTCTCTCTGTCTGTCTCTTTCCTCCCGTTAATCTAATAGGGTCAGCTTGTTTTTGTTTCCTGTGATTATCTCGCTGTCAGTGTCTCAGATTGATTCCTACTTTAGTCACATCTGCTCCACAGCTCATCTAGTAGTACTGTAACAGGCTGATCTGTACGTAAGTGCGTAAGTACGTAAGTAAGTAAGAGTTTGTTTATATAGCGCCTTTTAAAAATTATTTAAAACAAAATTAGTTTTGGGAAGCAAATTGCACCAGTGTAACATGTCACTACCTGCTGTAATGTGTTCATATCACTCTTTCAAAAGTCACATGCAAACGTTTCCTGTGTACTGTTCCCAGTACTTACCTTCCAAAGACACATTTGCCTACATACAACTATGGCTGTTTCCATCAAGTTATTTCTATGTGAATTTGAAGTTTCAGATAAGAAAAGTTGACTTAAAACTGTAAATACTATAAAACATGTCTGTGTTTATTGAAAATAAAAGTGTCCACAGGGAGAATATGGAATAAAAACCAAACAAAAATGATTTCATATACACCTTCATTTTTTTCTGGTGTTTTGCTGATGCAGGATTTATTTTTTTGGGGGAGGGGGATTTCCCCCCCTTTTTCTCCCCAATTGTACCCGGCCAATTACCCCACTCTTCCGAGCCGTCCCGGTCTCTGCTCCACCCCCTCTGCTGATCCGGGGAGGGCTGCAGACTACCACATGTCTCCTCCCACACATGTGGAGTCACCAGCCGCTTCTTTTCACCTGACAGTGAGGAGTTTCACCAGGGGGACGTAGCGCGTGGGAGGATCACGCTATTTTCCCCAGTCCCCTCTTCCCCCCGAACAGGTGCACCGACCGACCAGAGGAGGCGCTAGTGCAGTGACCAGAACACATACCCACATGCGGCTTCCCACCCGCAGACACGGCCAATCGTGTCTGTAGGAACGCCCGACCAAGCCAGAGGTAACACAGGGATTCAAACCGGCGATCCCCGTGTTGGTAGGAAATGGAATAGACCACCACGCTACCCGGACGCCCTGCTGATGTCCATTTCCTTAAAACCAGGAAACTGAAACACACTTGATAAGCATTCTGACAAAAGTCTGTTAACACGTGAATCTTTACTTTGGGATGGAAACGTGGCTAATGAGAGCATGTCAGATAGATGTAGGACAGCAGGGGACGAGAAAAGACATTGGTCAGGATGGAGGTCGGACACATACTGCCGGTGAAGGCGATCCAGCGGGCGTACCGGGTGGCTTCGCGGCGCCAATGCGACATCACCAACAGACCGCAGGTGACAGTGAGAGAGACGATTCCCAAGATGATGAAGAAGAGCGTGGTGACCCATTCCGGTGGGAGACGGGGAGGGATGCAGGACCGATCCCGACCGTGGATGGTCTGACACTGCTGGACCAGACCCACCGTTAAAGAACCTAAGAACAGAGAGAGACAGAGAGAGAGACAGAGAGAGAGACAGAGAGAGACAGAGAGAGAGACAGAGAGAGAGACAGAGAGATAAACGGGTTAATGAAACATTAGGAATTCAAAGCAGATTCAGTAGAGCTGGGCAAAAATTCAATATTGCTGGTATCGTCCTTCAGTGGACTTATCCATCCATCCATCCATCCATCCATCCATCATCCCAACCGCTTATCCTGCTCTCAGGGTTGCGGGGATGCTGGAGCCTTTCCCTGCAGTCATTGGGCGGCAGGTGGGGAGACACCCTGGACAGGCCGCCAGACCATCACAGGGCCCACACACACACACACACACACACACACACACACAAACACACACACACACCGAGGGACAATTTAGTACGGCCGATTCACCTGACCTACATGTCTTTGAGTCACCTGACCTACATGTCTTTGAGTCACCTGACCTTCATGTCTTTGAGTCACCTGACCTTCATGTCTTTGAGTCACCTGACCTACTTGTCTTTGAGTCACCTGACCTTCATGTCTTTGAGTCACCTGACCTTCATGTCTTTGAGTCACCTGACCTACAGGTCTTTGAGTCACCTGACCTACAGGTCTTTGAGTCACCTGACCTACATGTCTTTGAGTCACCTGACCTGCATGTCTTTGGACTGTGGGAGGAAACCGGAGCCCCCAGAGGAAACCCCCACAGACACGGGGAGAACATGCAAACTCCACACAGAGGACGACCCGGGACCACCCCCAAAGCTGGACTACCCGGGGCTTGAATCCAGGACCTTCTTGCTGTGAGGCGACCACACTAACCACTGCGCCACCGTGCAGCCCTCAGTGAATGATGGATGAAATATCTGTGACCTCCAATGTCTCACAAAATGAGGTGTGAAGTACCTGAGTGAGTATTTTCTGAAAAGTAGTTCTGGTTTAACATGATACCTTCCACTACCGCCCAGTTCGATGTGAGGAACCGCCGCTGGCCTCTCACACATGGTGTTTTTGCATATGGAAGCAGATATCATGACATCAGTATCTTTTGACCTGCCTTGTCAGCGTAGTATTTTCCATGTTTTCCAGCAGTATCCCTGATATGCTTCCTTTCTGTCTGTCCTGGTCTGCTTCATGGAAGTCGGGATGAGGTGGTTAATAAACGCAGCAGGTTGGCAGACATGCTGGGCAGGATGAGATGCTGAGCTCCAGACACGTCAGTCAGGGGCAGATGGAGGCCGACTGCCCTCCGTCCTGTCCCCATCCAGTACACATCCAGTACAGTTGCCCTGGGTCTTATAGACAGGATATCCTGTCTCTTATCGACCAGGCGTTCCAGTAAGCGGGTGGGCGTGTGCCAGATAACGACGGGCGATGCGGTGAGATGTTCCTCCAGTCTCACTGAGGGAGGCAGAGGTCTTCTTCCCAGCAGGAAGATTCATATTTACCAGACGAGAGAACAAAACAGGCTGAACTTTCTTTTGTTGGATTTTCCCCCCTTTTCTCCCCAGTTGTACTTGGTCAATCGCCCCACTCTTCTGAGCCGTCCCGGTTGCTGCTCCACCCCCTCTGCTGACCCGGGGAGGGCTGCAGACTACCACATGCCGCCTCCCATACATGTGGAGTCACCAGCCCAGTCCGACTCGAGTCGTGATTTTCAGGACTCGTGACTCGACTTGGACTTGAGCACCGATGACTCGGACTCGGACACTGGGGACTCGAGACTTGACTCGGACTCAAGGTTTAGTCACTCGACTACAACACTGCACCAGGGGAACGTAGCGCGTGGGAGGATCACACTATTCCCCCCAGTTCCCCCTCCCCCCCCGAACAGGCGTCCTGACCGACCAGAGGAGGCGCTAGTGCAGCAACCAGGACACATACCCACATCCGGCTTCCCACCCGCAGACACGGCCAATTGTGTCTGTAGGGACGCCCGACCAAGCCGGAGGTACCACGGGGATTCGAACCAGCAATCCCCGTGCTGCTAGCCAACAGAATAGACCACCACGAAACCTGGGAACCCCAAATACACTGAACTTTTTACTGGACACATTTCAGAATCGTGTTGGATATGTATTCATCAGGGGCGTCCAGGTACCGGGGCAGTCTATTCCATTGCCTAGCAACCGGGGATCACCAGTTCAAATCCCCGCGTTACCTCCGCCTTGGTCGGGCGACCCTACTCTATGGGTGGGAAGCAGGATGTGGGTAGGTGTCCCAGTTGCTGCACTAGCGCCTCCTCTGGTCGGTCGGGGCGCCTGTTCAGGGGGGAGGGGGAACTGGGGGGGAATAGCGTGATCCTCCCACATGCTACGCCCCCCCTGGTGAAACTCCTCACTGTCAGGTGAAAAGAAGCGGCTGGTGACTCCACGTGTATGGGAGGAGGCATGTGGTAGTCTGCAGCCCTCCTGGATCAGCAGAGGGGGCGGAGCAGAGACCGGGACGGCTCGGAGGAGTGGGGTAATTGGCCGGGTACAGGGGGAAAAAATCCAAAAAAAGGGAAATGTATTCATCAGAAACACAAGACAGTTTTACAAACAACAAAAGCTGTCAATCAAGCCCTCCATCGCGTTCTACAAGCAAGCTACTGATTGTTAATGATTAATACCTCGCCTTTCCTGTGTCCATCTGACGCTGCCGTTTGGCCATGGCAGCTTCCCGTGAGTCATAAGAAGAGCCTTAGATCGATGAGGAGCGCCTCCAGTGGTGAAGGTCTGGCAGTAACAGGCCTTATCATGAAGACAGACGAGAGCTGTCAATCAGAAGGACTGACTGAAGCATTCCTCACGTGGATGTGAGCAGAGCTGCAGACCTGATCAGCTCTTCTGTCAACACAACACTGCCAGTAAACACACACTCTGTGTGAACCCCCACGAGCACCACCACAGGCACGGCCCCGGTGCAACGTGCTGCTGTGTGCTCTGACGGGCTGGTGGGAAGGTCTTGCCGGGTCTGTTCAGCAGCTGTTCTAGGTGGGCAAACACGGGCTTGTTTACACGTGTTTGTGCGTGCGCACATGCACAGCTCTTTGCAAATGGCCTAATGTGTAGTTTGTAAACACTTATTGAGACCCAGTCTGCCTCCCACCGCCTCGCTTCACAACACCATGTCTTGTTAATGTGTAGGTGGCACGCTAGTACACACACACACACACACACAGACACACACACAGAGCGTTTGCAAAGCCAGGCATGCACACAGACACACACCGTGCAGGCCTAAGGAGCATTGGGAGCTGCGGGGAGGGGGGGGGGTGAGACGGCTCTGCAGGTCTGCGTTAACATCTGAATGTCTGACAGCACAGCAGACGTACAGATGTAACACGTTTGATTTGATATATTTTATTTTAAACACGTAAAATATAAACACAACACAAGAATGAAATAAACAATACAGAAAACCCAATAAACAAATTCCCATAAACAACGCACATTAAATATTACATGTTCAGAAGTAGCAGAAGGAGGTATACGCCTATTTATCCTGCCAGTTCTCCACTAATCATCGATTAACTCTTAATCTTTATCGTATATACAATGAACAACCCAGCCACCGAGGATGCACAAGCCAGTGCATTCTCAGTGCCGGTCCCAAACCGGACAAATGCAGAGGGTTGCATCAGGAAGGGCACCCGGCGTAACACCTTTGCCAAATGAAATATGCGGATCATAAATCAGATTTCCATACCGGATCAGTCGAGACCCGGGTTACCAACGACCGCCACCGGTACTGCTGGCCAGCAGGATGCCGGTGGAAAACTATGCTACTGTTGGGCGAAGGAGAAGGAGAGGGGGAAAGCATGTCCAGAGGCAGCGAGAGAGTCTGAACTTTGAATGTTGGCACCATGACTGGTAGAGGGAGAAAGCTGGCTGATATGATGGAAAGAAGAAAGGTAGGCATACTGTGTGTGCAAGAGACCAGGTGGAAGAGGAGTAAGGCCAGGAGCATCGGAGGTGGGTTCACACTCTTCTACCATGGTGCGAATGGGAGGAGTAATGGGGTAGGGGTCATTCTGAAGGAGGAGTATGTCAAGAGTGTGCTGGAGGTGAAGAGAGTGTCAGACAGAGTGATGAGTATGAAGCTGGAAATCAAAGGTGTGATGAAGGATGTTATCAGCACATATGCCCCACAAGTTGGGTGTGAGATGGAAGAGAAAGAAGAATTCTGGAGTGAGTTGGATGAAGTGGACATGTTGGTGAAGGGAACAGAGGTGATGAGGAGGTGATGGGCAGGTATGGAGTCAAGGAGAGGAATGTGGAAGGACAGATGGTGGTGGATTTTGCGAAAAGGATGGAAATGGCTGTGGTGAATACATACAGTGCATCCGGAAAGTATTCACACCCCTTCACTTTCCCCACATTTTGTTCAATCTACACACAATACCCCATACTGACAAAGTGAAAAAGGTTTTGTAGAAATTTTTGCAAATTTATTAAAAATAAAAAACTGAAAAATTGCATGTACATAAGTATTCACACCCTTTGCTATGACACTCAAAATCGAGCTCAGGTTCATCCTGTTTCCACTGATCATCCTTGAGATGTTTCTACATCTTGATTGGAGTCCACCTCTAGTAAATTCAATTGATTGGACATGATTTGGAAAGGCACACACCTGTCTATATAAGGTCCCACTGTTGACAGTGCATGTCAGAGCAGAAACCAAGCCATGAAATCAAAGGAATTGTCTGTGGACCTCCGAGACAGGATTGTATCGAGGCACAGATCTGGGGAAGGGTACAAAAGAATGTCTACAGCTTTGAAGGTCCCGAAGAGCACAGTGGTCTCCATCATTCATAAATGGAAGAAGTTTGGATCCACCAGGACTCTTCCTAGAGCTGGCCGCCCAGCCAAACTGAGCAATCGGGGGAGAAGGGCCTTGGTCAGGGAGGTGACCAAGAACCCGATGGTCACTCTGACAGAGCTCCAGCGTTCCTCTGTGGAGATGGGAGAACCTTCCAGAAGGACAACCATCTCTGCAGCACTCCACCAATCAGGCCTTTATGGTAGAGTGGCCAGACGGAAGCCTCTGCTCAGTAAAAGGCACATAACAGCCCACTTGGAGTTTGCCAGAAAGCACCTAAAGGACTCTCAGACCATGAGAAACAAGATTCTCTGGTCTGATGAAACCAAGATTGAACTCTCTGGCCTGAATGCCAAACGTCACGTCTGGAGGACACCAGGCACCTGTCATCACCTTGCTAATACCATCCCTACAGTGAAGCATGGTGGGGGCAGCATCATGCTGTGGGGATGTTCTTCAGCGGCAGGAACTGGGAGACTAGTCAGGATCGAGGGAAAGATGAATGGAGCAAAGTACAGAGAGATCCTTGATGAAAACCTGCTCCAGAGAACTCAGGACCTCAGACTGGGGCGAAGGTTTACCTTTCAACACGACAACGACCCTAAGCACACAGCCAAGATAATGAAGGAGTGGCTTCGGGACAAGTGTCTCTGAATGTCCTTGAGTGGCCCAGCCAGAGCCCAGACCTGAACCCCATTGAACATCTCTGGAAAGACCTGAAAATAGCTGTGCAGCGACGCTCCCCATCTAACCTTACAGAGCTGGAGAGGATCTGCAGAGAAGAATGGGAGAAATACCCCAAATATAGGTGTGCCAAGCTTGTAGCTTCATACCCAAGAAGACTTGAGCCTGTAATCGCTGCCAAGGGGGCCTCAACCAAGTACTGAGTAAAGGGTGTGAATACTTATGTACATGCAGTATTTCAGTTTTTTATTTTTAATAAATTTGCAAAAATTTCTACAAAACCTTTTTCGCTTTTTCGTCATTATGGGGTATTGTGTGTAGATTGATGAGAAAAAAAGGGGATTTAATCCATTTTGGAGTAAGGCTGTAACATAATAAAATGTGGGGAAAGTGAAGGGGTGTGAATACTTTCCGGATGCACTGTATTTCAAGAAGAGGGAGGAACACAGGGTGACATACAACAGTGGAGGAAAGTGCACACAGGTGGACTATATCCTATGTAGGAGACACAATGTGAAAGGGATTGGAGACTGCAAGGTGGTGACAGGGGAGAACGTAGCTAGGCAGCATCGGGTGGTGGTCTGTAGGATGACTTTGGAGACCAAGAAGAGGAAGGGAGTGAAGGCAGAGCAGAAAATCAAATGGTGGAAGTTGAAGAAGGAAGACTGTTGTGTGGAGTTCAGGCAGGAGTTAAGACAGGCACTGGGTGGTAGTGAAGAGTTGCCAGATGGCTGGGCAACCACTGCAGAAATAGTGAGGGAGACAGCTAGGAAGGTACTTGGTGTGTCATCTGGACAGAGGAAGGAAGACAAAGAGACTTGGTGGTGGAATGAGGAAGTACAGCAAAGTATACAGAGGAAGAGGTTGGCAAAGAAGAAGTGGGATAGTCAGAGAGATGAAAGTTGACAGGAGTACAAGGAGACGCAGCGTAAAGCGAAGAGAGAGGTGGCAAAGGCAAAGGAAAAGGCGTATGGTGAGTTGTATGACAGGTTGGACACTAAGGAAGGAGAAAAGGACTTGTACCGATTGGCTAGACAGAGGGACCGAGCTGGGAAGGATGTGCAGCAAGTTAGGGTGATCAAGGATAGAGATGGAAATGTGCTGACAAGTGAGGAGAGTGTGTGGAGAAGGTGGAAGGAATACTTTGAGGGGCTGATGAATGAAGAAAATGAGAGAGAGAGAAGGTTGGATGATGTAGGGATAGTGAATCAGGAAGTGCAGCGGATTAGCTAGGAGGAAGTGAGGGCAGCTATGAAGAGGATGAAGAGTGGAAAGGCAGTTGGTCCTGATGACATACCTGTGGAGGTATGGAGGTGTTTAGGAGAGATGCCAGTGGAGTTTTTAACTAGATTGTTTAACACAATCTTGGAAAGCAAGAGGATGCTGAGGAGTGGAGAAGAAGCATACTGGTACCGATTTTCAAGAACAAGGGCGATGTGCAGAACTGTAGCAACTACAGAGGTATAAAGCTGATCAGCCACAGCATGAAGATTTGGGAAAGAGTAATAGAAGCTAGGTTAAGAGGAGGAGAGGTGATGATCAGCAGCAGCAGTATGGTTTCATGCCAGGAAAGAGCACCACAGATGTGATGTTTGCTTTGAGAATGTTGATGGAGAAGTATAGAGAAGACCAGAAGGAGTTGCATTGTGTCTTTGTGGATTTAGAGAAAGCATACGACAGGGTGCCGAGAGAGGAGGTGTGGTATTGTATCAGGAAGTCGGGAGTGGCAGAGAAGTATGTAGGAGTGGTGCAGGATATGTATGAGGGAAGTGTGGCAGTGGTGAGGTGTGTGGTTGGAATGACAGATGGGTTCAAGGTGGAGGTGGGGTTACATCAAGGATCGGCTCTGAGCCCTTTCTTTGCAATGGTGATGGACAGGTTGATGGACGAGATCAGGAAGGAGTCTCTGTGGACTATGATGTTTGCGGATGACATTGTGATCTGTAGTGAGAGTAGGGTGCAGGTTGAGGAGAGCCTAGAGAGGTGGAGGTATGCACTGGAGAGAAGGGGAATGAAAGTCAGTAGGAGCAAGACAGAATACCTATGTGTGAATGAGAGAGAGGACAGTGGAATGGTCAGGATGCAAGGAGTGGAGGTGACGAAGGCATATGAGTTTAAACACTTGGGGTCAACTGTCCAAAGTAACGGGGAGTGCAGTAGAGAGGTGAAGAAGAGAGTGCAGGCAGGGTGGAGTGGGTGGAGAAGAGCGTCAGGAGTGATGTGTGACAGAAGGGTACCAGCAAGAGTTAAAGGGAAGGTTTACAAGATGGTAGTGAGACCAGCTATGTTATATGGTTTGGAGACAGTGGCACTGATGAAAAGACAGGAGGAGGAGCTGGAGGTGGCAGAGATGAAGATGATAAGATTTTCATTGGGAGTGATGAAGAAGGACAGGATTAGGAACGAGTATATTAGAGGGACAGCTCAGGTTGGACGGTTTGGAGACAAAGCAAGAGAGACAATATTGAGATGGTGTGGACATGTGTGGAGGAGAGATGCTGGGTATACTGGGAGAAGGATGCTGAATATGGAGCTGCCAGGGAAGAGGAGAAGAGGAAGGCCAAAGAGGAGGTTTATGGATGTGGTGAGGGAGGACATGCAGGTGGCTGCTGTGACAGAGGAAGATGCAGAGGACAGACAGGAAGAGGTGGAAACGGATGATCCGCTGTGGCGATCCCTAACAGGAGCAGCCATCAGTAGTAGCAGTAGTAGTAGTAGTAGTAGTAGTAGATCATCTTTGTTTTGTTCAAATTTAATGTAATTTATTTGTCAAACCACCTTTTAAATTTTCTTATTTCTGTTGTGGTCACTTCCAAAACCTCCAGAACATAAAATATTGGTATCGTCCGCAAATAAGACTAATTTCAATATTTTTGATAGTCTGCATATATCATTTATGTACAGAATCAACAATTTTGGGCCTAATACTGAACTGAGGGACTTCACAATTAATTTCCATGCATGCTGATTTATGCTCAGCTATCTTCACAAATTGTTGCCTGTTTATTAAATAGCTTCTCAACTAATTCAGCAAGTTCACTGGTGAGAAGTTAACTGGTGAGAAGTTAACTGGTGAGAAGTTCACTGATGAGAAGTTCACTGGTAAAAACTTAACTGGTGAGAAGTTCAGTAGTAAGAAGTTAACTAGTGAGATGTTCACTGGTGAGAGGTTAACTGGTGAGAAGTTCACTGGTGAGAAGTTCACCGGTGAGAAGTTTACTGGTGAGAAGTTTACTGGTGAGAAGTTCACTGATGAGAAGTTTACTGGTGAGAAGTTCACTGATGAGAAGTTTATTGGTGAGAAGTTTACTGGTGAGAAGTTCACTGATGAGAAGTTTACTGGTGAGAAGTTCACTGATGAGAAGTTCACTGGTGAGAAGTTTACTGGTGAGAAGTTCACTGGTGAGAAGTTCACTGATGAGAAGTTTACTGGTGAGAAGTTTACTGGTGAGAAGTTTATTGGTGAGAAGTTTACTGGTGAGAAGTTCACTGATGAGAAGTTTACTGGTGAGAAGTTCACTGATGAGAAGTTTATTGGTGAGAAGTTTACTGGTGAGAAGTTCACTGATGAGAAGTTTACTGGTGAGAAGTTAACTGATGAGAAGTTTACTGGTGAGAAGTTTACTGGTGAGAAGTTCACTGATGAGAAGTTCACTGGTGAGAAGTTTACTGGTGAGAAGTCAACCGGTGAGAAGTTAACCGATGAGAAGTTTACTGGTGAGAAGTTCACTGATGAGAAGTTTACTGGTGAGAAGTTCACTGATGAGAAGTTTACTGGTGAGAAGTTCACTGATGAGAAGTTCACTGGTGAGAAGTTTACTGGTGAGAAGTTTACTGGTGAGAAGTTAACTGATGAGAAGTTTACTGGTGAGAAGTTCACTGGTGAGAAGTTTACTGGTGAGAAGTTTACTGGTGAGAAGTTCACTGGTGAGAAGTTCACTGGTGAGAAGTTTACTGGTGAGAAGTTCACCGGTGAGAAGTTTACTGGTGAGAAGTTCACTGATGAGAAGTTCACTGATGAGAAGTTAACTGGTGAGAAGTTCACTGGTAAAAACTTAACTGGTGAGAAGTTTAGTGGTGCAGACTGGGAGGAAAACGTGTTCAAAGCAATTCCAGCTAAGAAACGAATTAAACTAATGATGAACTGAGAAAATGGCCACTGGTGTAAGTGGGAGAAAAACACTGGCATGAAGTGATGATTTAAACATGGTGGTCTACACGAAAACACACACACACACACACACACACACACACACACACACACACACACACACACACACACACACACACACACACACCAAAGTGTTTTCAGCTGAAGCGATTTCCGTCCTAACAAAGCTCGGAGATTCCCTCCCAGGAGGCCTAATTAAAAGTCACCACACACTCGTCCGTTTACAAACAACTCTCCCCCCTATCAGGTAATTACTACCAGGCTAATTAGACTGGAACAAAAGGCTCCAGCTCTGCCGGAGTTCCAACAGTTGTTCAGGGCAGCGGAGGGGAGGACGGGACACTCAAGGTCCATGTGGAAGCATGAAGGTTGAGGGACGCTCGCTCACAACACAAACAACAAACTGAAATCACTTTGGTGTGTGGCAGGTTTGTGTTGACATGTGCAACACAAACCTGCCAGCCATGTGTTGAGGCTGCAGATGCGTTGCTTCATGTAGGAATGTGACTCCAGGCTGTGACGAGCGTGCTGAAATCAAGCCTGGCACACAGCACGGTACGGGGGGGGGGGATGGGTGGAGGCTGGCTGTCTCTGCTTGCTTCATTTGTGTAGTTTCAGTCACCGTTCAGTGGACGGTCTTTGAACCTGGACGCTGCACCATTGTGGTAAGGTTGGACATCTGAGTGTGGAGGGAAAAACTCACAACACAACAAGACCTGACACTAACTTCAGCACGTCACACACGGACGTCCCGGGGTTAACACACACACACACTTCCTGCTGTACTACTACTACTACTGCTGCTGCTGTACTACTACTACTACTGCTGTACTACTGCTGCTGCTGCTGTACTACTGCTGTACTACTGCTGCTGCTGTACTACTACTACTACTGCTGTACTACTGCTGCTGCTGCTGTACTACTGCTGTACTACTACTGCTGCTGCTGTACTACTGCTGCTGTACTACTGCTGTACTACTACTGTATTACTGGGACCACCTTTCAGCCAGTGGTGGTCGTTCAATATTCAACCATGACGCTACAGTCAGAAACATTTCCCTCTTGCACATTTTCTCACACACACACACAGACGGGCGAGGCACCGTCCAGCAGCAGTAGATGTTATCTCAGCGAACATCAGGTGTCGATGCAAATTCACCTATACAGGTAAATTCCCGGTATAGGTAAACTCACCTGTATAGGTAAACTCACCTGTATATCTACATTCACCTGTATAGGTAAACTCACATGTACAGATAAACTCACCTGTATAGGTAAACTCACCGGTATAGGTAAACTCACCTGTATAGATAAATTCACCTGTATAGGTAAATTCACCTGTATAGATAAACTCACAGGTATATGTAAATTCACCTGTATAGGTAAACTCACCTGTATAGATAAATTCACCTGTATAGGTAAACTCACCGGTATAGGTAAACTCACCTGTATAGATAAATTCACCTGTATAGATAAACTCACAGGTATATGTAAATTCACCTGTATAGGTAAACTCACCTGTATAGGTGAGTTTACCTATACAGGTAAATTCCCGGTATAGCTAAACTCACCTGTATATATAAACTCACCTGTATAGGTAAACTTACATATACAGGTAAACTCACCGGTATAGGTAAACTCACCTGTATAGGTAAACACCTATACAGATAAACTCACCTGTATAGGTAAACTCACCTGTATAGGTAAACTCACCTGTATAGGTAAACTCACCTGTATAGGTAAACTCACTGTATAGAGCGTTTTCTAAATGAGCCAAAGCCCTGGAGTGAGTTGAGCAAGAGGCTGTGGCATTTTAACAGTGTTAAAAGTACATTTGTTTCTTTACTTTACAATCTTTCACTAAGGCTCCTTTGAAAAACAAGAGAATGTGCTGTTCAACTTGATTTTCTTCCCTCAGACGGATGCAACCCTTCACAGGCGCTCTCATTGCCAGCACAGCCTTCCCGGCGTTTCCCTGAAAGGTCACAGGGTCCTGAGGCGGGAAACCGGCGGGACAGAGTTCCCTGGATATCGATCCCTGCTCCCGCTCCCGGGAACATGAGCCCGTGCAGGTAGCCTCCCCGAACACGTCAGGGATGCTTGCTGCACGTGTGAAAGAGGTATTAGACTCCTGCAGCTTCCCACCCAGACATGTAGTCTGGTGATGGGCACTTAACCGTCTGTCAAAACGTCTGTCTGTCCTCCTGCACTGCTCATCAGTCGGCAAGTTAAAAGGGGACAGACAGACAGACAGACAGACAGACAGACAGCTGACAGCACACGTGCTGGTTTGCCTCCTCGAGACGTTTCCCAGCCGTCTCAGTGGCGCCGCCTGGACGGTGAGGGACAGAGCAGATGCAGAGAGGACCTGGAGCTTTGACGTGCTGATGGACCAAATGCTAAAGAGCAACATATTGGTTGTGCAACTAAAAACGTCTCGTTCTTTATGTATTGCACAACTGTGGAAAACAATTCCAAGTCCGAGTTACTGAACTTTGCAGCTTCTACTGCAGCTTCTACTGCAGCTTCTACTGCAGAATAGATGAGCCGCACAGGACAGCAGACATGAAGAAGCAGCCGTCACAGTACTGGAGGCGAGAGGATCATTCTGAACTGGTGAACCGGGGACGGTTCGCTGTCAGTGTTCTGGAAATGTAGAACAGAACAGAACTCGTCCAACCGAGGCTGGGACCGTGTCTCGGTCTCATGTCAGGCAGACACGGACAGTAGAACCACAGTAAAACACAGTAGAAGCGAGATGAACAGAGAAAACCTACCTAACTTACCGGATGACTCTCCGGTGTTGATCCAGTCTGGACTGGCGATGCTGGCGATGGCGAATATGTCCGCAGCCAGAAAGAGGCATCCTGAGATGACTGTCAGTTTATCCATCGCCACAGCGGAGCTGGCTGGTGGAGGAGCCTGGTGGAGGAGCCTGGCGGAGGAGGCTGGCGGAGGAGGCTGGCGGAGGCGCTCAGCAGAACGTCAGTCCGCTTGAAGTCCCGTCATCACGACCACCTCTGCGGGGATGGAGAAGGTCCTCTGGCTCATGCTGTGCTTTAATGGAGTCCAGCGAAGGGCAGCATGTCACATAGTCCCTCAAAGTTCAAACTCGGAGGGTCCTTCAGGAAGCCTCGCATGGTCTCCGGACCAGCTGTTGCTCATGGGCATCTGGCGGCGAAGTCCCTTTAGGAAAGGCGGCTGCAGCCGAGCCGAGCCGAGCCGAGCGGGGGTCTCGCAGGAGGGACGTGCGCTTCAACGGGACTCGCTTGCGGCGGCCGACGGGTAATTCGTGAGCAGCGAAACGAACCTCCTTATTTCCTTACTTCTGCAGCTCTTTCGGCATATGGACACGTTTTCCTCTTTTTCGCGGAGCAGGAGCAGAAACGTCGTCCGGGTCCTCGGCGAGCAGCTCCCGGGTCATCCTGGGCTCGACTTCAACAAGCACTTCGTAGTTCTACTCGGATATTTGAACGTTTCCCGTCCAGAAAAGCTGTTCGGCTCGCGTTCCGTCTGCACACAGCGCCGTGGAACGGTGGGAGCAGCGTGCCTACGGACTCCCCTCCTCTCCACACAGCCGCTCTCGCGAGAACCTCCGGGATTCTCAACCGAGAACGAGACTTTGCTTCCTCCATCCATCCATCCATTACCTGAACCGCTTCTCCTGCTCTCGGGGTCGCGGGGGGATGCTGCAGCCTATCCCAGCAGTCATGGGGCGGCGGGCAAGGAGACACCCCGGACAGGCCGCCAGACCACCACACACACACACTCACACACACACACACACACACACACACACACCCCTAGGGATCATTTGGTATGGCCATGTCACCTGACCTGCATGTCTTTGGACTGTGGGAGGAAACCCACGCAGACACGGGGGGAACATGCAAACTCCACACAGAGGACGACCCGGGACGACCCACCAAGGCTGGACGACCCTGGGGCTCGAACCCAGGACCTTCCTGCTGTGAGGCGACCGCGCCACCGCTTGATGAGACGGAGTTGTGGAAAGCGCTTCACATTTGATCTGAACACCCATTTGCAGTCACACAGAGACGACCTTTAACTTGGAAATATAGAAACGACTTCCTGAATACAATAAACAACTTCCTCCCGAACAGCAGACCTGTATTATGACTCCAGTTCTGAGTATAAACATGACCCATCCACCCATCCTCCAGACCGCTGACCGGGCTCTCAGGGGGGCGGGGGTGCTGGAGCCTATCCCAGCAGTCACTGGGCGGCAGGCGGGGGGGGGACACCCTGGACAGACAGGCCACCACCGGGTTAGTACACGATGTCCAACACAGAAGACCTGCAGCTCTTTCAGGTAGATAGACTTTATTCATTCATTTACACCTGCTATACACTTCAGACAGACAAGCGGCTGCCGGACCCGGTGGAGACGGGAGGAGTTATGGTCTGATGGTGCGTCGACATGAGCTCTCAGAACAGCAGCATCACGGCACAGGACTCCGTTTTCAGCATTTGGCAGAAATGGACCAGACAAAGTCAGCGTTGCCGTTACACATCACATGACAGGTAGGTAGGTAGGTAGGTACAGGGGGAGGCTGACAGGCAGGCTGCTAGATCTCATCAATGAAGGGCATTTTCCTCAGGTTGCCGCAGGACGCCATAGTCTTCTTACCAGACACAAACTTCTTTGCAACCTGGAAATATGAATAAAGTTAGAAATATCACCACACACACCACACAACTAACTCCATTACAGCACAGGCCACATGAAAACCATCCTGTGGGAACTCAGCTACCTACAGCTTGATGGTGTCTGACCTCCATCTGCCTCCAACACCTTTCTCACCACAAACCAGCGACGGAGCGAAGAGCAACTTACACCGGCGATGTCATTAAGGGACACGTTGTCGATGTCTTTAGCGATGGCGTCAGGAGAGTTGTAGGCGCCACCAGCCAGGACCTGGGAGCCCATTGCCTCCAACAGGCCCTCGGAGGTCTCCAGCGACATCAGGTAGTGGGCCTTCAGCTGGGTCCTGCGGGGCCACAGTCACACATGTGGTCAGATGCCAGATTAACACAACATTTCTGAATGGAAGAAACTAGCAGCGTTGCCTTCACACTCGACAGTACAGGCCACCCGGCATGTGCAGTCGGGATCAGCATAGGAAGAACGACGTCCCAAGATATCCTAAATCCCACCTGGATCCAAATCTGGTGATGGTTTGCCCTCCTGTTCGTCGGTGGTAGTGATGGGAACAGCCCTCGTTACTACTCTGCATAGCGCCGTGCGACACACAGAGAAGACTGTACGACACTTCTGTCCTGCTGCTGCTGCCAGCTGCCAGGACTCACCGTCAGCAGAGGTTACCGGGGGCAACGGACAATGTCAAGGAATCTCAAACCACTCACAAGAGCCCAGAGTGGGAATGGACACTTCTTTCAGCTGTGTCGGTGATGCTGGGTGATGTTGCCATGGTTTCCATCAGGTCCTCCACTACATTAACTACTAGAAATATCAAATTCATTGACCCCCCCCCCCCCGGCAATGTGCGGTCTGAAGAGGGCTGTGGTGTCTCACAGGCTCTACCCAACAGCCCCTCCCCACTAGGGTGGGACACCAGTGGTGGCTGTTGCTTTTTTGGGGGGGGGCAATTTTCCTTGGCGCAGCAAACCTGACTGATGCTTGAACGTCCACACAGTCAGGTTAGCTGTGCCATGGTAAACTGCACACCCCCCCCCCTTAAAATGGCTAGCAGCATCCGCCACTGCTGGATACCCTTCACATGTGAACCGATACTGGTACTTTACTCTGTAGTAACAAACATGTAACTTCAGTTGTACAAACTGATACTGGTACTTTACTCTGTAGTAACAAACATGTAACTTCAGTTGTACAAGCTGATACCGGTACTTTACTCTGTAGTAACAAACATGTAACTTCAGTTGTACAAACTGATACTGGTACTTTACTCTGTAGTAACAAACATGTAACTTCAGTTGTACAAACTGATACTGGTACTTTACTCTGTAGTAACAAACATGTAACTTCAGTTGTACAAACTGATACTGGTACTTTACTCTGTAGTAACAAACATGTAACTTCAGTTGTACAAACTGATACCGGTACTTTACTCTGTAGTAACAAACATGTAACTTCAGTTGTACAAACTGATACCGGTACTTTACTCTGTAGTAACAAACATGTAACTTCAGTTGTACAAACTGATACTGGTACTTTACTCTGTAGTAACCAACATGTAACTTCAGTTGTACAAACTGATACCGGTACTTTACTCTGTAGTAACAAACATTTAACTTCAGTTGTACAAACTGATACCGGTACTTTACTCTGTAGTAACAAACATGTAACTTCAGTTGTACAAACTGATACTGGTACTTTACTCTGTAGTAACAAACATGTAACTTCAGTTGTACAAACTGATACTGGTACTTTACTCTGTAGTAACAAACATGTAACTTCAGTTGTACAAACTGATACTGGTACTTTACTCTGTAGTAACAAACATGTAACTTCAGTTGTACAAACTGATACTGGTACTTTACTCTGTAGTAACAAACATGTAACTTCAGTTGTACAAACTGATACCGGTACTTTACTCTGTAGTAACAAACATTTAACTTCAGTTGTACAAACTGATACTGGTACTTTACTCTGTAGTAACAAACATGTAACTTCAGTTGTACAAACTGATACTGGTACTTTACTCTGTAGTAACAAACATGTAACTTCAGTTGTACAAACTGATACTGGTACTTTACTCTGTAGTAACAAACATGTAACTTCAGTTGTACAAACTGATACCGGTACTTTACTCTGTAGTAACAAACATGTAACTTCAGTTGTACAAACTGATACTGGTACTTTACTCTGTAGTAACAAACATGTAACTTCAGTTGTACAAACTGATACTGGTACTTTACTCTGTAGTAACAAACATGTAACTTCAGTTGACTTCTCAACTTCAACACTGTCATCTATGTGTGTGACTTATTTATTTAGATCATTTTGTAGTAACACACCACAAAACATAAAACCCCTCCCTCCCTCTCCCTCCAGCCTGTCGGCCAGCGGGGCGTGGCGTCGTGTGCTTCCTGGGGGACAACGTCCCCTGACAGGAGGGGCAACAGCGAGGGTAGGTACAGTAGTGGGGTTGGAACGAGGGGGACAACCGTAGATAAGAAGAAACAACAAAACAAAACAGAAAAGTGAACACTTCTCAGTTCACCACTGCTGTGACTTACTGGACTTGAACGAGCAGGAAGTTTAGGCGAGGGTTAATGGTACACCTACTGAACACTTCCTGTATGGGTGTTTCAGTTCAGCACAACTGTACCAAACCAGTGTAGCGCTGTTTCCACCCCAGTGTAGCGCTGTTTTAACCACAGCGTAGCGCTGTTTTAACCACAGTGTAGCGCCGTTTCAACCACAGTGTAGCGCCGTTTTAACCACAGTGTAGCGCTGTTTCAACCACAGTGTAGCGCTGTTTCAACCACAGTGTAGCGCTGTTTCAACCACAGTGTAGCGCTGTTTCAACCACAGTGTAGCGCTGTATCAACCACAGTGTAGCGCTGTTTTAACCACAGTGTAGCGCTGTTTTAACCACAGTGTAGCGCTGTTTTAACCACAGTGTAGCGCTGTTTTAACCACAGTGTAGCGCTGTATCAACCACAGTGTAGCGCTGTTTCAACCACAGTGTAGCGCTGTATCAACCACAGTGTAGCGCTGTTTTAACCACAGTGTAGCGCTGTATCAACCACAGTGTAGCGCTGTTTCAACCACAGTGTAGCGCTGTTTTAACCACAGTGTAGCGCTGTTTCAACCACAGTGTAGCGCTGTTTCAACCACAGTGTAGCGCTGTATCAACCACAGTGTAGCGCTGTATCAACCACAGTGTAGCGCTGTATCAACCACAGTGTAGCGCTGTTTCAACCACAGTGTAGCGCTGTTTTAACCACAGTGTAGCGCTGTATCAACCACAGTGTAGCGCTGTTTCAACCACAGTGTAGCGCTGTTTCAACCACAGTGTAGCGCTGTTTTAACCACAGTGTAGCGCTGTATCAACCACAGTGTAGCGCTGTTTCAACCACAGTGTAGCGCTGTATCAACCACAGTGTAGCGCTGTTTTAACCACAGTGTAGCGCTGTATCAACCACAGTGTAGCGCTGTTTCAACCACAGTGTAGCGCTGTTTCCACCACAGTGTAGCGCTGTTTCAACCACAGTGTAGCGCTGTTTCCACCACAGTGTAGCGCTGTTTCAACCACAGTGTAGCGCTGTTTTAACCACAGTGTAGCGCTGTTTCAACCACAGTGTAGCGCTGTTTCAACCACAGTGTAGCGCTGTTTCAACCACAGTGTAGCGCTGTTTCAACCACAGTGTAGCGCTGTATCAACCACAGTGTAGCGCTGTTTCAACCACAGTGTAGCGCTGTATCAACCACAGTGTAGCGCTGTTTTAACCACAGTGTAGCGCTGTATCAACCACAGTGTAGCGCTGTTTCAACCACAGTGTAGCGCTGTTTCCACCACAGTGTAGCGCTGTTTCAACCACAGTGTAGCGCTGTTTCCACCACAGTGTAGCGCTGTTTCAACCACAGTGTAGCGCTGTTTTAACCACAGTGTAGCGCTGTTTCAACCACAGTGTAGCGCTGTTTCAACCACAGTGTAGCGCTGTTTCCACCACAGTGTAGCGCTGTTTCAACCACAGTGTAGCGCTGTTTCCACCACAGTGTAGCGCTGTTTTAACCACAGCGTAGCGCTGTTTCCACCACAGTGTAGCGCCGTTTCAACCACAGTGTAGCGCCGTTTTAACCACAGTGTAGCGCCGTTTCAACCACAGTGTAGCGCTGTTTTAACCACAATGTAGCGCTGTTTCCACCACAGTGTAGCGCTGTTTCAACCACAGTGTAGCGCTGTTTTAACCACAGTGTAGCGCTGTTTTAACCACAGTGTAGTGCTGTTTTAACCAGTGTAGCGCTGTTTCAACCACAGTGTAGCGCTGTTTTAACCAGTGTAGCGCTGTTTCAACCACAGTGTAGCGCTGTTTCAACCACAGTGTAGCGCTGTTTCAACCACAGTGTAGCGCTGTTTTAACCACAGTGTAGCGCTGTTTTAACCAGTGTAGCGCTGTTTCAACCAGTGTAGCGCTGTTTCAACCACAGTGTAGCGCTGTTTTAACCACAGTGTAGCGCTGTTTCAACCACAGTGTAGCGCTGTTTTAACCACAGTGTAGCGCTGTTTTAACCAGTGTAGCGCTGTTTTAACCAGTGTAGCGCTGTTTCAACCACAGCGTAGCGCTGTTTTAACCACAGTGTAGCGCCGTTTCAACCACAGTGTAGCGCCGTTTCCACCACAGTGTAGCGCTGTTTCCACCACAGTGTAGCGCCGTTTCAACCACAGTGTAGCGCTGTTTCAACCACAGTGTAGCGCTGTTTCAACCACAGTGTAGCGCTGTTTCAACCACAGTGTAGCGCTGTTTTAACCACAGTGTAGCGCTGTTTCAACCACAGTGTAGCGCTGTTTCAACCAGTGTAGCGCTGTTTTAACCACAGTGTAGCGCTGTTTTAACCACAGTGTAGCGCTGTTTCAACCACAGTGTAGCGCTGTTTCAACCACAGTGTAGCGCTGTTTTAACCACAGTGTAGCGCTGTTTTAACCAGTGTAGCGCTGTTTTAACCACAGTGTAGCGCTGTTTTAACCACAGTGTAGCGCTGTTTTAACCAGTGTAGCGCTGTTTTAACCAGTGTAGCGCTGTTTCAACCACAGCGTAGCGCTGTTTCAACCACAGTGTAGCGCCGTGTCAACCACAGTGTAGCGCTGTTTCCACCACAGTGTAGTGCTGTTTCAACCACAGTGTAGCGCTGTTTCAACCACAGTGTAGCGCTGTTTTAACCAGTGTAGCGCTGTTTCAACCACAGTGTAGCGCTGTTTTAACCACAGTGTAGCGCTGTTTTAACCAGTGTAGCGCTGTTTTAACCAGTGTAGCGCTGTTTTAACCAGTGTAGCGCTGTTTCAACCACAGTGTAGCGCTGTTTCAACCACAGTGTAGCGCTGTTTCAACCACAGTGTAGCGCCGTTTTAACCACAGTGTAGCGCCGTTTTAACCACAGTGTAGCGCCGTTTCAACCACAGTGTAGCGCCGTTTCAACCACAGTGTAGCGCCGTTTTACCCACAGTGTAGCGCTGTTTTAACCACAGTGTAGCGCTGTTTCAACCACAGCGTAGCGCTGTTTTAACCACTGCACACATGCAACGTTTGTGTGTGCCAAATTTAACTTGAAACTCAGTTTACCCCCTAGCAACTTTGACAAAGAGCCGGATGTTGTACGTTCAACCACCCACCAAGCACGTGCGCACGCACACGCACGCACGCACGCACACACGCTAGAGAGATTCGGCACAGCGCAGCCTCCTAGTTACGGCAAACGGAGATAAATCAGAGTTTAGTGCCAGTAGATCTGCCCTTTCTGCACACAACACAGATGAGTCCATTTTTCGGGGGGGGGGGGGGTCAGTACAGGCTGGGACTGTTGCACAGTGCTGATGTGAAGCTGCTAATGTGAACACAAGTACAGCACAACTGAAGTACAAGTCATCTTCTAAATGCTGCACTTTCATGTATGTTTATCTATTACTGTCATTTTATTTGAGATTCATCTAAAAAAAACCAACCCTGCTCTCCACTACTCACTACCCGCCTCCTGCAGAGGAGCCACGTGCAGGAGTGCAGGAGGAGGCCGACCTGACAGGATGAACCATACACCTCACAGCGGAAATGAAAGGACATGAAACACGACACAAATGACCAGGCTTCCTCTCATCACTCCTTCCCTGAGATGCAGGAACGTCACTGGGCTGGGACTTACTGCACCTTCCTACGTTTCAGAACCGCTGTTTCTATGGTTACCAGGAACTTTATTTTCTGCACAGCTCATCTCTATTTGCACACACAGCAGTAACAGCACTGTAGCAACACTAGAACGAGGTCGTCTTTTAATCAACGTACACACTGGTCAGACACATAGAATGAGAGGACGCAGCAGCGGCGATGAGTCATCAGAGGTGGGAGGAGCATCGAGTCACCTGACTGTCCACAGAAGATACTGAGTGACAGGACATATGGCTTGTGTGTATCTGTGTATTCATGAATTTAACTGAGCGGTTTGTATGCATCTGTTGTGTGTGTGTGTGTTTGTCAGTGTGTGCAGCTGTGGATGTGGTTTTGTGTATGCGTGTCTGTATGGGTGGTTGTGTCTGTGACTTTGGTAGTGTGTATTTCCACAGTTGTGCTCATGTCCATGTGTGGTTGTGTGTCTGTCTGTGTGTGTGTTGTGTGTGTCGTCCTTACTTGGCGCGGGTGAGATCAGCAGCGGTGACTCCTCCATCAGCAACAGCCTTCACCTGGTCGAGAGCAGCCCTGATCACCTGGAAAGAGACAGGCGACCCACATTAGTGACGTGTGGTTCAGCTCACAGCGTCTTCTTCTTCTTCTGTTTTTGGATTTTCCACCTTTGTCTCACCAATTGTACTTGGCCAATTACCCCACTCTTCCAAGCCGTCCCGGTCTCTGCTCCACCCCCTCTGCTGATCCGGGGAGGGCTGCAGACTACCACATGTCTCCTCCCATACATGTGGAGTCACCAGCCGCTTCTTTTCACCTGACAGTGAGGAGTTTCACCAGGGGAACGTAGCACGTGGGAGGATCACGCTATTCTCCTCAGTTCCCCCTCGAACAGGCACCCTGACTGACCAGAGGAGGCGCTAGTGCAGCGACCAGGACACACACCCACATCCAGCTTCCCACCCGTAGACACAGCCAATTGTGTCTGTAGGGACGCCCAACCAAGCTGGAGGTAACACGGGGATTCGAACCAGCGATCCCTGTGTTGGTAGGCAACGGAATAGACCGCCACGCCACCCGGACACCCACCTTTTATTTTTTTTAAACCCGTGCTGTCAGCAGGCTTGGTGTACAACACACGGAATTTGTATGCCAATGTGTCCCAAGGGAGCCGCGCGCAGTTTTAATGGACCCACCCACAACCGAACCCGTGTCTAGCAAATGGATGCCAGCAGATCCACAACGCGCTATTTCACACCCGCTTCTTAAGAAAACACTCCGAATCTTCTCCTCCTGCTCGTAAATGTAGCCTGTTTTGTTGGCTGACATGAACAGTAGACAAAGCAGAGGCTAAGGCTACCAGACTGGATACCTCAGCTAAAGCTACCGGACCGGATACATCGGCTAAGGCTACTGGACTGGATACTAAGGCTACCAGACCGGATACCTCAGCTAAAGCTACCGGATTGGATACATCGGCTAAGGCTACTGGACTGGATACTAAGGCTACCAGACCGGATACCTCGGCTAAGGCTACCGGACCGGATACCTCAAGTAAGGCTACCAGACCAGAAACCTCGGCTAAGGCTACCGGACCAGAAACCTTGGTTAAGGCAACCAGACCGGATACATTGGCTAAGGCTACCGGACCGGATACCTCGGCTAAGGCTACCGGACCGGATACCTCGGCTAAGGCTACCGGACCGGATACCTCGGCTTACTGAGTGTGTTCGTCTTACACAGATCACAGAAGCTCATCTGATATCTTCATCTGATTGTCAGGCCATATGGAGACTAACCTACGATGAAAACCAGAGCAGTGCAGGCTGGGGGAAATGCTGATGGAAAGGTCTTGTCTGTGGTTCTATAACGGAATTAGAATAAACCGCTTGAGGGTCCGCGGTGGCGTAGCGGTCTAAGCATCGGCTTGGTGTCGATGCAGTTGCTCACTGGGGACTGGGGTTCGCGCCCCGGTCTCGTCAGATCCGACTATGGCCGGACTCGATGAAGCAGCAATCATTGGCAACGCTGTCTTCGGGAGGGGGGCGGAGTCGGCTTGTGTTCGTCACGTGAATGCTTCTCTGTGTGTGTCGGAAAAAACAGTGGTTGGGCTTGGAGTCGCCTTGTCACGGAAGTGGCGAGGCGTCTCCTTCGAGACTGCCGGCCGGAGAGATGCAGTTGGTGAATGTATGCAGTACGAGGGTGGGTGTTTGAATTAAAATAGGGATCGATTGGCCACTAAATTGGGAGAAAAAAGGGAAAAATCAGAAATAAATTTATATAAAAAAAGAATAAACCGCTTGATCGAACCATCTGAAACAAGTTGACCGCAAATTTGCTCTGTCGAGTGTAGGGCTGAAATCCTGAACTTGTTGTGTTACTGTGAATTACTGTACAATGGAAACTGACGGAAGAACGGAGAAGGCGTCTTGCGTGCAGGTGCTGCTCAGGTAGGTCCAGACGGTTCAGGATAAATTCTATAAGTGAAAATATCTTGGGTAGCCTAAACACATTTTTCTTTGCATGAGCATGACCAACCTGCACCACAACACACTCCACTTCACAAACGGGACACTTTCCTGCACATAAAAGCGCACATCCCACAAGGCTCAAGTCAACATGTGCATCACCAGTCCAGACAGCTCGCTCTGTTCTGGGTGGATCAGCAGTCTCCTCCTAATAAGACCCTGTTGACGCCGCTCCTTTTGTCCAACCACAGGCGCCTTTCCTGCTTACATCAAAGGGGATGGGAGCAGCCGCGAGGCGGACAGGATGCTGCCGCCTCGCAAAAGATGCTGCGCCTACGCTTCCGCTACAGCACTTCGTTAACACGGAGAAAAGTTTAACTTTTGAAAAGCTGAAATACCAGAACGAAGACGAGGAAAGTACGGATGGAAAGCTCAGGGCTGGTTGTTAAGTTCCCTCCCGGAAATCCAGTTATGAACTCCAGTTATAAACTCGTTATAAACTCCAGTTATAAACCCGTTATAAGCCCAAGTTATAAACTCGTTATAAGCCTGTTATGAACTGCACTGCAATTATAAACTCGCTATAAAGCATCAATATGGCAACACGTTGGCCGTGTTGCTGAAGCTTTTAATAAGCATTTACTGACCGTTTCAGCTTCTACGGTCAGTTGATCCGATTAGACTATCCACCAGCTTTGCCTGGGGTTTGTTTTGCATTTCATGTCTTCACGACTACAGACAAGAAAACATTATGACGACGCAGGAGCACAGCAGAACATCTCTTATGATGTAAGTAAGCTGCTACCAGGAGGTGGCGACTATTGGGCCAGATGCCCTACTTGTCAAAAGGAATGTGAAGCGGTGCGGTGGCCTCTCGCTTCCTGGTGTAGTGATCGCCGTGGGTCCATCAGGACCTTAGCATATGGCTGCTCGTTCTGGTACCTCCTGTTTTCACAGTCTGCTGCGGGGCGACGGGTTCCTGGTGGTATAACCGGGTGGGTCGATTGGACTCATTAGTCTTGGTTGGCAGCCAGTCTAGTAGAAGGACAACTCTGATTTCAAACCCGGGTAGATGAAGCTCGTTAGCCTGTCGGGCAGTTCATCTAGGAGAAGGAAAACTCTGACTTAAAACCTCTGCTGCCTTGCGGGTATACTCGTCTACGGGAAAGGCTTCGGGAAGAAACCCTGAGGAAAAACCTGCATCTGTCTCCATTGCCAGTCGTCTCGCTAGTCTTGCCACTGGTAGTAGGTGGTGTCGGACGAGAGAGTGGGGTTGATGATGCACAACTCTTCCTCACTTTAATCATCGCGCAAGTCATCAGTCATCCGTCACGGGATGACTAGATCAGGGGTGGCTAACCATGTGCCATGGAGAGCCATGTGTATGCAGGTTTCCAATCCAGCCGGACTTCACACCAGGTGATTTCACTGAGCAGCAACCCTTCAACCAAAGAGGAAGACTGTATCAGTGAAATCACCTGGTGTGGAGTCGGGTTGGAATGAAAACCTACATACACATGGCTCTCCGTGGCACATGGTTAGCCACCGCTGGACTAGATGGTCCTCGTCACTTGCGATGGATGAATAACAACAACAACAACCTGCTAACAACTATTTCAGCATCGCTGATATATTCTCTGCACCACTGCACCTTGTCACCTCTTATTTCACCTGTATAAGTCAGTCCTTGTGTATATATGTGAAGGTTGTTGTGTTGTAGTGTTGTTATTCTATGTTAAGTACACCGAGAGAGCCATGACACCAGAGTCATTTTGCATGTGTGTGCAAACCTACATGGCCAGTAAACATGATTCTGGTTCTGATGCAAACAGTTGCAGTAAACCTCGGCGCTGGAATCTCAGGTTTCAGGTTACTTTGTCACTGCAACACTTGGTTGCGCAGACTGATTTATTACCACAGCTTCCCCCACTGTACCCCCCACAAACACCGCCTACTGCCCTGCCCATGGCCCGTCTTACATTCATCTTCTGATTTAGACATCTGGTTGAAGCTGCGATGAAAACGGGGCATGATGCAAGTCTCTTGGTTTCATCAGCTCCAGATGTGGTCGAGGCCTTGCTTTTTCCATGAACAAATACACACAAGAGGTACTGGACGGGTCCGGCTGTGTCTCCAGCCATACTTGAATGGCAGTTTCAATACTCACGTCACCGGCCACAGCAGCCTGGCAGATGGTGTACACCCCAAACAGACCCGAATCCGAGTAGCCCGCACTGAAAGCAGAGGCCTGCACACAACACAAGGCAGGGAAGCACAATGATTTGTACATGTAAAGTAAAAACTGAACACGGTCCTCTCTTTTACAAAACACAGGGCTGTTTTGCTGAGTGACAGTAGCACTGAGGTGAGACATCGTCCACAAACTTAAAGCTACGTAACACACAACTGTTAAGCAAAAGCACTGAGTCTTACACATTCACATCGTACATGACACACGTGCACAGAACTACAGCTCCCAACCCGTGCTGATCACATGACCTGGTGCTCACCGGTCAGGTGATCGTGTGACCTGGTGCTCACAGGTCAGGTGATCGCGTGACCTGGTGCTCACAGGTCAGGTGATCAAATGACCTGGTACTCACAGGTCAGGTGATCACATGACCTGGTACTCACAGGTCAGGTGCACATGGCAAGTGCACAAAATTCAGTTATGTTTGTGTCCGCCTGGTGTGTGAGGTGTGAAACACAAAGCTTGACTTAACAGAAGTATAATCCAAATGAGACATTCCTCCTGTATTACACAAGGTCTGTTAACAAGCACAATCACACCAATGAATGGACACAGACACACACACACACACACAGATAGATAGATATGATAACTAGAGACAAACAGATAGAAAATACATTTAAAAAAGGTCACAGCGTCGTAACATCAGAACGACAGGGATTTCACTCCTACCTAAAACCACCATGGGCGGTCAACATGGCGGCCGGTCTTTAAACTCTATATTGTGTCAAGATAAACAACCAGCTGAGATATTAATGCATTACATATGTTAGTGTGTCTGTTGTGAAACTAACTGACACCAAAATCAACATTTTAACAACTTTAATCGTATTTTTCAAACAATTTAAAATGGCCGCTGTCCAACGTCTGTAATACTGCGAGGCCTTGGTGGTAGTCACAGTGCATCTGTAACCAGAAGACATGTTGGACATAACACACACCAAGTTTAGACTATTTGTCTGCACTGGAGGGCGCTAGTGTGTTTCTAGGACACAGCAATGAACTTCACGAAGGAAATGACGCCACCAACACACGTCACAAATACTGACATGATGCCCACCATCAGGCATACGATCACGCTTACGAGTGGCCATTCTGACCACTCACGGTGGTTTTAGGTAGATCTTATCACGACTTTTTTGTGTGCAATTGAGCCAAAACTCATTTTAAATGCAAATATATGCAAATTAAGACAATTCAGGGAGTGGCAGGTCTGTATCTTTTTCTCCCCCCCCCACACAAATTTATTAAACATTGAAATCCAAAACAGTCATAATGACCGTCTTGGTCGTTCTGGTGTTAAGAACCTGAACTACTGTGTTAGGGATTTTACCAGCTGGTAACGCCACTGGGATAAACAGCCATAAGAACAACCAACAACACCATCTGTGGTTTCCACTCACGTCAAAGGGGTCGCTGGTAACCTTGGCGACACCCTGGATGAGTTTGTTGGTAGTGTTTGATCCCCTCTTGATGAGCGGCCCGGCACCGAGGATGTGCTGTAGAACACTGAAGGCCAAAGCTTCGCTGGAGCCTTCAGTCGCAGCCTGACTCACCACCACCGAACGGACCACACCGCTGGAGTTCTGCAAACGCACCTCACCTACAGCGAGCAGAGGACACACAGAAGATATTTTATCTGATGTTTCTCAACACTTTATCTGTTCATTTATGTATTTCAACACTTCTGCTTTGTGCGTTTGTAGTTCAGAGCTGCATGACAAACAGCAGCGTAACATGATGCTTTAAGTCCACACCATTCATAAAGCATATTTAAAAAAAAACAAAAAGAAAACAACAGTGTTAGCCGAAGAGCTACATTCAGAAATAACAGGACAAGCTGGCATGGTGCTGACGGTGTAAAAATGCTGCTGTAGCTCACCTCCACGGTACAGGGCCTTTGCCCCAGTGCTACCCGAACCACTGCGGATGTTGAGAAACTGCTCCCCGACTTGCCTCAGAACAGCATGGTCCACGCCTGGGGAGGTGGGAGAGGGGAGCGTCACGGCCCAACACGTCATCCATTTCGAGGTGCAGAACTACGCATGGTACGGAATTAAACTTTCTACTCAAACCATGAAAAGAGGCCTCGACACATTTCACACCAAAAGAACCAGACAATCACAACGCTCACCAAGGCCAACAAGAGCCATTCTGGCACTTGTGAAGTTATTCTGGACGAAGTGGTGCAGCTGGAGAGGGAAACAAAAGGGTGTTAACTTATTTATGCAGATAATCATAACATTACACAATTAATTATGCAGTCATACCATCATCACCATCACTATCCCTGTCGTAAGAATGTGGTACTCTGTGCTGTGACTTCATCTTGTGTAAAGCATGGGAATTCAGCGTGTGTGAAGCGTCTCACGTGTTCGGACTGGATGTTGCCGACCATGTAGTCAGGACAGTACAGGGAGTTGGCGAGGGCGTTCTTGTAGGCAGCCGCATGTAGACTCTCAATCACATCTGATGGAGAGAAAGAGGAAAATCAGACTTCAGATACTGAAAGGTATGCGATGTCAGAGGGTATCAGAGAATTTCCCATCAGGCCCTTCATCCTGCTTGTAACTGCTTCACATCAGTTGAGCACAGCATTGGTTTTTGGTTCCTACCTTACCTCACATTTAGTAGGCTTTCACCGGGGCAGAGCTAATCTTCATGACATGTGTTACCAGGGGATTGATTAATGTAAACACAGAGAGAAGCGCGAAAAACGAGGTCATATTTCAAGCGCAAATAAATATTAAGAGATTTATTATTTCATGATCGAATTGTGAAGAAGAAAGAACAAGATAGTTTACAAGCAAAACAAGACCCACTAGCCCCTCTAGTGTCATAGGCAGCCTATGAGGTATGTTCATTGTTTACATTTGACAGTAATGTTGACTGTGTTAACTAGCTTAATAGCTAATGGTAGCTAGCGTTCGGCTGTATACTATTGTGTATAAAACACATGCTGTAACGTTATTCATTCACTCATTCATATCTTTTCCTTTGTACGCAGTTTTTTACGGGTTTGTCCAACCAAGCCAATAAAGCCCAGTATTCTAAACCGAGAACTCATGCCTCATCGTGTTCATTGCTAGAGGAGCTACACTGCTGTCATCAGGGGAATCAGGTGGTGCCTGTTTTCATCTAAATGTTAAGCCAGTTTAAAGACTGCTGAAAATATTCAGCTGTAGACATGGGAGTTTTTCTGTAAGCTTGTTTTAAAGACCCCGTCCCCTCGTGTTTTAACACATAATAACATGCTGTTTGATATAATAAACTGTCTGATGTGTGTTTTCTGCAAAATAAGCTCAATTATCTTGTTAAAATCCTTAACATCACATCTAGTACCTCGTTAAAACACCCAGAATCTACGAATAGGCAAATGATCCCCGCCCTCAATTAAAATCTCCCCCACCCCCCACCCTCTCGCCTGCAGCTCCCTACGCTCCATCACTCGGCAAGTGCTTCTATAGCAGTCATTCAGCCATACATGTATGAACCAAAAACCAAGTCCAATGAAGAGAAAACTGGACAGGGTGGCGTAAAAGTGGAGGTGTCAGAATGGTAATGTATTTTGTGCATCACTCCCTACAACGTTAGAAAGACAACGGTAATAGATAACATCAGCCTTCGGCTTGACTACGTTGTCAATCAGCTAATGACTTGCTAACGTCAGATGAACCTTGGTCCCGCTTGCCAGCTCTGACAAGTTATCTACCGTGTAAAGGGAAATACTCAGATGTGCCATTAGGAAGAACAACACTTGGAACACCACAGTGAATCTAGCCTGCAGCCAGTCTCTTTCTCTTGCTCTACCTCCACCTCCCCAGCTCAGCATCAAGCTCATCAACCCCAGCAGTATAAGAAACACGCACTCATCACCAGATCAGTCTGAGCTACTACGCTAGTCTCATGCACTCATCACCAGATCAGTCTGAGCTACTACGCTAGTCTCATGCACTCACCAGATCAGTCTGAGCTACTACGCTAGTCTCATGCACTCACCAGATCAGTCTGAACTACTACGCTAGTCTCATGCACTCATCACCAGATCAGTCTGAGCTACTACGCTAGTCTCATGCACTCATCACCAGATCAGTCTGAGCTACTACGCTAGTTTCATGCACTCATTGCCAGGTCAGTCTGAGCTACTATGCTAGTCTCATGCACTCATCACCAGATCAGTCTGAGCTACTACGCTAGTCTCATGCACTCACCAGATCAGTCTGAACTACTACGCTAGTCTCATGCACTCATCACCAGATCAGTCTGAACTACTACGCTAGTCTCATGCACTCATCACCAGATCAGTCTGAGCTACTATGCTAGTTTCATGCACTCATTGCCAGGTCAGTCTGAGCTACTATGCTAGTCTCATGCACTCATCACCAGATCAGTCTGAGCTACTACGCTAGTCTCATGCACTCACCAGATCAGTCTGAGCTACTACGCTAGTCTCATGCACTCATTGCCAGGTCAGTCTGAGCTACTACGCTAGTCTCATGCACTCATTGCCAGATCAGTCTGAGCTACTACGCTAGTCTCATGCACTCAGCTGCTCTGCACATCTTCCAGGGTCTTTTTGCAGTGTTTTTGCTTGTTAGCCTTTTCGTTGAGTTTAAGATTAAGTTTTCTTTATTAATCCCTTGGGGAAATTACGTTAGTGCAAATTAACTCCTCCTAGCTGTGATGTGTGCAGAGAGGAGCAGTGGGCTGCCGCCTTGATGCTGTGCCCGGGGACCAACTCCAGTTCTCCCACTGCCTTGGTCAGAGGCACAGACAGGAGTATTAACCCTAACATGCATGTTTCTTTTGATGGTGGGGGAAACCAGAGCACCCGGGGAAAGCCACCACGGGAGAACATGCAAACGCCACACAGGATGACCTGGGATGACCCCCAAGGTTGGACAACCCTGGGGTCCGAACCCAGGACCTTCTTACTGTGAGGCGCCAGCGCTAACCACTGGGCTACCGTACCACTCTAGTATTGCCACTCTCCAGTTCATCTGCTTGCCTGACTGTCTCGCCTGCTGGTCCCGAGCTCGACGCAGTCCGGCTGCGCTCGCTCTTTTGTCCACCGGGGCTCTGCTGTCCGCCTCTGCACCATCACCTCTGTGCCGCCTGCCATCCTCAATAAACCCTTTTTCCCTACTCTCCTTCATCGCTTGTCTGTGTCTTGCAGCTGGGTTCACTAGTCTCACCCTTAACAGTCTCTGGAGAAACAGAAAGGAAAAATGAACTTCTTACGGGTTGACCACCATGTCGGCTCGTACTCACTGTGTCCCCAGGATAAATGGATGGCACAGTGTCAGGCTTCAATATACATTTTGTGGCAAAACCCATCTGTTTTTCTGAAAATTTCAAAACGGTGCTCTTTGTATATACTGTACTGTACATGTTGTATATACTGTACTGTACTGTACATTGTACATATACATGTACTTTGTACATATACTGGTACACTCTGTCATGTACATCTACCTCAGGCATGTGTGTAAGTAACCTGCTAACATGTATTTCAGCATCTCTGATATATTCTCTGCACCACTGCATCTTATCACCTCTTATTTCACCTGTGTAAGTCAGTCCTTGTGTATATATGTGAAGATTGTTGTGTTGTTATTCTATGTTAAGTACACTGACAGCCACGAAACCAGAGTCACATTCCATGTGGGTATAAACCTACATGGCCAGTAAACATGATGCGGAGTCTCGTGAAAATGTATACGGCAAACCTTCGTCTTCTCTGGAAGTTTGGCTGGCACATTGCGATTTTTCCAAATAAACTACACCCATTTCTTTTTTTACTATTCCCCCCCTCCCTCTCCCCAATTGTACTTCGCCAATTACCCCACTCTTCCGAGCCATCCCTGTCACTGCTCCACCCCCTCTGCCGATCCGGGGAGGGCTGCAGACTACCACATATCTCCTCCCATACATGTGGAGTCGCCAGCCGCTTCTTTTCACCTGACAGTGAGGAGTTTCACCAGGGGGACGTAGCGCGTGGGAGGATCACGCTATTCCCCCCAGTTCCACCTCCTCCCTGACAGGTGCCATGAGCGACCACAGGAGGCGCTAGTGCAGCGACCAGGACACATACCCCCATCCGGCTTCCCACCCGCAGACACGGCCTATTGTCGGTAGGGACGCCCAACCAAATCTGCACCCATTTCTGTCGGGTTTTTGGATCCTTTGGTAATAAATGTAGGCTCACTGTTTCTCCTTTAAAGAAAACACTTCTCTGTCATCGTTTGGAAAGTAGTGAAACTTACTGCTGGTAAAAGTACGATAAGTAGCTACACCTGGCTTCTCTGGCTCGCATCGCCAAATGTAAAGCACCACCCAACCCATCAACGGGATTTGTTCCTTAGGTTTGTGATGTATGAACCGACTCAACCCGTGTTTTTGAGTCTGTCCTTGGTTCACTGTAGTTTCAGAAGCAGATATGCTCAGCCATGGCGTTGACTGCTTACTTTGCTCTCGACATATCTGGTAACATTACCCTAACGCCACAAGGACATGTTAACAAGGTCACAAACTTGATTTCAATCACAGGGGGTCTTTAAGCAAATGAACTGTATGAGTGAAGGTTGTGACTAGACCGCATCGGCAAAAACATTCAAGATTAAAACTTAGAATGGTTGGCAGAAATGATGCAATTCTTTTTATATCACGCCTAAGTCACACAACCTTTTTATGGAAATGTCAAAATTTACCACCTTAAGCGAGTACGAAAACTTCTGGCACTGCCATTCAACTTCTCTTATCCACAACTTCAAAATAGGCATAAATAGGTGACCATCTCCATATCAAGTTCGGACTCAGCAATCATTTCTCGAGTGCAGCCCATCTTCAAGCTCAAAGCTACTGTCGTCTTCTTTAGATCACGCCGAGACAAACGTTAGTTCTGTGCTCCCTTACGTAGCCGGGCATGAAACAGTAAGTGTATCCGGTTCACAAGAACAGGGCTTACTGATATTCGGGTTCTGTGTGGCCTCAGCCTTGTCCCTCTTCAGACAGGGGGTCAGGTCCGTCACCTCCCATGGCCGAAACTCTTGTGCTGTGGTCACGTTGATCAGATACTCCATCACCGCATCTCTGCAGATGGGAAAATAAAAAGCCATAAAAGGCGAGAAATATGCTGTGCTGTTCCAAGTTCTCTAAAACAAGTCGGGATCAGAAACAATAATGGTGCCATTTGTAACTGTGGCTTAGTTGAAAGCAGTATCCATCCATGTCATCCACTGGTACATGTTAACGGAAGTTAGTCTTGGTATTGTCTTATTATAATTGAATTAGTCACAGATGTGGCTACATAGGAGACATGGCCCAAGTGTTGTCTTGCTATGGGTCTTTGGCCATTGCCAGAGATCAGATACACTTCCCAGTCCTTTGTCCAGACCTGAATATCAGAAGTAAATTGCAGTTCTGGTCAAGTTTGATCAGTACTCAGTTTGGTGTATGCCGATACTGGCCAGGTAATAAACATGTCAACAAGGCTATAATTTTTTACCTGGGAATTATCCCACAAAGTTGAATCAGTTTATCTGGACACAACGCTTAGTGGGAGAAACGTTCCATCATCATCCAAGTGACTTCGTCAGTCTCGGCTGACTGCAGGTCTCCCATCCTTACAAACAATACAGCCGCATAACGACCAAAACCAGCAAAGTTACGTTACAACCGAAATCAGTGACCGGTTTGATATGCAAATTGCCATGACCATTCATTTGAGTTACAATGGTCATGAGTACTAGTCACTGAGGATTAGGGAATGGTTGCAACACAGCATTGTAAGATGGCGACAGATGTACTCTTAGTCCCCCTCCCAGTTCAGGAATGCTCTCTTTGACTCCCCATTCAAACCAGCGTTCCTCCCTATCAAGGATGTGCACATCCTCATCCCTGAAAGAGTGGCCACTGGCCTGTAGATGGTGTAGACTGTGGAGTCCTGGCCTGACGTGTTAGCTCTCCTGTGTTGTGCCATCCTCTTGGCCAGCGTCCATTTACTTTCCCCAGTGTACAAGTCACAACAATCCTCCTGGCACTTAACAGCTACACTATATTGCTCTGTTTATGAATCATCACTTTTTTACACTGAGACAGCAGTTGTCCTTCTCCTCTCTTCGATTGGCTGGTGCACTGTTTGGGCGTCTTCCTGGCTTTGACAAACGCCCAGTTAGGATAACCACACTTAACCAGGGTCTGTTTAATGTGGGACTTCTCCTCTTCCCCGGCCGCTGTGTCGGTGGGGACGTTGTCAGCTCGGTGGTACAGTGTCCTGATGACTCCTAGTTTGTGCTCTAGTGGATGATGAGAGTCAAACCTTAAGTACTGATGAGTATGTGTTGGTTTACAGTAAACATCAATAATCAAATGTCCCCCATCACCAACTGTAATGTCACAGTGTAAGAAGGCCAACCTGTCATGTTCCACATCCTCCCTGGTGAACTTGATGTGGTGTCCACAGAGTTAATGTGGTCGGTGAAATGTGGTACGTCCTGAGATTTAAATTTAACCCAGGTGTCGTCCACAAATCTGAACCAATGGCTAGGTGGTGTCCCTGGACAGGACATCAGAGCCCTTTTTTCCACTTCCTCCATATACAAGTTGACCACTACAGGTGAGACTGGCGGACCCATAGCACACCCATGCCTCTGCCTATAGCGCTGTCCACTGTATGTGAAGTACATGGATTGAAGAAACAGCTTCAGGAGCAGACACACTTGGTCAGTGTTCAGGGTGGTCCTATTGCTAAGGGTGGGGTTGTCCTGTAATTTCATATGGACTACCTCCACTGCTTCATCAACAGGAATGCACGTGAAAAGACACTTAACATCATAAGAGACCACCATTTCATCCCCCTCCATAATGATGTCCCTCCCCTTATCCACAACATCCAGTGTTCTGATGTGATGTTCATTACTGCCTACCAACGGAACAGAATAGATGCCAGAAACTTACAGATGTTGGGCTCAGAGTACATCTGTCACCATCTTACAATGCTGTGATTCCAACTATTCTCCAGTCCTCTGTGAATAGTACACATGACCATTGTAATTCTAGTTAATGGCCACATTAATTTGCATATCAAACCGATTGCTGGTTTCGGTTGTGACGCAACTGCGCAGGTTTCGGTGGCTATGCAGCGGTGCTATTCATAAGGTTGGGGATTACTGCAGCCAGCTGAGACTGAAAAAATCACATAGGTGAAATGTTTCTCCCACTAAACGTTGTGTCCAGATGAACCGATTCAACTTTCTGGAATTTCCTTACCTGGGTTATTGAGCATGCATTAAGACACCCGGTAGTTATATTTCACAACAGCAAATATTAAAAATATGCACTCATAAATATATTAAGACTGAACAACAATATCACCAATTAATTCCAATGCATTTTTAATACTTTCAATAAATGATCCATATTTGCTGACTTTCCTAACCAGTGAAGTAATCCTGAATATGTGCGGCTCCTAGCAGTTCCTAATAAACTGCCTGGTTCATACCAACCAGACGTGAACTGTCAAACAAACATCTTGAGTCAGAGAACACTGGTGTGTCTACACATCATCCACACACTCACATGTCGTCTCTCAGGCAGTCCACAGTGTAGACCATGTTCTCTCTGGATGATGTCACACTGCAGGAAGAACACACAAACAGTTTTCCAGATAAGAATGACATTCCTGGATTCATAGTATATACTGTATACACACACGCACACAAGCTTTTACTTCCCCAAATGTTACTAACCTCAGGCTGCCTCCTACTGCCTCCACACCACGACAGATCCTGAAGGCTGAAGCTCCTTTGGTTGTCTGGAAAAGTGTAAGCAGCTGTCAGCAGCAGCATATTCTTGCTTCAGTCAAGCTCCCAAAGGGAACGCGTTCGAGTCTAGACCCACTGCAGCGCATTAAAGCAGCCTCACCGTGTCTTAAGACTTGTTTGGAGAATGAATAAAAACAGTAGTCTGCAGATTTGAGGGGACTAACGAGAACTTGGTATCTTGATAGCATACCTTTTAAATATTTGGAGTCAAGCACAGGTAAGGAATTATTTATGGTTTATTTGAATTATTTTAGATTTTATGTTGATTAGATATTTTCAAAGTGAATGGTCAGACCAGTCAACAACCACTACTTCACTCAGTTTTTATATGGTTTAATGAAGCAACAGAGCCAAAATGAAGAAGACACGAGGAGACAATTGTTTACCGTTAGGTTTCTTTTTTTTTCTTCTTCTTTTTTTTGTGTGAGTCATGTCTGCAAGTGCTAGAAGCTGCTGTGTATTGGAGTGAATTGTCTCATGTGCATAGGCACACTTGGCCAATAGAGTTGATTCTGATTTATGAGCAGATGTATTTGTATAGGTGAAATCATTACCATCAAATTTAATTCATATCATACAATATGTGTGCAATATTTCATCAAATTAATGAATGAGGTCATTGAATGAAATAAAGTCCCTGGCACAATGTGAGTGAAGTGTGTCTGAGAACTTTCAAGGACTTGAATTTAGATAATGTGGTTTAAGACATTTCAGACTAGCAGACACCTTGTCTGAAGATGACAGCATGTCTGTCGAACCTTTGTGACGCAACAATCCATAACTTGAATATCACAGAATATGAGTAAGGTGACTTGTACGTCTGTAATTCTGTTTCACTTTTTAACTGCTGGTTGAAGGCAGCAAAGAAAGTGTAAGATGGCCCCCTACCAGTCCGGAGGCCAGTCGGAGAAGGTGGGTGACCCCTTGGTTTTCAGGGGTCTCATAGCGGCAGCCGGCCTTAACAAATACTCCGATTTTAGACGCTGGGGAATAGTTCTCCAACGACGCAATCACCAGCCCACTGGGGAGTTTGGTCACCTAGAACAAAAAAATCGTGGGGTTTAATTTTAATCAATTATATACTCGCCATGTCAGGATATTTAGACCTTAACTAGACAATATTTGGGAATTAATCTTAATAAATAAATACAACATTTGTATTAACTTTAACATGAAGGCCAGCACATCAAATCCTGTTCCACATCATTCTGAGGTTCTACTTTACAGAGGTTAGCCAGACAGTGTCAGTCATTTAAAAGATGACTTTCAAAGGCAGATATAACAACATGTATTGTTAAATTCATTCTCAGATCAGATGCATAACAATCTGCAAGGCATACAATCCCCAACCTCTGTTCCCAGCCCTTCTCACTGCTCCCAAACATACATGGACATCCTGGTAGCTGTGGGCTCCTCCTGAGGAGAGCTTGAGGCCCGCTAGGGGCTGGGTTAGAGACTGGCCTGTTCTGGAGGCTGCATAGAACCGTCTCTGTGGGGAAGAGAGACAAGTCAACAACCACTGACCTGTACTTCCTGCGGCTGAAACTTTAAGTGTTCGGCAGCCCCTGTCACCTCCACCTTATGGGCAGCCTGGGCTGCATAAAGCCTCCTCTGAAAGACCAGAACATATGAAAAGGTAGGACATCACCACCAAGGTGCAACTGGGTGGTTGATGCAACAGCAGTCAGGGTTGGGAGAAAATCAATGACATGAAAGATTTTGGTCAAATAAGATGGAGCTTAAACCCAACTGAAAATAATAGCATACCATCAGAGTGACCAAAAAAGGTTGAAACAGTTCATCTGGATACAACGTTTATTGACAGATACGTTTAGTCACTTAACTAAGTGACATCTTCAGTCTAGACTTGCTGCACAGTCAGTCTAGACAGTGTTTAATTTTTATTTTATCTTTTTTTTTTTGCAACGATCTTGTTCTATGAGCCATTACACCCTGACATCCACACAGCTGTGTATGACCCCTTCCAGCATGCTGTCACATGCACTACACTGGGCCCCCAATACACATGTACCACCCCCCACCCCCCCACCTGTCAGATCATTGATTTGTGTCAACACTGCCACTGATGCCACTAATGGCCATCTGATGTCGTCAATAACGTACACTGCTGTAATCTAATGGAAAGGTGTATATTTGACAGAAAGGTGTGTAAATGTCAGAGAGCTCTGTGTATTGGTGGTGAGGTCTGTTTATCTGACCGGTCTGTATATTTGTCAGAAAGGTCTTCACATGTCAGAAAGGTCGGTATAATTGGTGGAGAGGACAGTTTGGATCAGTGCTAGCTAGCAACATTATTACCATTAGCGTTAACATAGGAGTACATCTGCTGCAGCGCTGACATAGATATAATGTTAATACCACTTTTGGAAACGCGAACTCAAACCTTCACTTCGGTTCTCTTGCGTTACGTCATTCAGGTTAACTGTAAAGTTAGAGGGGAGGATGATGATGAGGATGAGGATGACCTGGTTTTAAGGACACGGTAGAAGGTGCGGTGTCGGTTAGAGTAGATTAACATCCCTGAGCTTTTGCAAGGACTGATCAGTAACGGCAGGAAACACGGACGGTATTCTGGTCCACAGATGTTCCGATACAGGAATATTTAAAAAAAAAACTATATCTTTACCGATAAATGGCTTATTCCTCGAATCCCCTTCATCTCCCGTCTCTCCTCCAGACAGGACGACCAAACAATATGGCGGACCCACAGACGGAGTGACCTACCCAGCATTCTTAGCGCCCTCAATCTTCTTCCTTTATTGATTGTTCCCTTTTAGCTGAGTGTTTAGAATGTATTCCGAACCTGAGCGCCCCCTGCTGCCATGGAGAACGAGGGAAGCCGCGGAGAGAAAGGCGTTTGGACGCGTGAGAGAGAAAGAAAGAGAGGTTGCAGCGCTAAACGGGAGACTACAGGAAGGCTCGTGTCAGCGGAGGAGCATCGGGGAGGTGATATGACCCAAATTCCGACTTCTAAACCGAAAACAAACCCATTTCCTGTCTCAAATTGTTTAGGTCACCAGTACGCATGCGCGTTGCCTCACACGTGTAGTTCGCCGCAAGTGTCTTTGAATGGAGTAGGATTCAACAATAAATTCGGAGTTCGGATTTCAACAATAAATCCATAGTTTTATTAAAACAAGCATAGCAGTATATATATATATATATTTCATTTCATTTACAGATTAAAGACAAAAGTCCTCCGTGAAGCATTTCGCCGAGAGGACCATAATTCACCATGGTAAGTGTTGTGGGTGGCCGGCTGGTGTGATCCAGAAGGCAAGCGAAGGTTTAACGGTTCTTTGTTGTCTATTAAAGGTGTGAAGTGCTGTACAGCGGGTGGAGTTGTGTATTAATACTCATAGAAACGCTGATCTGTCTGACAGACTGAAGCTGAGGTGAACCCCAAGGCCTATCCTCTGGCAGACGCCACCCTGACTAAAACCATCCTGGATCTGGTGCAACAAGCCTCCAACTACAAACAGCTAAGGAAGGGGGCCAATGAAGGTGAGAGTAAAACATGTGCTCCACTTTAATGTATAGCACCACCTCCATTTATTATCCCACTGATGTTCAAACCTAACCCAGGCAGTCAGTCTCAACACGACTACGCCTCATGCAGGCTGCTGAATGGGCCACCGCACACTTTTTTTAAAAATCCCATTAAAGGTTATATACACAACACTATGCAAACAATAGAAACAAATACATTTAATAGTTTGCTGAACATATTTGGTGAACTTCACAGTGCTACAAAATACGTAGGTAACAAAAGTAAAATGAAATACCAAGTTCTTTGGTTATAATTGATTTGGTTCAGACAGCTTTAGGATTGTTACGTGTTTGACACTACAGGGAAGCCTCAAAGATGAATATCATATAGTTTTTTTTTAAAAGTTGACAATGTACATTTTGTCTGAGTCTATTTGACTATTTTACACCAAATGAAGCGTTTTCAATAGTCACTCATAGGTGACCATTTATTTTGGTATTTATAGTTATTTGTCATTCCATAGGATTCTACTCTGCATTTTCAAAACGAGTGAGTTAAGTTATTACAGAAGCACTCACACTGAATATTAATGTAAATCAATGTTTAAGCATATGTGTGTGTGTGTGTGTGCACATGCATGTTTATTGTGGTTTAAAAGTGGACGTCGTTACACTGTTAGTTTTACAGTGTAGGACAAAAGACAGGTAATTGCATCTTTACTGTCTTCCATCACAGCCACCAAGACGTTGAACCGAGGTATTGCCGAGTTCATTGTGATGGCTGCTGACGCCGAACCTCTGGAGATCATTCTCCACCTGCCGCTGCTCTGCGAGGACAAGAACGTCCCCTATGTGTTTGTCCGGTCCAAGCAGGCGCTGGGCCGGGCCTGCGGCGTGTCCCGGCCCGTCATCGCCACATCGGTCACCATAAAGGAAGGCTCCCAACTCAAACCCCAGATCCAGTCTGTGCAGACTTCCATAGAGAGACTGCTGGTGTGACGACGTGGTACTGATGACGGTCCAGCCTCTGGTGGAAGAAGCTACTTAGGAAACTGTCAGTCTTTTTGATAAAGTCACGATAAATGTACCTGCTTTCTTTTTTAGAAACATTTTAATTATTTGAAATTGGTGTATTTCAGTGTACCAGTTTGTCAAGTCTTTTCCTGATGTTTTGTAATAAAACATGATTTCTTCTGAATAATGTGGCCTTGCTTCCACGCCTATGTGCTTACCTTATGTTGAATATGTTTCTCATTCCCTATTCCAATATTTCCAAGTAATCAGCAGTTGGGTAGAAATCACTGTGCAAGTCAAAGGTTATTCAGCAGCGAACAAAGCGAGAGCCATGCTGACCTGCAGGCCGCAGTCTCAAACTACTTGCTTTGCTCTGCAGGTTGGTGAAGGTTTATCCCTTTGGTAAATGGCTCTTAGGTTGGTTGGTTTGTTTGTTTAAGATAGCAGCAGCTATTCTCCCCGCGGTCCACACAGTTTACTTTTCTTTTGAACTTTTTACTACTTTATTGATGCCCGTGGGGAAATTCTTCCTCTGCATGTAACCCGTCCTAGCTGTGTAGCTAGGAGCAGTGGGCAGCCGCCGTGCGGCGCCCGGGGACCAACTCCAGTTGGTCTTGCCATGCCTCGGTCAGGGGACACAGACAGGAGTATTAACCCTCACATGCATGTCTTTTTGATTACATTTTTAATTGGTTTACATGGTGACAATACAAAACCCATTAACACTTCTCATCACAAATACATTACTATAACACATCGTAATGCACGTCTACTGTAAATGAAACAATAAGAGCTGATCCATGTAACACAAAGAAAATCCCCTGATCTTCTATGAATCTTCCATTCAATGGAGAGAAATTGCATAAAAATTGTACCTACTGTGGTACTTTTTTTTGGTTTTTGTTTAGTTTCCAGCTCTCGCTCTCTGATCACATCCAGCAGGAAAGAACTTCCAATCCTGTTGTCCACTGGTCAATCTTTTTAACTGGTTTTTATTGAACCGGGAAGTTTTACTGAGCTTTTAGTCGGAGGAGCAGCAGCTTCATTAAACTGCGACAGCGTCAGTCCACCTGGAGAAGGTCCACTCTGGCCATCAACAGAACTTGGAGTGGAGACCTTTGTTGCTTTTGAGGGATAAAAGAATATGAGGCCTGGCTCAGTAGTTCAGAGTTTCCATTATTTTTCGTGTCGAGCAGTCCACTCAAACACCTTGTGGTGCTGAAGCAGCTCTCTAAGGCTCGCTGTCTTGGTGGAAAGATGAGGTATGAATTTATCCAGGGAGTTTATCATTGCCATGGCTCGCAGGACTCCTTTTTTATCAGTGGGAGGAGGCATGTCAAATATGGCTTGCACTTTAGACTGACCAGCTTCCACCCCCTCTCCTGAAATCTTGTCTCCTAAGAAGGTCATTTCTGTGAGCCCGAACTCACATGTTTTTCTGTTCAGTTTGAGTCCACTCTCTTGGACTCTCATCTCAGCAGGAGTTTTTCAGTCTTTCATCATGCTGCTGACGTGTACTTCCCCAGACTACCAAGTCATCTATAGACACCCTGGTGCCTTCCAGACCCTATTTTATGGACACCATCATCACCCTTTGAAAGATTTCTGGCACTGAGACGATACCAAACGGGAGCCTCAGAAAACAGTACCTCCCAAATGGTGTGTTGCAAGTACAGTACTTACTGCTTTCTGGGTCCAACTTCAGCTGCCAAAACCCCTGCGAAGCATCCAGTTTGCCGAAATATTTTGCACCTGCCATTTCACTGGTAATTGCTTCTCGTTTTGGGATTTGGTAGTGTCCTCTTTTTATGTTCTCGTTCAGATCTTGGGATCAAGGCAGACTCTTCACTCACCATTTTTTTTCTAGACACATGATAGAGTTTACCCCGTCAGTCGGCTCTTCCACTCGCTCAATGACACCCAGTTGTGTCATCCTGTCCAGTTCTTTCTTCAAGCCAGCTCGAAGTGGTGCTGGCACTCTCCTTGGGGCATGCACTACAGGCTTGGCATCACTCTTGGGCTGGATTTTGTAAGTGTAAGGTAATGGCCCATGTCCTTTGAAAACAAAAGGAAATTATCTCACTATGTCTGCATTTCCCTCACACTGCGGGTGGTTTTGTTCTTTGCACTGTTTGTCCATAATTGTTGTCCTCACGGTTTATCTGATAGATCCTCTTCACCAATCCTGGGTCCTCAGAAGCTTTGTCTCCCAGGAGTGATTCATGCCCATTAGGCACTATGACAAACAACAGGATGTACTGCTTGCCTTTCACTGTCACCTTTAGTTGGCATTGAGTTGGCATTGTCCTTTTGTTTCAATTGACTGTCCATTGTATACCTTCAGTGGTGTGCTTTTTTCCTGATATTTTTTTAGGCTTCTCTTTAAGTGCCATGAGATCTTTCTCATTCATTAAATTAGTTTCAGCCCCAGTGTCTATCTTAAATGGCACAATTGTTCCATTGATTGGCAGTTGTACAATCCATTTGTCCCCTCTCACAGTAGTTACAGTCTGACCAGTGTCCGGTGTGCTGTCATCTTCATCACGTGACACCATCTTGATGAAAATGTTTTGCATCACTGTCCCCTGTTTCTTCCACTGTGTGCACCTTATGTCCTTTTTTCTATCTTTGGAGAGACACATTTTAGCATTATGGTTTTGTCCCTTCTTACACTTTGCACACATTTTCCCATAAGCGGGACATTGTCTTGGTTTGTGTTTTTCACCACATCTCTTGCAAGTGAAAATCTCGTCCTTGTTTTTATCCTTGTACTTGCTCCTCTGTTTTCCTTTTACCATCAAAGCGTTCACCGTCTCGCCATGTTGGCTCGCTGCTCCGTGTGCAGGCTCATTAAAAGTCAGACTTCAGGCAGATAATTCACAGAAACTTGTTTTGTACACGGTGTTATGATTACTGGCTCCATTCTTCATGCCTGGTAATCACTATGTATTATTGTCACCTGGTGAACTTCATCCATTAGGTAATTGGACACGCCTGTTTTCCCTGTTGTGGGCCCTGTGATGGCCTGGCGGCCTGTCCAGGGTGTTGCCCGCTCAATGACTGCTGTCATAGGCTCCAGCATCCCCGCCACCCTGAGCAGGTTAAGCAGTTTGGATAATGGATAGATGGACGGATAGACATGTTGGTGCGCTAGCTCACTGGCTTGGCATGTTTTTATAGCCCCTTTCAACGTGAGTTCTGCTTCTCTCAATAATTTCTCTCAGAGCTTCTTGTCATTCGTCTCAAACACCATCTGATCCCTAATCATAGAGTCTCTGAGATCATTAAAATTAAAAGATTGTGCTTGTAGCTTGAGGTCTGTGAGAAAGCTATCGAAAGACTCCCTGGTGCTACATACTTGAGTGAAAAACGTACCTTTCATATGTTTCATTCTTTTTCAAGAGGCAGTGCTCATCGAACTTTTTGAAGACCTCATCAAACTTGTCTTTGTCCTCTGGTCGAGCACACACAGAAGTATTGTAGTGTAGACTTCTACTGCTTCTGTGCCGACGACGGTGAGCAGTATGGCTATTTTTCTTGCATCTACCTTACTATCCGCTCCGACAGCCGCAGAACACAGCAGAAACTGCTGTTTGAACATCCTCCAGTTTGCATCCACATTTCCAATCAGTTCCAACGGACTTGGCGGTATTAATACATCCATTCTTGTGCCACACTTGACCAAATTTACCCTGTCCTGGTACCATGTAATGTTCTGATTTTTCTATAGAGACACAGTGTTTGGAACTTCTTGCTAGCTCGGCTAGCTGCTTTATTCTACTCCGGTTCCGGTTTACACACATTATCCTCTTCTCACTTCCTGTCTATACATATCATCTGTGTTATTACTGCCACCAACAGGTCACCCATATGTATTGTTAACATAAACATCATTACAGGAACTGCCGGTCTGCATGGGCTAGCAGTTAGCTTAGCTTGTCCCGCTTCCGGGTCCTCCTCGGGCGCAGCTCCAGGCAGGGGCTGTGGTCCTTGGGCCCACCGGATGCAGCAAACCAGGCTCCCCCAGCCGATCCAGCAACAGCTCTACCAGCCAGACACCCTCGACACACCTCCCCGCACTCCACACCACAACACCATGAACACCACAGTCACTGCCGAGCAAGGCCGCCGCCAGACTGCCCTTGGTGTTATTGGAACTGCCGGTCTGCATGGGGTTGCAGTTAGCTTAGCCTGCCCCGCTTCCGCATCCTGTCAGACAGCCTTCAGTGTTACCTCCTCGGTTGCAGCTCCAGGCAGGGCCGTGGTCCCTTGGCCCACAAGATGCAGCAGACCAGGTTCTCCCAGCCGATCCAGTGCCAGCTCTCCCAGCCATCAAACGAGGACAAAACTTAAATGCAGACGTGGACAAAGACACTGCATGGACGGTACTGGTAGAGGCCGCCGCAAATGTGAATTTGTGTCGCTATCTTCCAAAACCGGTACTGGGTGAGGCTGCTGCAAACGTGAATTCACGCCACCATCTCCCCACAGCAGAAGCGGACAATTACTCTGGTCGGTGTCTATATCCCACCCCAGGCCTGTGTTTTATACTTTATATATATATATATACACGTGTGTCTGTACATAGTAGTTAAAGGTTTCTGTTTACCTTGTTTCTCTCAATAAACGTTGAGTCCAGATGAACTGATTCAACTTTCTGTGATCATGTTGTAGCGAATTCAGGGGGCGCTAACCAGTCGACTGAAGGGTTCGACCCGCTAGTCAACCGGCCAGCGAGTCTAGTCCTCCGTGGTCGGTACACTACTCCCCTACTTCAGGAAGCGCGTCTCTGCGCTTCAGCATACCAACTCCCTCACGCCTCTGGGCGCACGCGCTTCCGATGGCCTCACGGTCTCACCATCCCACTTCTGACACCAATGTAGTGAATTTGGGGGGGGCAGCCGGGAACTGCCGCAGCCAGGACGCGAACCCGGGTCTCCCGCACCACGGGCGACTACGTTAACCAGTCAACTTCAAGGGTCCGACCCGTTAGCCAAGGGCTAGCGAGTCTACACAGTTTAAGCAGTATTGTGGATTTTTACCGGCGGGCAGCTTGGCTGACATTTTGTTGTTGCAGTTAACAACCATTGTGACGTAAACGCACTGGATTGGTTTATAAAAAGTGTGTAAGTACCAAAGGGTGCGTCTAACCTGTTCCTCAGTTAATAGCCGGCAGTCCGGGTTAGCTGTGCTACAGTATAAGAACTGTAACGACCACGGACGCGTTGACTCGTACCCACTTGTCGACCTTTGACTGGTTAACGTAGTCGCCCGTGGTGCGGGAGACCCGGGTTCGCGTCCCGGCTGCGGCGGTTCCCGGCTGCCCCCGAATTCGCTACAATTTTTAAAAATGTAGTCATGGTTTGTATCTACGATCTCTTCCTAATACTAGGCCTACGGCGGCCCCCATCTCACTGAGATGGGCCACATATGGGGCCACGAGCACAGTCTGAGAATAAAGAAGTAAACTTAGCCCGGCCTATAAACCACGTGTTGGACTCCATCCAGTTTGCAGGTTATTACAAGTGGAGACGGTGGCCGTTCTCCGGGTCTCTGGTCTCAATAGCCAGTAGTGACGGTGTTGTTCCGTCAGCTTCACTGATTTCCGGGCTGTTCTTCGTATTTCCGTGTCGTCATTTCCTGCCCCTCGACGGGCGTTCACGCTGACGTGCATGCGCCCTGGGATCAAGCCTACCTCGCGCCCCGGTGAAAACTCAGATCCGGATCATGTTGAGCATGCTGGGGAGAACGTTTCCTGACGGACTCCGGGTTTGTTTTCTTCATTGGCCGTCTGGGTGTTGTGTCCCCTCCTGGACACTATAGGCAGTAGGGGACTTTCTGGATCCAGTTTATCTCTTCGTCGTTGGACTTTGGGAAAACCTTTGGCGCGGCAGCAGCGGCGGCAGCCATGGCCGAGGCCCCCGTGTTCGTCAGCAGGTCCGGATGTGAGGGTGTGTTGCGGTTCGCAGACCTGATGCCTCGCCTGGAGGAAGCGCTCGTCAGGTTTTCCAGCCGCGCCGGCGCAGAAGTGCTGCAGCCGCTGCGCAGCTGCGTCCCTCTGCAGAAGCATAACGGGTAGGCTGCTGGGCCGCCGCCGCCGCAGGGGAGCAGGGAGCTCCGGACGCGTCCTGCGGTTGGTCGACCCACCTGTGTGTGTGTGTTTGTGTGTGTGTGTGTGTGAGGGCTGGCGAGTCTTCAGCACACCGAGTCAACACACTTGTCATAATAACAATAACGATCATGAACTCTGCTCGTGTCTAGACAACGCTACAAGCTGCCGTGCGCAGCAGCGTAGAGTCACAAGACAACTAGAGTCCATAAAGCAAGGCTTGTGATGCAAATAATGACAATAAGCTCATGAAAGAAAAACTGTAAAATTATAAAAGTATAACATAACCAATATAAAAATTATACAAAAATGGAGTTACTATAGAATGTACCGGATGCAGGTTTCATTCCAACACCTCTTCTGATTTCCCTGATGTGCAAACTTCAGCCTCCTTCAGCCTCCTTCAGCCTCCTTCAGCCTCCTTCAGCCTCCTTCAGCCTCCTTCAGCCTCCTTCAGCCTCCTTCAGCCTCCTCCAGCCTCCTTCAGCCTCCTCCAGCCAGACAAACCCGATGAAGTGCAGAGAGGAAAACCTGCATACACGTTATGACACATAATGAGTACCACTGATACACAGACTGCTGTACTTCACTGGGAAGATGCATAGAATAATATATTAATATATTGCAAATGAAACTATGATTTTATTATATCATCATATTAATATATGAAAATATAATTTCATTATATTATTCTATTAATATATTATTAATTATGTGAAAAGCTATTAACATAATAGCTTTGAGTGGTCACTAGACTAGAAAAGCGCTATATAAATGCAGTCCACGTACATACATAAACACATGAATGGTTTTCTGACAATATTACACATATTGGTGGTTGGTTCAATAATGATGATCACTGTGAATCAGTTTATCATCTTTTTATTTACTAATACTACTACTACTACTACTACTACTATTACTACTACTTTCGGCTGCTCCCGTTAGGGGGCGCCACAGCGGATCATCCGTTTCCATCTCTTCCTGTCTTCTGCATCTTCCTCTGTCACACCAGCCACCTGCATGTCCTCCCTCACCACATCCATAAACCTCCTCTTTGGCCTTCCTCTTCTCCTCTTCCCTGGCAGCTCCATATTCAGCATCCTTCTCCCAGTATACCCAGCATCTCTCCTCCACACATGTCCAAACCATCTCCATCTTGTCTCTCTTGCTTTGTCTCCAAACCGTCCAACCTGAGCTGTCCCTCTAATATACTCGTTCCTAATCCTGTCCTTCTTCATCACTCCCAGGGAAAATCTTATCATCTTCAACTCTGCCACCTCCAGCTCCTCCTCCTGTCTTTTCATCAGTGCCACTGTCTCCAAACCATATAACATAGCTGGTCTCACTACCATCTTGTAAACCTTCCCTTTAACTCTTGCTGGTACCCTTCTGTCACACATCACTCCTGACACTCTTCTCCACCCACTCCACCCTGCCTGCACTCTCTTCTTCACTTCTCTCCTGCACTCCCCGTTACTTTGGACAGTTGACCCCAAGTATTTAAACTCATCCACCTTCATCACCTCCACTCCTTGCATCCTCACCATTCCACTGTCCTCTCTCTCATTCACGCATAGGTATTCTGTCTTGCTCCTACTGACTTTCATCCCTCTTCTCTCCAGTGCATACCTCCACCTCTCCAGGCTCTCCTCCGCCTGCACCCTACTCTCACTGTCTTACTGACGAGACTTTGTGTTTTTCCTCTGACAGGTTTTTGGGAGTGATGCCTGCATACGTGGAGCATGATGGACTTCTGTGCACAAAGCTGGTGTGTTTCTACAACAGGGAGGACGGCTCGGCGCTGCCGTCCACGCAGTCCACAGTCCTGCTGTTTGATCCGGAGCTTGGGAATGTCAAAGCTGTGAGTACGCTGAAAGAGAACACTGCTGTATAATGATCATGACTTTTTCTAAATGCAGTTTCTCAAAACAGTCACAAAATGCTGAACCAATAATCACTGTGAGCAACAGTGAAAGAAAGACTGGGAACTCGGCAGCTAAATAGAGCAAAGCAAGGAAACGAGGGAAGGATGAATAGTGGAACGTTGTTCAGTAAAGACCACGAGTGAGAAGTACATCTCTAGAGTTATTTTCTGAGGAAGGAAGTGGTACTCCTGATGGAGCAGACAGCTTGTTTTACTTCTGCAGCATGTCTGAAGGACTTGGGCTCATTTGCATGATCATGGAATTGGGCACTTCAGGATGTCCTGATTTACTGTTGTGGAAGTCCTGAAGGTCCGTCCATTATGAGATAGGGCTGTTTAGATTGAGGAGGAACGAAGAAGCTCCAGAACAAATCATCATGTCACCACCCTGCAGGTCATGGATGGAGAGGTCATCACAGCCATGAGGACTGCTGCAGCCTCCGCCATCTCGGCCAAAGTAAGACGTCCGTTTTGAGTCGTTCATCCTTTCCCAGTGCTGTTCCTCTGACGTTCCTCTGTGAGGTCCACCCTCCTGTCCCTGTCCAGGTCCTTCTGTCTGATGGAGCAGTGAAACACTACATGTGAATACTGTATATAAGAAACCAGCTGGTTTTGGGGTGTCCGGGGAGCGTAGCGGTCTATTCCATCGTCTACCAACATGGGAATCACCAGTTCGAATCCCCGTGTTACCTCCGGCTTGGTCGGGCGTCCCTACAGACACAATTGGCCGTGTCTGTGGGTGGGAAGCCGGATGTGGGTATGTGTCCTGGTCGCTGCACTAGCGCCTCCTCTGGTCGGTCAGGGCGCCTGGTCAGGGAGGAGGGGGAACTGGGGGGAATAGCGTGATGCTCCCACACGCTACGTCCCCCTGGTGAAACTCCTCACTGTCAGGTGAAAAGAAGCGGCTGGTGACTCCACATGTATGGGAGGAGGCATGTGATAGTGTGCAGCCCTCCCCGGATTGGCAGAGGGGGTGGAGCAGAGACCGGGATGGCTCGGAAGAGTGGGGTAATTAGCCAGGTACAATTGGGGAGAAAAAGGCGGGAAAATCCCCCCCCCAAAAAAAGAAAAAGAAAAGAAACCAGCTAGTTCTTATTCATAAAACTGTTAGTTTTGCCCTTTGCTATCCATTCAGAAGGATAACTGCCCCTCCTGACTCCTGTCCCTCCTGACTCCCCCTGACTCCTGTCCCTCCTGACTCCTGTGCATGCTGACTCCTCCTGACTCCTGTCCCTCCTGACTCCTGTGCATGCTGACTCCTCCTGACTCCTCTGCATGTTGACTCCTCCTGACTCCTGTCCCTCCTGACTCTTGTGCATGTTGACTCCTCCTGACTCCTGTCCCTCCTGACTCCTGTCCCTCCTGACTCCTCTGCATGCTGACTCCTCCTGACTCCTGTCCCTCCTGACTCCTCTGCATGCTGACTCCTCTGCATGTTGACTCCTCCTGACTCCTGTCCCTCCTGACTCCTGTCCCTCCTGACTCCTCTGCATGCTGACTCCTCTGCATGTTGACTCCTCCTGACTCCTGTCCCTCCTGACTCCTGTGCATGCTGACTCCTCCTGACTCCTGTGCATGTTGACTCCTCCTGACTCCTGTCCCTCCTGACTCCTGTGCATGTTGACTCCTCCTGACTCCTGTCCCTCCTGACTCTTGTGCATGTTGACTCCTCCTGACTCCTGCCCCTCCTGACTCTTGTGCATGTTGACTCCCCCTGACTCCTGCCCCTCCTGACTCTTGTGCATGTTGACTCCTCCTGACTCCTGCCCCTCCTGACTCCTGTGCATGTTGACTCCTCCTGACTCCTGTGCATGTTGACTCCTCCTGACTCCTGCGCATGTTGAGGTTTTGCTTGATCACCAACAGGGAATCCACGTACAAGGACTTGAGCGAGACAAGGAATTTAATACAACAATCAAAAACAGAAACACAAAGTGTTTAAGCATAATTACAGAGGCTACGTGTGTGTACACACACAGCGATACGAGGAGGGAAAGGAAGTGACGCCAGTTAAACACGTCTTTTCATCTTTTTCAGGTCCATAGACTCTAGAAGCTATTCTTTGTACTTTCTGAATGACGTGTTTATGACGTTTCCAGTCTCATCAGTGTAAAGCCCTCACGTGCACACTTCCTTCTGCTCTCTCTCTGAATTTGGTTTTTGTTTTTTGTAATTTTCACCCTTTTTCTCCCCAGTTGTGTCTCAGACTAGTTTTATTTCTATGTTGGGATTTGTCATTTGAGGCAGCTGACAATCAGGAGGAAGGCCAAAAATAACTTCCTCTTTCTTCTTCTTCTTATTGTTTTCCCCCCGTTTTTCTCCCCAATTGTATCCAGCCAATTACCCCACTCTTCCGAGCCGTCCCGGTCTCTGCTCCACCCCCTCCGCTGATCCGGGGAGGGCTGCAGACTACCACATGCCTCCTCCCATACATGTGGAGTCACCAGCCGCTTCTTTTCACCTGACAGTGAGGAGTTTCACCAGGGGGACGTAGCGCGTGGGAGGATCACGCTATTGTTTGACCAACCAGAGGAGGCGCTAGTGCAGCGACCAGGACACATACCCACATCTGGCTTCCCACCCACTGACTTCCGGTTTCTACTGCAGCTGTCATTCCAATGTCCTGTTTGTTGGCGTGTGCTATTGACAGTGGCACATTTTTGGTGATGCCTGCAAGATTTACCATGGATACATGTCAACAATACGCACACAACTGTCCACACACTTTCACCTGCACCTACCAGCAAACTCTCACCTGCACCTACCAGCAAACTCTCACCTGCACCTACCAGCACACTCTCACCTGCACCTACCAGCACACTCTCACCTGCACCTACCAGCAAACTCTCACCTGCACCTACCAGCAAACTCTCACCTGCACCTACCAGCACACTCTCACCTGCACCTACCAGCAAACTCTCACCTGCACCTACCAGCACACTCTCACCTGCACCTACCAGCACACTCTCACCTGCACCTACCAGCACACTTTCACCTGCACCTACCAGCAAACTCTCACCTGCACCTACCAGCACACTTTCACCTGCACCTACCAGCACACTTTCACCTGCACCTACCAGCAAACTCTCACCTGCACCTACCAGCACACTCTCACCTGCACCTACCAGCAAACTCTCACCTGCACCTACCAGCAAACTCTCACCTGCACCTACCAGCACACTCTCACCTGCACCTACCAGCAAACTCTCACCTGCATCTACCAGCAAACGGGTGAAAAGTTTCAAGTTGTACATATCAAGTTACGTCCACAATGATGAGGCTGAGCAGACAGACAGAATTGTGGACGTAACTTCATATGTACAACTTGAAACTTTTCACCCGTTTGCTGGTAGGTGCAGGTGAGAGTTTGTTGGTAGGTGCAGGTGAGAGTTTGCTGGTAGGTGCAGGTGAGAGTCTGCTGGTAGGTGCAGGTGAGAGTTTGCTGGTAGGTGCAGGTGAAAGTGTGTGGACAGTTGTGTGCGTGTCGTTGACATGTATCCATGGTAAATCTTGCAGGCATCACCAAAAATGTGCCATTGTCAATAGTACACGCCAACAAACAGGAAACTGGTATGACCGCTGCAGTAGAAACCGGAAGTCAGAGGACTGCAGTTATGCACAGTGCCGATTGTGTCTGTAGGGAGACCCGACCAAGCCGGAGGCAACACGGGGATTCGAACTGCCGATCCCCGTGTTGGTAGGCAACGGAATAGACCGCCACACTACCCGGACGACCCGAATTTGTTTTAATGGACTCTTGAGTTCTGTCTTCTTTAAATAACATGACCCTTATCTCGGATGTCCAGTTGCTGATGCCGGCTGGAGCGGAGGTGTTGGCCATCCTTGGCACCGGGAACCAGGCCCTCAGCCACTACAACGCCTTCACGGAAATGTTTTCATTTAAAGAGGTACACAGGCTGCAGTATCAATACAACTAGAAGTGTATTTATCCTACAAGCAGTTTTAAACAAGCGTGCATTAATTTGAACCATCACAACTTTGAAAAACGTGGCACATACGTATGTGTTCTTTTTCCCCAGTGGCTGCTGGTCATGTGACCACACACTGACAAGTCAAATAAAACAAAGAAAAGTGATGTGACGTGCCGAATCTCCTCCGCAGGTGCGTGTGTGGAGCAGGAGTAGAGAGAGAGGAGAGCGGTTCAACCGCTCTGTTGGAGGCTCTGTAAAGCTGTGTGTGTCTGCAGAGGAGGCGGTGAGGGGAGCAGACGTCATTGTGACGGTGACCAGAGCCACCCAGCCAGTCGTCTTCGGAGCCTGGGTCAAACCAGGAGCCCACGTGGCAGGTGAGAACAATACACACGTTGTTTATTTGGGAAGATGGCGGTGCAATTTCACGTTTGCGGCAGCCTCACCCAGTACCAGTGTGGGAAGATGGCGGCGTGAATTTGCGTTTGCGGCGGCCTCACCCACTACCGTCCATGCAGTGTCTTTGTCCACGTTTGCGTCTTAAGTTTGTCTTCGTTTGACGGCTGCAAGGGCTGGCGCTGGATTGGCTGGGAGAGCCCGGTCTGCTGCGTCCTGTGGGCCCAGGGACCACGACCCTGCCTGGAGCTGCACCCAGAGGAAACACCAAGAGTGGTCTGACAGGACGCGGAAATGGGCAGGCTAAGCTAACAGCTAGCCCATGCAGACCGGCAGTTCCGACAGTCATCCTGGCTGGCGTTCCTTCTCCTGGACAGGGATTTTATTTTTATTTTTTTTTTGTTTAGTTTAGATACAGTTAGGTCCATAAGTATTTGGACAGTTACACAATATTTGTAATTTTGCCCCTGTACCCCACCACAGTGGGTTTGACATGAAGTATTTGAGATGTGATTGAAGAGTAGACTTTCAGCTTTAATTTAAGGGGTTGGATAAAAACATGGCATTAACTGTTCAGGAATTACAGCCATGGATATACAGGGTCACCCCATTTTCAGAGGCTCAAAAGTAATTGGACAAACAAACACAACTCTGATTATAACCATTATATTTCATGTTTGGAGGAAAATCCTTTGCAGTCAATGACCGTCTGAAGTCTGGAACCCATCAACATCTTCAAATTCTGAGTTTCCTCCTTTGAAATGCTCTGCCAAGACTTAACGGCAGCTGCCTTCAGTCGCTGGTTGTTTGTGGGTCTTTTGGCCGTTAGTTTGATCTTCAGCAAGTGAAAAGCATGCTCAGTTGGGTTGAGGTCAGGCGACTGACTTGGTCACTGATGAATATTCCACTTTTCTGCCTTGAGAGACACCTGGGTTGCTTTCTCAGCTTGTTTTATGTCATTATCCATCTGCAGTGTGAAGCGCTGTCCTCTCAGTTTTGTGACATTTGACTAAATCTGAGCAAATGGTATATCCTTATAAACATCACAATCCATCCTGCTGCTTCTGTCAGTAGTCACATCATCAATAAACCCCAATGACTAAGTTCCCCTGGCAACCATACATGCCCATTTCATAATACTACCTCCACCATGTCTGACAGATGAAAAGGTTATGCTGAGAATCATGAGCTGTTCCTTGTGTTCTGCACACTTTTCCTCTTCCCATCCTTCTGGTACAAGTTAATCACTGCTTCATCTGTCCAGAGAACCTTGTTCCAGAGCTGGGTAGGTGTTTAGGTGTTTTTAAACACAGTCTAATCTGGCCTTCCTGTTCTTAAGTGACACCAGTGGTTTTCACCTTGTCATAAACCCTCTGTATTTATTTTCATGCAGGCGTCTCTTGATTGTAGACTTGGTCAATGATACCCCTACCTCTCAAGAGTGTTTCTGACTTCACTAGATGTTGGGAATGTGTTTGTCTTCACTAGGGAAAGAATTCTGCGATCATCCATTGTAGCTGTGTTCCGTGGTCTTCCAAGCCTTTCGGTGTTGCTGAGCTTGCCAGTGCATTCTTTCTTTTTAGGAATGTACCGAAATGTTGATTTGGCCAATCCTGAAGTGTTTACTGTCCATCTGATAGATTTCCTTTGCTTTTTCAGCCTAATGATGGCCTCCATCACTTGTATTGGCACCTCTATGTTTATCATGTTGAGAGTTCCCATGAACAGCTACCAAACCCAAATGTAAATACTTGGAATAAACTCCAGACCTTTAATCTGCTTAATTTCTCATGGACTAATGATGGAAAAGGTCTTACTTGCCCATGAAACCACTTGTTAGTCAAGTGTCCCATTACTTTTGATCCTCTGAAAATGGGGTGACCATATATAAAACTGGCTGTAATTCCTCCCGGTTAATGCAATAATTTTGTCCAACCCCTTAAATTAAAGCTGAAAGTCCACACGTCAATCACATATTGGTTACTTCATTTCAAATCCACTGTGGGGTTAGTGTACAGGGGCACAATTACAAATATTGTGCCACTGTCCAAATACTTATGGCCTTAACTGTATGTGTGTTAGTTTGGGAATGTGTGTTAGTGTGGGTATGTGTGTTCTTGTAGTTCTTGTAGTGTTCAGATGTGTGTTTATTTTTGTGTGGCACTGCTGTGAGCTGGGGAAACAACATGAAACACAAAGTGTGTGTGATTGTGACTGAGTTATTGTCACATTGAAGAGTTAATTTGTTGTTGTTCCTTTTTGTATGTGTGTACATAACAAACAGCTGCTGCTCCTCCCGGCCCACAGCAGCACAACAGAAACCATTCATCTAAAAGCTCCTATAAACAATACCACCAAAAACACACACACATAGTATATACACACACATATATATACATACATACATATACATATATGTACAGTGCATCCAGAAAGTAGTCACACCCCTTCACTTTCCCCACATTTTGTTATGTTACAGCCTTATTCCAAAATGGATTAAAATCCTTTTTTTTCTCATCAATCTACACACAATACCCCATAATGACTATGTGAAAAAGGTTTGGTAGAAATTTTTGCAAATTTAATCTGAAATATTGCATGTACATAAGTATTCACACTCTTTGCTATGACACTCAAAATTGAGCTCAGGTTCATCCTGTTTCCACTGATCATCCTTGAGATGTTTCTACATCTTGATTGGAGTCCACCTGTAGTAAATTCAATTGATGGGACATGATTTGGAAAGGCACACACCTGTCTATATAACGTCCCACTGTTGACAGTGCATGTCAGAGCAGAAACCAAGCCATGGAGTCAAAGGAATTGTCTGTGGACCTCCGAGACAGGATTGTATCGAGGCACAGATCTGGGGAAGGGTACAAACAAATTTCTACAGCTTTGAAGGTCCCGAAGAGCACAGTGGTCTCCATCATTCGTAAATGGAAGAAGTTTGGATCCACCAGGACTCTTCCTAGAGCTGGCCGCCCAGCCAAACTGAGCAATCGGGGGAGAAGGGCCTTGGTCAGGGAGATGACCAAGAACCCCATGGTCACTCTGACAGAGCTCCAGCGTTCCTCTGTGGAGATGGGAGAACCTTCCAGAAGGACAACCATCTCTGCAGCACTCCACCAATCAGGCCTTTATGGTAGAGTGGCCAGACAGAAGCCTCTGCTAAGTAAAAGGCACATGACAGCCTGCTTGGAGTTTGCCAAAAAGCACCTAAAGGACTCTCAGACCATGAGAAACAGGATTCTCTGGTCTGATGAAACCAAGATTGAACTCTTTGGCCTGAATGCCAAACGTCCCGTCTTGAGGAAACCAGGCACCTCTCATCACCTTGCTAATACCATCCCTACAGTGAAGCATGGTGGTGGCAGCATCATGCTGTGGGGATGTTCTTCAGCGGCAGGAACTGGGAGACTAGTCAGGATCGAGGGAAAGATGAATGGAGCAAAGTACAGAGAGATCCTTGATGAAAACCTGCTCCAGAGCGCTCAGGACCTCAGACTGGGGCGAAGGTTTACCTTTCAACACGACAACGACCCTAAGCACACAGCCAAGACAACGAAGGAGAGGCTTCGGGACAAGTGTCTCTGAATGTCCTGGAGTGGCCCAGCCAGATCCCAGACTTGAACCCCATTGAACATCTCTGGAAAGTCCTGAAAATAGCTGTGCAGCGACACTCCCCATCTAACCTTACAGAGCTCGAGAGGATCTGCAGAGAAGAATGGGAGAAATACCCCAAGTATAGGTGTGCCAAGCTTGTAGCTTCATACCCAAGAAGACTTGAGGCTGTAATTGCTGCCAAGGGTGCCTCAACCAAGTACTGAGTAAAGGGTGTGAATACTTATGTACATGCAATATTTCAGTTTTTTATTTTTAATAAATTTTCAAAGATTTCTACAAAACCCTTTTCACTTTGTCATTATGGGGTATTGTGTGTAGATTGATGAGGAAAAAAAGGAATTTAATCCATTTTGGAACAAGGCTGTAACATAACAAAATGTGGGGAAAGTGAAGGGGTGTGAATACTTTCCGGATGCACTGTATATTTAATACAACTCAGCCTGGTCTAGTCCTGTCCAAACTGATTCAGTTACAGGTCAATCCAAAACTCTCTTCTCACAAGCAGAATACAGCTAGTAAAGGTAAATGATACACTTTCCTCTCCGACCAGGACTAATGTTGCAGCACCTCAAGCCTGCATTAGCTCACCTGTGTTGTTCACATTGTACACTGCAGATTGCACCACCTCTGTGCCCAACCAGGGCCTTTTAAGATACTCTGATGACTCCACCTTACTCTCTCTGCAGCGATGATCCCACACTTTACCAATGTAATGTTGACTGGCTAATTGAATTGTGCAATAAAAATGCTCTTATTTTCAACAATAATAAGAAAGGGGTGTCCGGGTAGCTTAATGGTCTATTCCATTGCCTACCAACACGGGGATCGCCGGTTCGAATCCCCACGTTACCTCCAGCTTGGTTGGGCGTCTCTACAGACACAATGGCCGTGTCTGCGGGTGGGAAGCCGGATGTGGGTATGTGTCCTGGTTGCTGCACTAGCGCCTCCTCTGGTCGGTCGGGGCGCCTGTTCGGGAAGGAGGGGGAAGTGGGGGGATAGTGTGATCCTCCCACGCGCTACGTCCCCCTGGTGAAACTCCTCACTGTCAGGTGAAAAGAAGCGGCATGTGACTCCACATGTATGGGAGGAGGCATGTGGTAGTGTGCAGCCCTCCCCGGATCAGCAGAGGGGGTGGAGCAGAGACCGGGACAGCTCGGAAGAGTGGGGGAATTGGCCAGATACGAATGGGGGGAGGGTGTCAAAAAAAAAAGAAGAAGAAAGAGGAAGTTATTTTTGGCCTTCCTCCCGATTGTCAGCTGCCTCCAGTGACAAATCCCAACATAGAAATAAAACAAGTCTGAGAGTAAACGAGTCACCCATACCTGGGCGTTATGACAGAGGCCACCCTGTGATGGACTTCTCATAGGATGTATTTGAAAGACGATGCAGCAGCACATTTACTTTCTTCGTAGACTCAGATCTTTTAGAGCCAGTCGCCACATGACTTTCCTGTTTTTTAAATCAGTCATTCAGAGTCATGCTGTACTGCAGCAGCCTATCTGTGAAACTTGAAACTAAACTACACAATCAAATCCAAATCTGTGTGAAGATGATTGCTCAATCTGTGGCACGCTCCTTTCAAGCAAATCACAAGAGCATGCTCAGACTCGCCAACAGTGTCGCTTCTGACTCCTCGCATGTTTTACATGGAGACGGCCAACGTCTGCCCTTTAATAGGCAATTTATTCATCCAGCCATTAGCCAAACCGCTTATCCTTACTCAGGGTTGTGGGGATGCTGGAGCCTATCCCAGCAGTCACTGGGAGGCAGGTGGGGAGACACCCTGGACAGGCCGCAATTTAGAGTTCCTCAGTTTAAACTGGAGAATTCTTTTATGTGTGATGATGAATGTTATCAGCGCACATGTCCCGCAAGTTGGGTGTGAGATAGAAGAGAAAGGAGAATTCTGGAGTGAGTTGGATGAAGTGGTGGAGAGGGTACCCAAGGAGGAGAGAGAGGTGACTGGAGCAGACTTCAGTGGGTGTGTTGGTGAATATTACATTAATAAAGAGTTTGGAAGAAAAAAAGAAACTGACTTGTGCCACAGATCTTCTGTCGGTTCCTTCATTGCCCTCGCGCATCATTGAGCCTTGTGGTTTGTCCTTCCTCAGACAACTGTTGGTAGGTACTTGCCACTGCTGAGCGGGAGCAGCCCACAAGCCTGGCCGTTCCAGAGATGCTCTGACCCAGTCGTCTGGCCATAACAGTTTGGCCTTTCTCAGTCACTCAGGTCTTCACTCCTGCCCACTTCTCCTGCATTCAACACGTTGACTATGAGAACTGAGTGTTTGCTAACCATCTAATCTACCCACACTTGGACATGTGCCCTTGTTGGGAGTTGACCTGGACCTGTGAGTGGTCATGTTTTGGCCCTCCTCCTCACCTAATTCACTCATTCCCTCTCTGTCCATCTCTACCTGTGCATGGTTTGTGCAGCGGTGGGAGCATGCAGGCCAGACTGGCGTGAGCTGGACGATGTGCTGATGAAGGAGGCGGTGGTGTATACAGACAGCAGGGAGGGAGCCATGGCTGAGTCTGGAGACGTGATTCTGTCTGGGGTAAGTCTTGTCATTCTGCTCCAACCATCAGGACACATTTTGATCTTGCCGTGTGTTTCACTCCAAGGACGAACAGGAAACATGGCAGATTGCATTTTTGTGTCTCAGTAGAGCTCTTAACATAACCCATCCATAGGGTTAGTAGTTGTGTCAGGAAGGGCATCTGACATACAAATTTTGCAAAATCAGTATGCAGATTGACAAGATCATACCAGATCGGTCGAGGCCCAGGTTAACAATGGCCGCCATTGGTGCTGTACCCTCACAGGGTATCGATGGAAAGTATAAAATCCGCTGTGACAACCCCTGAGAAAAAAAGAACTAGCCAAAAGAAGTAGAGCTTTTAACATCTGGCATGTTCAGTGCTTTCTTTATATCAACATAATGCAGTTCAAGGCTGCAGGGCGGCACAGTCTTTCCCATCAGACATTGAGAGACACGCTGCCTTCAGTCAAAAATATACATTGAAACCCACTCCTGATATCTGTTAGCTGAGAAGAGTCAGTCAGAATCAGATTTAGAGTTTTGGGGAGAATGAGTGTGCTTATTCAAGAGATCTGACCAGGTGGGATGCGATCATAAAACACAAATGATGCAACATGACTAGAAAGTAGAAAATGAAAGCTGCAGGGGAAAAGAGAGAGTATACCTGAGAGAAAACTTGCCTCTTTTTGACAGACTGCAAAGAGCAAAACTAACTTCACATCAGAAAACCTGCTGAAAATATGTAACTGCTACACACTACTCATTCATACTGAGTATTGTAAGGAGTATACACAGAGGTGGACTGACTTGAACAGGTGGTTTAAACAATACAAATGACAACAAAATACTAATAATACAGCCTACCTATGTAAACTATACTGTAAGCTGCAAACTGGCAGCACATAACTAGTTATGGGTCATCCCAACACGTAACTAGTCGATTTAAAACAGTTTCTTTGTGAACTTTTTTTTTACATTTTCACAGTTGCAATGAATTTGTAAGTGGGTTTTCTTTATCTTCCTTCAGGCAGACGTGTTTGCGGAGCTCGGAGAGGTTCTTCATGGAACGAGACCGGCTCACAGAGAGAAGACCACAGTATTCAAATCTCTTGGTTAGACCTCATTGTGATATTCCACAACCAGTGGCTTGAACATTCAGAAATCCTTTACCCATTCATGTTCAATAGGAGAACTCTAAAACCAGATTTCACCGGTCTATTCCGTTGCCTACCAACACAGGGGTCGGCGGTTCGAATCCCCGTGTTACCTCCGGCTTGGTCGGGCGTCCCTACAGACACAACTGGCCGTGTCTGCGGGTGGGAAGCCAGATGGGGGTATGTGTCCTGGTTGCTGCACTAGCGCCTCCTCTGGTCAGTCAGGGGCGCCTGTTCGTGGGGGGAGGGGGAACTGGGGGGAATAGCGTGATCCTCCCACACACTACGTCCCCCTGGTGAAACTCCTCACTGTCAGGTGAAAAGAAGCGGCTGGTGACTCCACATGTATGGGAGGAGGCATGTGGTAGTCTGCAGCCCTCCCCGGATTGGCAGAGGGGGTGGAGCAGAGGCCGGGACGGCTTGGAGAGCGGGGTGATTGGCCAGGTACATTTGGGTAGAAAAAGGAGGAAAAAACAGATTTTGCTCATTCCACTGTTAGGGCAGCCTTGCAAAGCCAGCCTACAAATATTGTTTCTCTCAGGGTTCGAGGCTGAATAGACATTCGTTTGTACAGGGGCGTCGTCAAGAAAAAAATGTCTTTGCAGGAGATGGGATCTTCCTTTAGTCAGTCAGAGCCATAAAGCCATGACGTAAGGTAAGGCAGGGCAGGGCAAGGCAAATGTATTTGTACCGCACACTTCAGCAGCAAGGCAACTCAGAGTGATTTACATCAAACATAAAAGGGCTCAAGAAAAGCAACATAAGGCAATGAAGACATTTAAATACAATTAAAAATACAGAAAAAAGCCGTGACATAAAACAGGAGAGTAAAAGTTACGGTGCACTGTAAGATCATCAAATTTGGTTTCATAAAAGGCAGCAGCAAAGAGGAAAGTCTTCAGCCTTGATTTAAAAGAACTGAGAGTTGCAGCAGACCTGCAGTTTTCTGGAAGTTTGTTCCAGATATGTCATGCATAAAAACTGAGCGCTGCCTCTTCGTGTTTTGTTTTCTCTGGGGACAGAAAGCAGACCTGACCCAGATGATCTGAGCGGTCTGGATGGTTCATAGTGTAGCAGAAGATAATAAATGTAATTTGGCCACAAACCATTCAGTGATTTATAAACCAAGAGCAGAGTTTTAAAATCCATTCTTTGATGGACAGGAAGCCAACGTAAAGACCTCAAAACTGGACTGATGTGATCCGCTTTTTTGGAGCAAGTAAGGACATAAGTAATGACATGAGCAGCAGCATTCTGAATCGGCTGCAGCTATTTCATAATTTTATTTTAATTTTATAGAGAGACCCATAAAGACGCCGTTACAGTAGTCGAGTTGACTGAAGACAAAGGCATAGACAAGTTTTTCCAAATCCTGCTGAGATATAAGTCCTTTAATTCTTGATATATTCTTCAGGTGATAGTAGGCTGACTCCCCTGGTGATATGGTTATGTAAATCTGTGTGTCGTCTGCATAATTATGATAAAGGTTTTTTTTTCATAATCTGAACTAGTGGGAACATATAGATGTTAAACAGCAGAGGCCCCAGAATGGAGCCTTGGGAAACTCCACAGGTCGTTTTTGTCTGCTCAGATTTGTAATTACCTATAGACACAAAGTAGTCCCTGCCCTTTAAGTAGGATTCAAACCAGTTTAGTGCTGTGCCAGAAAGTCCCACCCAGTTTTCCAGTCGGTCTAGTAATATGCTGTGGTCGACTGTGTCAAATAAAAAAAAAAAAATTCACTCAGATTTGTAATTACCTGTAGACACAAAGTAGCCAATCCTTTAAGTAGGATTCAAACCAGTTTAGTGCTGTGCAAGAAAGTCCCACCCAGTTTTCCAGTTGGTCTAATAATATGTTGCGGTCGACTGTCAAATGCAGCACTGAGATCCAATAATACCATGACTGAGATTCTGCTAGTCTGTGTTGAAGTGGATGTCATTAAAGACCTAAACAAAAGCAGCCTCGGTGCTGTGGTCTGGTGGAACTCCTGACCGGAAGACAAACTGTTGTTTACTGCCAAGACGTTTCTCCCCTGCCAGAAAACGGCTTTTTCAGTGATTTTATTTAGAAACAGCAGGTTTGATAAGGGCCTATGATTGTTCATTAGTGAAGTGACTAGATTGTTCTTTTTTAATGATAGCTTGACTGCAGTTTTCAGAGCCTGTGGGAAGAAACCTGAGAGACCTACAGACAATTGTAGATCTGTGGCCATGCGATTAGAACCATTTTTGAAAAAGCCTGTCGGCAGAAAATCAAGGCAGCAGGAGGATTTCAGATGTTGTATAATGTCCTCCAAGTTTTTGTGGTTGATGGGATCAAATTGTGTCATGCTATGTGAATTGTTTTTATGTGGACCAGAGTGCTGCATTTCCGAACATAATGGTCTGCTAGTAAACACTACTACCGCTAGCAGGTCAGTCCATGTAAATATTTATGTCTGTAAACTAGTCTTTGTAAATCTCTCTGATAAAACTATAGCAGTGATGATGTTAACCTCTCCTAGCGCAGACATTGTCGTTTCCAAAATACGGCACTGCTTGTTGTCGTCAGCTAAACTGCTGCTCATAGTTTGCTGATTGGTCCAGCGTCCGGTTGCTGGGCTCAATCGACTCTAATTGGATCCTTTCCATATTGATAATCTCGTAGCGACCTGAGTTGAGCTCGTGAGATTTAGGCTGACTTTGCAAGTCTACTGTCCAGACACACAGCTTTATCAGTTGTCTTGTTTGTAGGAATGGGAGTAGAGGACGCAGTGTCTGCTCAGCTGGTGTTTGAACAGTGGAAGTCCAGAACCGACCAACTGTCAAGAAAACTGGATGATCCAGTGGCCATGGAGAAGATCTAAAGAGGCTTAAATTGCATTTTTGCTTTTGATTCACTAAATTAACATCACAATGAGAAGAAGTCTATATACTGATCCAAAAAGGAGCCCCTATCAACTCCTCCATACAGTGGAGGCCTCCTCGCAGGATCTCTGACTCTTTCCCCCCCAATCTCAACTTGTTTTCATGACAGACCTTCCTTATCCATAAACCGATGTGCCAGATTAAGACCTGCACAGGGAGGAGGTGCCTTTACTGTGCAGGTCAGTCCACTGAAATGAAAGACAGCAGATGATTTTAAATGAATTTTATTTGCTTTTTAAAAAAATTCAGCAGATTACTACTATATTATGTCAAAAATAAAATACATTTAGCAAGGAGATAAAATCAAGTGTGTACTTCTGTTGTGCCATTGAAACACAGCTAAAATGAATCAGTTACAATGCTTCCTCAGACCACCCATTTATTTTGATCACTGCTCATTTCAAAATAATAAAAAACAAGAACTCTGTACTTCGAAAATCGTCACTGCTTAAGTTCAGTATGTTGTATAACAGACGAAGACATTGTAGTCAGTTGCAACATCTGAATGCCAATACAAATTCTTATCGACTTACAGTAACAGATGGGGGTCACAAGTGAGATGGTTACATAGCGTCATGGTAGCATCATGATAGCGTCATGATAGCATCGTGATAGCGTCATGGTAGCGTCATGATAGCATCGTGGTAGCATCTTGATAGCGTCGTGATAGCATCATGATAGCGTCATGATAGCATCGTGATAGCGTCATGGTAGCGTCATGATAGCGTCGTGGTAGCGTCATGGTAGCATCGTGATAGCGTCATGATAGCGTCATGGTAGCATCTTGATAGCGTCGTGATAGCATCATGATAGCGTCATGGCAGCATCATGATAGCGTCGTGATAGCGTCATGTTAGCATCATGATAGCATCTTGATAGCGTCATGATGGCATCATGGTAGCATCGTGCTAGCATCGTGATAGCGTCATGGTAGCATCGCGATAGCGTCATGATAGCGTCGTAATAGCATCATGGTAGCATCGTGCTAGCATCGTGATAGCGTCATGGTAGCGTCATGGTAGCATCGTGATAGCGTCATGGTAGCATCATGATAGCATCTTGATAGCATCATGATAGCGTCATGGTAGCATCGTGCTAGCATCATGGTAGCATCATGGTAGCATCTTGATAGCGTCATGATAGCATCGTGCTAGCGTCATGGTAGCATCTTGATAGCGTCATGATAGCATCGTGCTAGCGTCATGGTAGCGGTTAGAGCATCATACATACTGAGCTAAAAGCCTTGATGTCTTTCTATAAACTTCCATGTTGGGGGCAGTTCTGGAAGAAACCGGAAAAGAATATGGCCACAACTACCAAATGAGTCCAATCTCTACAGAGACAGACGACGTGGACGTCTTTACGCTAACGTCACAACCACATAACAGGGATGTGTAAAAGATGTCTGGCTGACAACACGGCAGTAGCAAGTCGCCTACAGACACACACATCAACAGCGTTGGTTAGTAGCCAACAGAAACCCCCGTCTTTCAAAGGGGTTTCTCCAGCAACCCTCATTGTGCTTGCTTTCTCTCTCACTCACTCACACACACACACACACACACACACACACACACACAATCTTAGAATACTATGGTTTTACCTTTGACAATCCAAATACAGAATGAGATGGGAGGCAATGTGCACAAAGATGTTCAGACTCATCTAAAAGCTTTTCAGTTACCTAGGAATAACATGAGCCATTATGCATGTGATATCTAGTGTGCTATATGTTTGAGTGTATATATACTGGGTTCTGACTGCAGCGGCAGATGAGAGAAAGATGCACCTCAACAAGCAGACTGTTTCTAAAGTCCTGGTAGCCTCAGCGGGTAGCCATTAGGAAACTCAGCAGCTACTGCAACACTACTGGTTTGAATTGCTTAAAACTTCTTCGCACGTAGTTTAAACTGTTCCTCCAACTTCACAAACCTTGGTCAAACATTAAGTACACGACAGAACAAGCAGCGGGGAGAAAGCAACACCGCCGGTGATCATTTTAGTGTAGACGAAGTGACTACAATGTGCTGACCGGTTTTGGCAATGCCTCAAGTCTAGACAATGGAGATGTGTAAACATAGTGGGCTCAAGAAGAGGGAAACGAAACTGAAAAAGGAGCAATTAGTTTGATTTGGAAAAGAGAAAGAAAAGTGATTTTTAAAAGGCAGCAGGAATTTCTTAGTGTAGGGTTATGAGTGTAGCAGGACCGCTGTCTCTTTACGGTTGACGAGAGTTAATGCTAGGGTTGTTATATACGATAAAGTCAATCATATCAAAGTAGTACTTATTACAATTCCAGAGAGAAAAAAATGACATATGGATGCATATGCTTTCATAGAATCCTCCTCTTCCTTCTAGACACCAGCCCCAAATCCCCAATCACCCCCCTCCCCACCCCGTCACAGACCTACCTAATTCACAACGAGTGGATCTCACGGGCCGGGTTAGACGTGAGCAAGACAGAAACAAGTCCATCCGAACCAGTTCTGTGTTGTTTACATCTATCAGACCTGAGCCAACGTCAGCACCTAAGAAACTGAGTCAACTGGAAATCCCTGGAGGAGGGGCAGGGGTCTCCCATCATCACCACCACCACCACCTTCCTCTCCTCTGAACAGGTGAGCTCAGACCATCCGCCTGCTGGAATTAAAGAAGAGAGCAGTTGTTCTTCCTCCTCTTCTTGACAGGCGGTGGGCACAGAACTGCCCTAATGGCTTCGTCAAACACCGTCTTAAGGCCGCGCTGTGTCAAGGCTGAGCACTCAAGGTACTTTACAGCTCCTGAGAGAGAGAGAGAGAGAGAGAGAGAGAGAGAGAGAGAGAGAGAGAGACGTTTGAAAGACCTTCCAACTGATATTAACTCAAATCAACCATGAAATAATCGCTGTTCAACCAGACATGCCAGCTTTACTACGACAGAGAGCTAGAGAAAGAGAGGGCTAGAGCTAGAGAGAGAGCGAAAGAGCAAGAGCTAAAGAGAGAGTGTGCGTTTGGAAGTTTACTGACTGATAAGACTTGTTCAACAACAACAACAGCCATACTATAATCAGTTTAATCTGCTGAACTTGATTCATATGATCACACATGAGAACTACTGCCATGTGGGTCTCTGGGTGTTCCTGGTCAGGTTCAGTCACACTGGAGGAAAAACCGGTAAGCTGTCTGGTGACCTGTGATGCTGAAACAGCTTCGTCGTCTTTGACTGAGTTTATGAACCACCTGTGAGGGATTACCTGCATGATTTCTGTAAATACAACTTAATCACAATGACTTGAAAAATTCAAGATAGTTCCCCTGACTGGAAACAAAACCTTCCCTCAGAAACAAAACTACAGATCTGAATAAAATATTACACCTTTACCATGCTGTAATACATGACTAATGCTATGTGAAACCAAAGTGATCTGTGTATTGGGGTTCATGTTGAAACAACTATTATTTTTTTTTTACATTTTTTCTTCCATCACCCATATAAAGATATCAAGCAAGTCCCAGAAGAAACCATCGCAACATCTTTGCAGCCAAAAAAGGAAATAACAGCAGTAACTGAAGGGAAGTGTAAATGGTGTCCTTTAAAATTAACCCATTATCATGTGGGCTGTCTCGTACCGATCTCTTTGGCCATGGCGAGGCCCTGGGGGTAGGTGATGGGGGCCAGCTTCTTCTCCTTTAGCTTTTCAATGGTGTCCTTGTCGTCTCTCAGATCCAACTTGGTTCCCACCAGGATGATGGGCGTGTTGGGGCAGTGGTGTCTCACTTCAGGGTACCACTGATGGAGGAGAGGGGATGGAGAAAACGTTCAGGCGCCTGTTTAAACTCAGCTGAACGTCTACGAACACGACACAGAGGCAGAACAATGCAGGGATTTCTCACCTTGGCGCGGACGTTTTCAAAGGAGGCCGGACTCACGAGAGAGAAACAGATTAAGAAAACATCCTGAGGGATGTAGAGACACAACATTAGCTTCATCCATGAAGGAAGAATCACTGAGAAACGCTTATTTACCAAAAATAAATGATCAACCGTTTCAAAATTGCCTTCAATATCTTTGTCATCAATCTTATGATTTCCTTTACTAGGAAAGCTTCAAGTCAAACGAGATTTCAGTCTCTAGTCATCAACATCTAAACAGACAGCACATAAGACAACAGGCCTGATTCACCAGTCTGGTTGAAAACAGGTTTGGACCGATTCCCACTTTCAGTTCCTTGTATACCATTTAGCAAGGCACAGAGGCTAGTCTGTTAAAAAACAAGGCAGACAGGGTCCCTTTCACCTCCTCTCAGCTCTTCACATTATATCTGCACAAATACCAAGGACACAGACTCTCTTGACAGCCACAGACTGGCTGGTGAATAGCTCAAGTTCAACACTGGAAAGTTAAGACGGGCATTCCTGGGTGGACCGCAGCAAATGGTGTTCACGCTGACATTGGTTGAATGACACTAGTTAACAACAGCGTGCTTTCAGTGCTACTGTGCTCATGTGTGTGTCTTGATACCGTCTGTGGGTAGGACAGTGGTCTAAGTCTGTCATAGTCCTCCTGTCCAGCTGTATCCCACAGGCCCAGGTTCACGGGTTTCCCATCTACCATCACATTGGCAGAGTAGTTGTCGAAGCTGTAAGGAAGGAGACATTTTGAGAAAAATAAAAATGGGCCCCGACGCCACACAGAATAACAAGTTTCGGTTTCTATCAACTTTTTAAAGTTACAAATCCTGAAGCATCATCATTTTATCTGAACAGTGTGTCTGTCTCCTATGTAAGTGTTGGTAACATGAGTTGTACTTATTGATGGAGTACTATGTGTTGGTAAAGGTCCCCTTCTGTCATATCTACTGGTTAGACACAACAGCTTCCCTTTTTCAGTTTCAACACTACCTGCATTCTTCCTCATCTGGCTGCTACGATGAAGACGGAAAACACCATGCACTCTGTCATGTTTCCTGGTGAAGTCCTACCAGACACCAACCATCCACATCACATCCTACTCAAGCCTCCATGACTAAGATATTCATGGATTAGCTACTGGCTTAAATCCACCAAAACAGGCACATTTTAAAAGAAAATGTGTCTATACATAAATGCTCAGGATTGTAGATTTGGAGAAAAAAAACGTTATCAAGTTAAGGTTACTGAGCTTAGTGTGAGGGAGTGAGTTCAGCGCTATCTGCTGTCTGGCATCTTTCCAAATACTAACTGAGTCCTTATGTCAGTCAAGAGACAGCTGTTCAAGAACTGAGCTCAGGCGTTGTGTGTGTGTGTGTGTGTGTGTGAGATATCGACTTACACTGTCGGGATATACTCCCCAGGGAATGCGTTGGTGGTGTAGCTGATGAGCAGGCATGTTTTACCAACAGCCCTGGGATGAGAAGGAAGGGCAGGAGAGAGGGAGGGACACAGAATGAGGACGCAGTGACCACAGTCTGGTTCACCATCACACCGTTTCCCTTTCACTTGTTTACACTGTGGCAACAGCTGTACTCCGTTTCAAATGCAGCTCTACAGAAAAACAGCTGGAAATACTTCAGTGATATTTACAGGGAAAACATCATAGCATGGCGTATATTAAACTGAAATAGTGTAGCTTGATATTTTCTAACTTCTCTACATCGTTATGGATCAGACTTTACCATTAGTCAAGAGGATCACAACAGTTCAAGTGTAATTCTCCTGACCTAGATAGTCACACACAACAATGTCACTCCACCATATCTGACATTTCCAAATGGATAGTTCCTTGAATGACAATATGAAGGGAGAGACTAAAATGTCGAGTGGCATCATTAATACTGCTGCCCATCCCATGCAGGGTACAAGTGGATCAGTACGACAACTCACACAATGAGAGTTACATTAGCTACGTTACTGCATGTAGCTGTAAACAAGCAGTTTCTGAAAGGTGAGTTAGCTTTAGCTTCTCAAACTGCACGTTAGCCAGGTCTTGTGCGGCACCACAGACAGGCAGGTCCTCTGCTGCACCACAGACAGGCAGGTCTTCTGCTGCACCACAGACAGGCAGGTCCTCTGCTGCACCACAGACAGGCAGGTCCTCTGCTGCACCACAGACAGGCAGGTCTTCTGCTGCACCACAGACAGGCAGGTCTTCTGCTGCACCACAGACAGGCAGGTCTTCTGCTGCACCACAGACAGGCAGGTCCTCTGCTGCACCACAGACAGGCAGGTCTTCTGCTGCACCACAGACAGGCAGGTCCTCTGCTGCACCACAGACAGGCAGGTCTTCTGCTGCACCACAGACAGGCAGGTCCTCTGCTGCAACACAGACAGGCAGGTCTTCTGCTGCACCACAGACAAGCAGGTCTTCTGCTGCACCACAGACAGGCAGGTCTTCTGCACCACAGACAGGCAGGTTCTCTGCTGCACCACAGACAGGCAGGTCTTCTGCAGCACCACAGACAGGCAGGTCTTCTGCTGCACCACAGACAGGCAGGTCCTTTGCTGCTCACAGACAGGCAGGTCCTTTGCTGCACCACAGACAGGCAGGTCCTCTGCTGCACCACAGACAGGCAGGTCCTCTGCTGCACCACAGACAGGCAGGTCTTCTGCTGCACCAGACAGGCAGGTCCTCTGCTGCACGACAGACAGGCAGGTCTTCTGCTGCACCACAGACAGGCAGGTCCTCTGCTGCACCACAGACAGGCAGGTCTTCTGCTGTACCACAGACAGCCGGGTCCTCTGCTGCACCACAGACAGGCGGGTCCACTGCTACACCACAGACAGGCGGGTCTTCTGCTGCACCACAGACAGGCAGGTGTGCAGAGTGGGCTGGCTAATCCGTCTCCCACACCGTTTAATTGAGGTCTATTTTTTTTAGCTTTCCTTTCCGTTTTCTACTTGTGCTTTCCACGCTATCAGTACACATTCGGTTAATGTAAAGGTCACAGCATTTGATTTTAATTCACAAAATACATCAATAAACTTTGATTGATCTACTGACTGAACGGCTGAGCCAGATGGGGTCACAGCAGTCAGTACTCCGCATTAGCACATTCACCAGCGAGCCACTTACGGACCACGGCTAAATAACCAGGCGTCCGCAGCCGCGCCACAGGCCACGGAGACGGGGGGGAGACGGGGGGAGAGACGGGGGGAGAGAGCTGCGGCTGCCGGAGCTGGAAGAGAGTCAGAACAGCAGCAGATCAGACGTGCAGGTTAACTCACCCGTCCCCCACCACCACACACTTGATGGCCTGCATTCCCAGCACGCAGCTAACGCTAGCTCCAACTTAGCCCAAATTACACACTCCTGGAAAAGAAAACACTCCTTCTATTTTTCCCGAATCGGGAAAAACAAGGAAAGGCCTCGACTAAAAACGGAAAACTTTCAAAGGATGTCGTCAAAGAAAATATTCCTTTTAATTCACTTCCTCGACCGCGACTCGACGGAATTCCAGACTTCAGAACTCGGAGCCTCCACCCAGAAAATAAAGCGACCGGAAACTGCGGCTCCTAGGGCGCGTACGTCACTTCCGCTGTGGAATTTCCCGGACTCAACAGGCGTCGTCTAGCGGTCATATTTCACGTGCGGCATCAAAACGAGTAATAAATAAGTAAGTAAGTAAATAATCAGTAGAGTTGGTGTGTAGTAATAAATGAGCTTCGTGGAATCGCTAAAAAAAAGCCCCACAAGCAGTCAGGCGCTGTTCCCAGAGCACGTCTCCTGCGGTAAGATGCCGAGTAATATGCTCTACATGAGCAGCAAGGGAACACAAGAAGAAGAAGAAGAAGAAGAAGAAGAAGAAGAAGAAGAAGACAATAATGAACAAATACAATGAATGTCGTTGTACTGCTCAGTAATCCAGGCAAGAGAATCACAGAAGGTTGAATCAGTTCATCCGGACACACCGTGGACTGTCACACACGCTCCACCATCAGCCAAGCCACCTCTCCAGCCTCACCTGACTGCAGCTACCCCACCCTTATAACCAATACACTGACTGCAGGTACCCCACCCTTATAACCAATACACTGACTGCAGGTACCCCACCCTTATAAACAATACACTGACTGCAGGTACCCCACCCTTATAAACAATACACTGACTGCAGGTGTCCCCACCCTTATAAACAATACAGTGACTGCAGGTACCCCACCCTTATAAACAATAAACTGACTGCAGGTACCCCACCCTTATAAACAATACAGTGACTGCAGGTACCCCACCCTTATAAACAATACAGTGACTGCAGCTACCCCACCCTTATAAACAATACACTGACTGCAGGTACCCCACCCTTATAAACAATACACTGACTGCAGGTACCCCACCCTTATAAACAATACAGTTACTGCAGGTGTCCCCAACCTTATAAACAATACAGTGACTTCAGGTACCCCACCCTTATAACCAATACACTGACTGCAGGTACCCCACCCTTATAAACAATACAGTGACTGCAGGTACCCCACCCTTATAAACAATACAGTGACTTCAGGTACCCCCACTCTTATAAACAATACAGTGACTGCAGGTACCCCACCCTTACAACCAATACACTGACTGCAGGTACCCCACCCTTACAACCAATACACTGACTGCAGGTACCCCACCCTTACAACCAATACACTGACTGCAGGTACCCCACCCTTATAAACAACACAGTGACTGCAGGTACCCCACCCTTATAAACAACACAGTGACTGCAGGTGTCCCACCCTTATAAACAACACAGTGACTGCGGGTATCCCCACCCTTATAAACAACACAGTGACTGCAGGTGTCCCCACCCTTATAAACAATACAGTGACTGCAGGTGCCCCCACCCTTATAAACAATACAGTGGCATAGTGACCCAAACCAACGACCAGTTTCATATGCAAATATGGGCGTGGCCAGTAACAAGAGTTACAATGACCATGTGTACTATTCACAGAGGATTGGGCAATAGTTGCAATCACAGCATTGTAAGATGGTGACGCATGTACCATGACGATGTGCACATCCTTGATAGGGACAAACACTGGTTTGAATGGGGGGACTATCCCTGAACTGGGGGTCTAAGAGTACATCTGTCTCCATCTTACAATTCTGTGGTTGCAACTATTTCCCAATCCTCTGTGAATAGTACACATGACCATTGAAACTGTAATTAATGGCCACACCATATTTGCATATGAAACTGGTCGTTGGTTTGGGTCATTATGCCACTGTATTGTTTATAAGGGTGGGGTACCTGCAGTCACTGTATTGTTTATAAGGGTGGGGACACCTGCAGTCACTGTATTGGTTGTAAGGGTGGGGGTACCTGCAGTCACTGTATTTTTGAAAAGGGTGGGGATACCCGCAGTCAGGTGAGACTGAAGAGGTCACTTAGATGATGATGACACATGCACTATATGTACAAAAGTATTGGGACACACCTCTTAATCATTGAATCCAGGTGTTTCATGGCCACAGGTGTATAAGTCCAGCAGTTAGCCATGCAGTCTGCATTTACACACATGTGAAAGAACGGGTCGTTCTGAAGAGCTCAGTGAATTCAAGCGTGGTGCTGTCATAGGATGCCACCTTTGCAACAAGTCAGTTGGTGAAATTTCTTCCCTGCTAGATATTCCACAGTCAACTGTATGTGGTATTATTAAAAAGTGGAGGCGTTTAGGAACAACAGCAACTCAGCCACCAAGTGGTAGACTACGTAAAGTCACACAGCAGGGTCAACGAGTGCTGAGGCACATAGTGCGTAAAAGTCACCAGCGCTCTGTTGGCTCAATAACTGCAGAGTTCCAAACTTCCTCTGGCATTAACATCAGCACAAAAACTGTGTGCCAGGAGCTGCATAGAATGGGTCTCAATGGCCGAGCAACTGCATGCAAGCCTTACACCACCAAGCACAATGCCAAGCGTCGGGTGGAGTGGTGTAAAGCACGCTGCCACTGGACTCTGGAGAAGTGGAAACGTGTTCTGCGGAGTGATGAATCACACTTCTCTGTCTGACAGTCTGGTGGACGAGTCTGGGTTTGGCGGATGCCAGGAGAACGTTACCTGCCTGACTGCAGTGTGCCAACTGTACAGTTTGGTGGAAGGGGGATAATGGTATGGGGTTGTTTTCCAGGGGTTGGGCTGGGCCCCTTAGTTCCAGTGAAGGGAAATCTTAATGCTTCAGCATACCAAGACATTTTGGACAATTCTATGCTTCCACCTTTGTGGGAACAGTTGGGGAGGGCCCTTTTCTGTTCCAGCATGACTGTGCCCCAGTGCACAAAGCAAGGTCCATTAAGACGTGGTTGGGTGAGTTTGGTGTGGAAGAACTTGACTGGCCCACACAGAGCCCTGACCTCAACCCCATCGAACACCTTTGGGATGAACTAGAACAGAGATTGCAAGCCAGGTCTTCTCGTCCAACATCAGTGCCTGACCTCACAAATACTCTTCTGGATGGATGGGCAAAAATTCCCAGACACACTCCAAAATCCTGTGGAAAGCCTTCCCAGAAGAGTGGAAGCTGTTATAGCTGCAAAGGGGGGACCAACTCCATATTAATGCCTATGGATTTAGAATGAGATGTCATAAAAGCTCCTGTAGGTGTCATGGCCAGGTGTCCCAATACTTTTGTCCATATAGTGTATCTGTCAGTCAACGGTGTGTCCAGATGAACTGATTCAACCTTCTGTGGAATAAAATGAATATTCAAACCTTAATAAAACAGAGTGAAGAGGATATAAAAGAACGTTAAAGTAGAATGACATGAAACAATTGTTTTTTGTTTTATCAAATGCTGCACTGGTTCTCAATCAGGTCCTCAGGTACCGTCAGTACTGCTGGTATTGTATTTAGGAGGTAGTTCATTACACTCAGTTGGTGTCCAGATGTAAAACCTGCCTGACTGGAGGCTGGATAACTGGAGCAACAGTGAATGTAATGAAGAGAAAAGCAGCAGTACTGACGGTACCTGAGGACCTGATTGAGAACCAATGGTTTAGGCTAAAAAGTGAATTAAACATTGAACAGATTATGGTCAACCCCCACAGCCAAAAAAAAATAAACAAACTACTGATGAACTCTTAATTAAGTCAACCGAACAAATAATGCTTCAAACACCAGGGGGCAGAATTTTACATTCAAATAGTCTCAACTCTTTGGGGCCATATCATGATGAAATGTGTCTGATTGTTTAATTCTACAGACAGTAAAAGCCAACCGACTCCTCTATGTCCGCCTGGAAGATAATATCAGACAACACCATCCTCCGTCTGTCTCGTTGTCTCACTACATCTTCAGCTTTTGCATCAGCGTTTCCAGAGCAGCCAGCTCAACTCTCTGTCTCTCTGTCTCTCTGTCTCTCTCTCTCTCTCTGTCTGTCTGTCTGTCTGTCTCTCTCTCTCTCTGTCTCTGTCTCTGTCTGTCTGTCTGTCTGTCTGTCTGTCTCTCTCTCTCTCTCTCTCTCTCTCTCGGTCTCTCTCTCTCTCTCTCTCTCTCTCTCTCTCGGTCTCTCCCCCCCTCTCTCTCTGTTTCTCTATCTGTATCTGTCTGTCTGTCTGTCTGTCTGTCTGTCTGTCTGTCTGTCTGTCTGTCTCTCTCTCTCTCCCCCTGGCTCTCTCTGTCTCTCTCTCTGTCTCTGTCTCTCTGTCTCTCTGTCTCTCTGTCTCTCTCTCTCTCTCTGCGTCTCTCTCTCTCTGTCTCTCTGTCTCTCTTCTCTCTCTCTCTCTGTCTCTCTCTCGGTCTCTCCCCCTCTCTGTTTCTCTATCTGTATCTGTCTGTCTGTCTGTCTGTCTGTCTCTCTCTCGGTCTCTCCCCCTCTCTGTTTCTCTATCTGTATCTGTCTGTCTGTCTGTCTGTCTCTCTCCCTGGCTCTCTCTCTCTCTCTCTCTCTCTCTCTCTCTCTCTCTCTCTCTCTCTCTCTCTCTCTCTCTCTCTCTCTCTCTCTCTCTCTCTCTCTCTCTCTCTCTCTCTCTCGCTGTCTCTCTCTGTCTGTCTCTCTCCCTCTCTCTCTCTGTTTCTCTATCTGTATCTGTCTGTCTGTCTGTCTGTCTGTCCGTCTGTCTCTTTCTCCCTCTGACTCTCTCTCTCCCTCTCTCTCTCTGTTTCTCTATCTGTATCTGTCTGTCTGTCTGTCTGTCTGTCTGTCTGTCCGTCTGTCTCTTTCTCCCTCTGACTCCCTCTCTGGCTCTTTCTCTCTGTCTCTGTCTCTCAAATTCAGCTTTTTCAAATTCAAGTTCAAACAGCTTTATTTGCATGAACAAACAATATATGTTGTTGCTAAAGCAGTTTGCAGCAGATTCAAACATTACATCACATATTAATACACATTAAATTCACATTACATCACATATTAATACACATTAAATTCACATTACATCACATATTAATACACATTAAATTCACATTACCTCACGTATTAATACACATTAAATTCACATCACCTCACATATTAATACACATTAAATTCACATTACATCACATATTAATACACATTAAATTCACATCTTATCACATATTAAATACACATTAAATTCATTTTATCACATATTAATACACATTAAATTCACATTTTATCACATATTAATACACATTAAATTCACATTTTATCACATATTAATACACCTTAAATTCACATTTTATCACATATTAATACACATTAAATTCACATCTTATCACATATTAATACACATTAAATTCACATTTTATCACATATTAATACACATTAAATTCACATTTTATCACATATTAATACACATTAAATTCACATTTTATCACATATTAAATACACATTAAATCCACATTTTATCACATATTAATACGCAGTAAATTTACATCTTATCACATATAAATACACATTAAATTCACATTACATCACATATTAATACATAGGTGTCATCACATAAGCAGGTTCCATATCTTTGCCTACTGAAGCAGTGCAGTTGTTTTACTGCCATACAGTACAGTGCAATACATGTTGTACAGTTTAACACAGTTACTTAACAGCATATAGTGTCTTGGGGGTCTCACAGTGGTTGTGAGTCCTGCAGGCTGTGGCAGCAGATACGTATTTAGCTGCCAGAGGAGCTGTTGTTCTCTCTCTCTCTCTCTCTCTCGCTCTCTCTCTGTCTCTCTCTGTCTCTCTCTGTCTCTGTCTCTCTCGCTCTCGCTCTCGCTCTCTGTCTCTCTCGCTCTCGCTCTCGCTCTCTGTCTCTGTCTCTGTCTGTCTGTCTGTCTGACTGTCTCTCTGTCTGTCTGTCTCTCTCTCGCTCTCTGTCTCTGTCTCTCTCCTGTCTTTTGGGTATATGGGGTCATTATGTTTCTCCATCACTTCACAGAGAGAGCTCAGGGTTCATGTCCTCTAAACAACAGGGGGCGTATCTGCGTTGAAAGTCGGTCACAGAAGTGTAAATCTCTGCATGGTGCCGGCTGGCTACTGGCTGGCTGCTGGCTAGCTACTGGCTGGCTGCTGGCCGGCTGCTGGCTGGCTGGCTGGCTGGCTGGCTGGCTGGCTGGCTGGCTGGCTGCTGGCTGGCTGGTTGGCTGGCTTGCTGCTGGCTGGCTGGCTGGCTGGCTGGCTGCTGGCTGGCTGGCTACTGGCTGGCTGCTGGCTGGCTGCTGGCTTGCTGCTGGCTGGCTGCTGGCCGGCTGCTGGCCGGCTGGCTGGCTGGCTGGCTGGCTGGCTGGCTGGCTGCTGGCTGGCTGGTTGGCTGGCTGGCTACTGGCTGGCTGCTGGCTGGCTGCTGGCTTGCTGCTGGCTGGCTGGCTGGCTGCTGGCTGGCTGCTGGCTGGCTGGTTGGCTGGCTGGCTGCTGGCTGGCTGCCGGCTGGCTGCTGGCTGGTTGGCTGGCTGGCTGCTGGCTGGCTGCCGGCTGGCTGCTGGCTGGCTGCTGGCTGGCTGCTGGCTTGCTGCTGGCTGGCTGGCTGGCTGGCTGGCTGCTGGCCGGCTGGCTGGCCGGCTGGCTGGCTGGCTGCTGGCTGCTGGCTGGCTGGTTGGCTGGCTGGCTGCTGGCTGGCTGCCGGCTGGCTGCTGGCTGGCTGCTGGCTGGCTGCCGGCTCTGAAATATGTCATCAGTTGAAGAAAATGACATTTTACTGAATGTTAATGAGATTCAGGGCTTGAGTGACAGAACCATTAAAATCTCACATTTTGCACCTTGTGTGATGGAGGTATTTTAGTGTTTCCTCATGACGGGTTTAAAGATCTGACCACACAGAAGGAAAGGCCTTCTTATCCATTATGATCAGTTTGATGACCAGGCTTTACCTGTATTCACTTGTCTCACACTGTGGACTGTTGAGGGCCGTTCAGCTTTAATTCTGCAAACAAACAGACAGACAGAACCGTGTGGCGAAGGTGGTGAAGCTGGTTGAAGTGGCTGGCTGGGATGAAAACCTGTTTCTCTGGGTCTTGTGGGGCTCAGCTGAGCATCCAGGACGCGTGGTGGATTCTCAGATGGATTCTCCTGGCGGGTCAAATGGAGTCTCCTGGCGGGTCAGATGGAGTCTCCTGGCGGGTCAGGTGGAGTTTCCTGGTGGGTCAAGTGGAGTCTCCTGGTGGGTCAGGTGGAGTCTCCTGGCGGGTCAGGTGGAGTTTCCTGGTGGGTCAAGTGGAGTCTCCTGGTGGGTCAGATGGAGTCTCCTGGTGGGTCAGATGGAGTCTCCTGGTGGGTTAGGTGGAGTCTCCTGATGGGTCAGGTGGAGTCTCCTGGTGGGTCAGATGGAGTCTCCTGGTGGGTCAGATGGAGTCTCCGGATGGCAGGAGGACATTTCAAGCTGATGATGGGAGTTATCAAATCGCAGCTGCACCACAAAATAACATTTACCCATCCAACAAGACCCGCAACCACATCCACCCACCCACCAAGCACCACACACACACACACATACACATTCAAAGGCTGGCAGTACTGAAGCTGTATTTACAGCTGTGTCAACACTGTGAGGTAGCACAGCAGTAAATCCTACCTGGAAGTGTCGTCTCAGTGCTGCGTATTAAATCCTCTTTCTTTCACGTTACAAACTCTTTCCACATGTCCTCCCACGCAGTTTCTCTAAACTTGATCGCCAAACTTCCTCTCATGGTACGCCCAGCGGTCCACCTTAAACAAAATCCACCAGTGCACTAAACTCAGAGATGCAGAGGTGTGCAACACCCTACGGTGTACTCTAGCAGGAGAGCTTGAAGACACTGAGCTCCTGCTGAAGACGGACGAATCCGCTGACAAAAAGATGGACCACCATCAGCACCCTGGTTCACGAATCAGTGGCTCAGATCATTGGCTATAGGACTGGTTTGATGTGAAACAACACTGCAGAGGGTTGTGTGGGCGGCCCAGGACCTCAGTGGATGCGAGTTTCCCTCCATCCAGGACGCTGTGTCAGCAAAGCCCGTAGGATTATCAAAGCCCCAGCCACCCCGGGCGGTACCGCGGCCTCAAAGCCCGGACCAGTAGGCTCCAGAACACCTTTTCCACCAAGCAACCAGGCTTTTGAACAAAGAACATTAAAAGACACTAAGTCTGGTGCTGGACTGATGGTACTGACCTGTGGTCCTCAGTGGATCGTCGGTTTACACACACACACACACACACACGCGCACACGCACACACACACGCACACGCACGCAGAAGTAGCTTGGCATGCACAGAGACGCACGGATATGCAAACAACTACACACACACACATACACATGTGCACATTTATTGGGGCTGGGCCTACACACACACACACACACACACACACAGCACCTTACATACATCACACTATTATTGTTGCTGCTTTTTTGTTCTGTGTTGTTGTTGTTCAGTTACTATTGTTGCTGCAGTGTTGAGGAGCTGAAACTCAAGAATTCTACTCTCTCGTGCTTTCATAATGAGACGTAACAAATAAAGAATCTTGAATCTTGATGCAAATTCCACACACACTCTTCTGGACAGTTTGCACAGAGCACACAAGACTAGCCTTGACCACCCTGCCCCACAGCCACTAAAGCAGGGATGGCAACAGCAAAGGAAGACAGTCCAGCAGGAACAGCAACACCTGCAGACTGAGCGGTGGGTTTCCAAAGCTCAAGAACTTCAAAGCTGTGCAGGAAAGCTTGACATGCACAACTTTCATAATGCCATAAAAACCATCTATGGGCCAAGAAGCTGCTCTGTCTGTCCTATTAGAAGCGCTGATGGATCCATCCTCATAAAGGACCAGGTCAAGAGAGAACACTTCAAAGCTCTCCTCAATCACTCCAACCCAGTGGACACCTCCATCCTTGACCAGCTCCCATTGTTGCTACCATCCAGACCCTCGATGCTCCACCATCCTTCGGTGAAGTCTTTTCAGTCATCAGATCACTGAAGAACAGCGAAAGCCCAGGTTGTGATTCTATCCCAGGTGAAATCTAAAGGAAGGAGGCTACCTCTGCACACAAGCAGTTTACCTGTTCATTGCCGAAGTGTGGAAGCAGGAATGCGTCCCTCATCAGTGGAAGGACATGAATTGCGAATTGACATCGTCACCATCTACAAGAGCAAGGGTGATAAATCTGTGCAGGGGGATATCGCTCCTTGCAGTGGCTAGCAAAGTACTGACAAAAGTCCTGCTCCGCAGGCTGGTTGATGACGTCACTGAGGGGCTCCTTCCAGAATCCCTGTGTGGCTTCATTAAAAACAGAAGTACTGTGGACATGTTCGTCACTGCACGACGGCTGCAGGAAAAGTGTCGACCTCTCAAAGCCCTTCGGCACAGTAGACAGTGACTTCCTTTGGGAGGAACTCCTGCATTATGTCTGCGCCACAAAATTTTACAACATCTTGAGTCAATTTCACAAAAGCGTGAGCGCTAAGGTGGAACCGAATCTGCGGCATTTGGTGTAGGCACAGGCGTAAGACAAGGCTGTGTGCTCACACAAGTACTTTTTAACATCTTTCTCCTCTGTGTGACAACTCTGCTGCACAAGGACATAGAGGAAGAGAGTGGCTTGATTTCCATCGGGATAGGAACCTCTTCGACATCCGAAGGTTCAAGGCCACCCCAAAGCCCAAGTCAGCACGCACACTTGAGCTACAGTATGCTGATGACTCTGCTCTTGTTGCACACACTCTAGCAGCACTGCAAGCTACCCTTACCGCTGCCGTGAGTCCAATGGAGTTATCTGTTAACATCCCCACAACAGAAATCCTCTGCCAATGGCCATCTGATCCCTCACCAGAACTTCCCAAATTTTACATTTCAGACTCTCCTCTTGCCTTTGTACCACACTTCAAAATACCTTGGTAGCATCCTCTCTGGTGACCACAACATCGACCAGGACATCCAGGACAGGATTCAACAGGCCTCATGCTCCTTTGGACACCTCAGGCAACGGGTCTTCACCAACAACAACTTGCACCTCAACACACAGATTGCAGTCTATCAGGCAGTGTATCCACACTTCTGTGGGGATGTGAGATACCCACGAGGACCTAGGAGGAGGATGGTCATACTCGACCCTGAGTGACCGGCGATGATGATGCATTGGACTTTACAGCTACCAAAGGTCTCACAACAAACAAAAGCAGGAGTCAGCATCAGACATGATGGACAACCCTAAGAAGAAGAAGAAGTGTGTGTGTGCGTGTGTGTGTGTGTGTGTGTGTGTGTGTGTGTGTGTGTGTGTGTGTGTGTGTGTGTGTGTGTGTGTGTTGGTAAAGGGGGTCTTACAGGGTAATGAATAAAGAATTAAACTTCATTAAAGAAGGATTGTGTCACCAACATTTTGATTGTAATGAAAGGAAAGTTCATTTTGAAACAGCAACATCTGTCAGAATCTGTCAGAAACAGCAACATCTGTTAGAAACAGCAACATCTGTCAGAAACAGTAACATCTGTCAGAATCTGTCAGAAACAGTAACATCTGTCAGAAACAGCAACATCTGTCAGAAACAGTAACATCTGTCAGAATCTGTGAGAAACAGCAACATCTGTCAGAAACAGCAACATCTGTCAGAATCTGTGAGAAACGGCAACATCTGTCAGAAACAGTAACATCTGTCAGAATCTGTGAGAAACAGCAACATCTGTCAGAAACAGTAACATCTGTCAGAATCTGTGAGAAACAGCAACATCTGTCAGAAACAGCAACATCTGTCAGAATCTGTCAGAAACAGCAACTTCTGTCAGAAACAGTAACATCTGTCAGAAACAGTAACATCTGTCAGAAACAGCAACATCTGTCAGAATCTGTTAGAAACGGCAACATCTGTCAGAAACAGTAACATCTGCCAGAATCTGTCAGAAACAGTAACATCTGTCAGAAACAGTAACATCTGCCAGAATCTGTCAGAAACAGTAACATCTGTTAGAAACAGCAACATCTGTCAGAAACAGTAACATCTGTCAGAATCTGTCAGAAACAGTAACATCTGTCAGAAACAGCAACATCTGTCAGAAACAGTAACATCTGTCAGAATCTGTGAGAAACAGCAACATCTGTCAGAAACAGCAACATCTGTCAGAATCTGTGAGAAACGGCAACATCTGTCAGAAACAGTAACATCTGTCAGAATCTGTGAGAAACAGCAACATCTGTCAGAAACAGTAACATCTGTCAGAATCTGTGAGAAACAGCAACATCTGTCAGAAACAGCAACATCTGTCAGAATCTGTCAGAAACAGCAACTTCTGTCAGAAACAGTAACATCTGTCAGAAACAGTAACATCTGTCAGAAACAGCAACATCTGTCAGAATCTGTTAGAAACGGCAACATCTGTCAGAAACAGTAACATCTGCCAGAATCTGTCAGAAACAGTAACATCTGTCAGAAACAGTAACATCTGTCAGAATCTGTCAGAAACAGCAACATCTGTCAGAAACAGTAACATCTGTCAGAAACAGTAACATCTGTTAGAAACAGCAACATCTGTCAGAAACAGTAACATCTGTCAGAATCTGTCAGAAACAGCAACATCTGTCAGAAACAGTAACATCTGTCAGAAACAGTAACATCTGTCAGAATCTGTCAGAAACAGCAACATCTGTCAGAAACAGTAACATCTGTCAGAATCTGTCAGAAACAGTAACATCTGTCAGAAACAGCAACATCTGTCAGAATCTGTCAGAAACAGTAACATCTGTCAGAATCTGTCAGAAACAGTAACATCTGTCAGAAACAGTAACATCTGCCAGAATCTGTCAGAAACAGTAACATCTGTTAGAAACAGCAACATCTGTCAGAAACAGTAACATCTGTCAGAATCTGTCAGAAACAGTAACATCTGTCAGAAACAGCAACATCTGTCAGAAACAGTAACATCTGTCAGAATCTGTGAGAAACAGCAACATCTGTCAGAAACAGCAACATCTGTCAGAATCTGTGAGAAACGGCAACATCTGTCAGAAACAGTAACATCTGTCAGAATCTGTGAGAAACAGCAACATCTGTCAGAAACAGTAACATCTGTCAGAATCTGTGAGAAACAGCAACATCTGTCAGAAACAGCAACATCTGTCAGAATCTGTCAGAAACAGCAACTTCTGTCAGAAACAGTAACATCTGTCAGAAACAGTAACATCTGTCAGAAACAGCAACATCTGTCAGAATCTGTTAGAAACGGCAACATCTGTCAGAAACAGTAACATCTGCCAGAATCTGTCAGAAACAGTAACATCTGTCAGAAACAGTAACATCTGCCAGAATCTGTCAGAAACAGTAACATCTGTTAGAAACAGCAACATCTGTCAGAAACAGTAACATCTGTCAGAATCTGTCAGAAACAGCAACATCTGTCAGAAACAGTAACATCTGTCAGAAACAGTAACATCTGTCAGAATCTGTCAGAAACAGCAACATCTGTCAGAAACAGTAACATCTGTCAGAATCTGTCAGAAACAGTAACATCTGTCAGAAACAGCAACATCTGTCAGAATCTGTCAGAAACAGTAACATCTGTCAGAATCTGTCAGAAACAGTAACATCTGTCAGAAACAGCAACATCTGTCAGAAACAGCAACATCTGTCAGAATCTGTCAGAAACAGTAACATCTGTCAGAATCTGTCAGAAACAGTAACATCTGTCAGAAACAGCAACATCTGTCAGAAACAGTAACATCTGTCAGAAACAGCAACATCTGTCAGAAACAGTAACATCTGTCAGAATCTGTCAGAAACAGCAACATCTGTCAGAAACAGCAACATCTGTCAGAAACAGCAACATCTGTCAGAATCTGTCAGAAATAGCAACATCTGTCAGAAACAGTAACATCTGTCAGAAACAGTAACATCTGCCAGAATCTGTCAGAAACAGTAACATCTGTTAGAAACAGCAACATCTGTCAGAAACAGTAACATCTGTCAGAATCTGTCAGAAACAGCAACATCTGTCAGAAACAGTAACATCTGTCAGAAACAGTAACATCTGTCAGAATCTGTCAGAAACAGCAACATCTGTCAGAAACAGTAACATCTGTCAGAATCTGTCAGAAACAGCAACATCTGTCAGAAACAGCAACATCTGTGAGAAACAGCAACATCTGTCAGAAACAGCAACATCTGTCAGAAACAGTAACATCTGTCAGAATCTGTCAGAAACAGTAACATCTGTCAGAAACAGCAACATCTGTCAGAAACAGCAACATCTGTCAGAATCTGTCATAAACAGCAACATCTGTCAGAAACAGCAACATCTGTCAGAAACAGCAACATCTGTGAGAAACAGCAACATCTGTCAGAAACAGCAACATCTGTCAGAAACAGCAACATCTGTCAGAATCTGTCATAAACAGCAACATCTGTCAGAAACAGTAACATCTGTCAGAATCTGTCAGAAACAGCAACATCTGTCAGAAACAGTAACATCTGTCAGAATCTGTCAGAAACAGCAACATCTGTCAGAAACAGCAACATCTGTGAGAAACAGCAACATCTGTCAGAAACAGCAACATCTGTCAGAATCTGTCATAAACAACAACATCTGTCAGAAACAGCAGCATCTGTGAGAAACAGCAGCATCTGTCAGAAACAGCAGCATCTGTGAGAAACAGCAGCATCTGTGAGAAACAGCAACATCTGTCAGAAACAGCAACATCTGTCAGAATCTGTCAGAAACAGTAACATCTGTCAGAATCTGTCAGAAACAGCAACATCTGTCAGAAACAGTAACATCTGTCAGAATCTGTCAGAAACAGCAACATCTGTGAGAAAACAAATAACGGTCACTAAGAAGCAGCCTCACATCCCTGACATGGCACGCCTGTGTCCACAGCAAGTGGACTGTTGTGTGTTTGTAACTTGCAAGCTGCTGGAACGCCTTGGAATGTTCAGTGTAACGCTTGGTGAACAGCATATAAAACATATTTATACTCATATTCTCAACTTTGTCTTGTTATTTTGAGAGTTAGTGTCTGTCCCCCACACACTTTGTCTTTTTTGCCTGTGTGTGTGTCCTGTATGGCTCTGTACTATGGCTTTAAATGTACAGCTCCGTGTTCTGTGTGTCTGTATTTTTGAAAATTGCAAAAATAAAAATATTCCAAAAAAGGAAAATTAAATCAACAGCTCGGGAAGCTGTTTCAGGGCTCATCTTCCGTGTGGTTCATCAGACAGCGCAGTGAGAGGATGTGAGTTTACACTTGGAACCAACCGACCGACCGACCGACCGACCGACCGACCGACCGACCGATCAAGCAGTCAGTCAATCAATCAATCAATCAATCAATCAATCAATCAAGCATGTAGAGCACATTGCAATTCAATGCAGCTCATTTTAGGTGAAATACAAGTGAACAAAGACATCATCAGAGCAGAAAACACGTAAAATTAAAAACACATTTTGGGAGGAAGAGTAAAAATATTAAAATTTGAAGAAAAAATATGCAAATCAAAGGTGTGATGATGGAATCTAGAGATTAGAAGAAACAGTGTTCAGTAATGAACTGCAGGCACACTGCATTGTGCCTTGCTCTGCGGTTTTAGGGCAGTGGGGGGTTAGGGGCGTGGCCATGTGACGTAACGTGACGTAGGTCCCGGTTGCAGTGAATGGGAGTAGGAGTGGACGGAGGGTCCGGATGAGAGACGGCAGAACGGCTCCGGTCGGTCTCGGCTGCAGGTTGAACCCGGTCCCTGACGAAACCACAGTACTGAACCAGCTCTCGGGTTCATTCTGGGCTCGGTTCTTATTCTGCGGATCCTCGCGGACACCGCTGGTCTGCAGCGGGAGGACTCGGAGCAGAAACGGCTCGTCTGCCACCAGACAGGTTCTCCCCGTCCTCATGTGGTCTTAAGACACATTTCCCCCGTCAGGTTTACAGACAAGCCACCGGTCCCGTCGGCCGTCTCATCCCTCCATCACTCCATCGTCCCTCCATCGTCCCTCCATCAGGATGGATGAAGACAGACACGGTAAGACGGTTTTTTTAACCGTTTTCTCATTTGCGTGCAGGTTTATGAGGCTGTGTGACAGCTTTTACTCGTTTAAACTCATCAGTGTAGAGACGTCATGGTGTGCAGTGTAGAGGAAGAGGGCGCCATCCTCTCACCTGGTCCCCATTTACCAAACACCGTCTTCTCCTGAGTTCCCTCCGAGGACTCCTGTGGGGAACCGCTGTTCCAGCGCTCCGTTTCCCACAAACCCTCCTCCCTCCAGTCCGTCTGCCTCCAGTCAGTCTGCGTCCAGTCAGTCTGCATCCAGTCAGTCTGCCTTCAGTCAGTCTGCATCCAGTCAGTCTGCCTTCAGTCCATCTGCCTCCAGTCAGTCTGCCTCCAGTCAGTCTGCATCCAGTCAGTCTGCATCCAGTCAGTCTGCATCCAGTCCGTCTGCCTCCAGTCAGTCTGCCTTCAGTCCGTCTGCCTCCAGTCCGTCTGCCTTCAGTCACTCTGTCTCCAGTCAGTCTGCCTTCAGTCAGTCTGCATCCAGTCCGTCTGCCTCCAGTCAGTCTGCCTTCAGTCAGTCTGCATCCAGTCAGTCTGCCTCCAGTCAGTCTGTCTTCACTCCATCTGCCTCCAGTCCGTCTGCCTTCAGTCAGTCTGCCTCCAGTCAGTCTGCCTTCAGTCAGTCTGCCTCCAGTCAGTCTGTCTTCACTCCATCTGCCTTCAGTCCGTCTGCCTCCAGTCAGTCTGCCTTCAGTCCATCTGCCTTCAGTCCGTCTGCCTTCAGTCAGTCGGCCTTCAGTCCGTCTGCCTTCAGTCAGTCTGCCTCCAGTCAGTCTGCCTTCAGTCAGTCTGCCTCCAGTCAGTCTGTCTTCACTCCATCTGCCTTCAGTCCGTCTGCCTCCAGTCAGTCTGCCTTCAGTCCATCTGCCTTCAGTCCGTCTGCCTTCAGTCAGTCGGCCTTCAGTCCGTCTGCCTTCAGTCCGTCTGCCTTCAGTCCGTCTGCCTTCAGTCAGTCTGCCTTCAGTCCGTCTGCCTTCAGTCAGTCTGCCTTCAGTCCGTCTGCCTTCAGTCCGTCTGCCTCCAGTCAGTCTGCCTTCAGTCCATCTGCCTTCAGTCAGTCTGCCTTCAGTCCGTCTGCCTTCAGTCCACCTGCCTTCAGTCCGTCTGCCTTCAGTCCGTCTGCCTTCAGTCAGTCTGCCTCCAGTCAGTCTGCCTCCAGTCCATCTGCCTTCAGTCCGTCTGCCTCCAGTCAGTCTGCCTCCAGTCAGTCTGCCTCCAGTCCGTCTGCCTTCAGTCAGTCTGCATCCAGTCCATCTGCATCCAGTCAGTCTGCATCCAGTCAGTCTGCCTCCAGTCAGTCTGCCTCCAGTCCATCTGCATCCAGTCAGTCTGCCTTCAGTCAGTCTGCCTCCATCCAGTCTGCCTTCAGTCCATCTGCCTTCAGTCAGTCTGCCTTCAGTCAGTCTGCCTCCAGTCAGTCTGCCTCCAGTCCGTCTGCCTTCAGTCAGTCTGCATCCAGTCCATCTGCATCCAGTCAGTCTGCATCCAGTCAGTCTGCCTCCAGTCAGTCTGCCTCCAGTCCGTCTGCATCCAGTCAGTCTGCCTTCAGTCAGTCTGCCTCCATCCAGTCTGCCTTCAGTCCATCTGCCTTCAGTCAGTCTGCCTTCAGTCAGTCTACCTTCAGTCAGTCTGCCTTCAGTCAGTCTGCCTTCAGTCAGTTTGCATCCAGTCCATCTGCCTCCAGTCAGTCTGCCTCCAGTCAGTCTGCCTCCAGTCAGTCTGCCTTCAGTCAGTCTGCATCCAGTCCATCTGCCTCCAGTCAGTCTGCCTCCAGTCAGTCTGCATCCAGTCAGTCTGCATCCAGTCTGTCTGCCTTCAGTCAGTCTGCCTCCAGTCAGTCGGCCTCCAGTCCGTCTGCATCCACTCAGTCTGCATCCAGTCAGTCTGCCTCCAGTCCATCTGCCTCCAGTCAGTCTGCCTCCAGTCAGTCTGCCTCCAGTCCGTCTGCCTCCAGTCCGTCTGCATCCAGTCCGTCTGCCTCCAGTCCATCTGCCTCCAGTCAGTCTGCCTCCAGTCAGTCTGCATCCAGTCAGTCTGCATCCAGTCCGTCTGCATCCAGTCCGTCTGCATCCAGTCAGTCTGCCTCCAGTCCGTCTGCCTTCAGTCAGTCTGCCTCCAGTCAGTCTTCCTTCAGTCCATCTGCCTCCAGTCAGTCTGCCTTCAGTCCGTCTGCCTCCAGTCAGTCTGCCTTCAGTCAGTCTGCCTCCAGTCAGTCTGCCTTCAGTTCGTCTGCCTCCAGTCAGTCTGCCTCCAGTCAGTCTGCATCCAGTCAGTCTGCCTTCAGTCATTCTGCCTCCAGTCAGTCTGCCTCCAGTCCTTCTGCCCCCAGTCAGTCTGCCTCCAGTCCTTCTGCCCCCAGTCAGTCTGCCTCCAGTCAGTCTGCCTCCGGTCAGTCTGCCTTCAGTCCATCTGCCTTCAGTCCATCTGCCTCCAGTCAGTCTGCCCCCAGTCAGTCTGCCTTCAATCCATCTGCCTCCATCCAGTCTGCCTTCAGTCCATCTGCCTTCAGTCAGTCTGCCTTCAGTCAGTCTACCTTCAGTCAGTCTGCCTTCAGTCAGTCTGCCTTCAGTCAGTCTGCCTCCATCCAGTCTGCCTTCAGTCCATCTGCCTTCAGTCAGTCTGCCTTCAGTCAGTCTGCCTCCAGTCAGTCTGCCTCCAGTCCGTCTGCCTTCAGTCAGTCTGCCTCCAGTCAGTCTGCCTTCAGTTCGTCTGCCTCCAGTCAGTCTGCCTCCAGTCAGTCTGCATCCAGTCAGTCTGCCTTCAGTCATTCTGCCTCCAGTCAGTCTGCCTCCAGTCCTTCTGCCCCCAGTCAGTCTGCCTCCAGTCCTTCTGCCCCCAGTCAGTCTGCCTCCAGTCAGTCTGCCTCCGGTCAGTCTGCCTTCAGTCCATCTGCCTTCAGTCCATCTGCCTCCAGTCAGTCTGCCCCCAGTCAGTCTGCCTTCAATCCATCTGCCTCCATCCAGTCTGCCTTCAGTCCATCTGCCTTCAGTCAGTCTGCCTTCAGTCAGTCTACCTTCAGTCAGTCTGCCTTCAGTCAGTCTGCCTTCAGTCAGTCTGCCTCCATCCAGTCTGCCTTCAGTCCATCTGCCTTCAGTCAGTCTGCCTTCAGTCAGTCTGCCTCCAGTCAGTCTGCCTCCAGTCCGTCTGCCTTCAGTCAGTCTGCATCCAGTCCATCTGCATCCAGTCAGTCTGCATCCAGTCAGTCTGCCTCCAGTCAGTCTGCCTCCAGTCCGTCTGCATCCAGTCAGTCTGCCTTCAGTCAGTCTGCCTCCATCCAGTCTGCCTTCAGTCCATCTGCCTTCAGTCAGTCTGCCTTCAGTCAGTCTACCTTCAGTCAGTCTGCCTTCAGTCAGTCTGCCTTCAGTCAGTTTGCATCCAGTCCATCTGCCTCCAGTCAGTCTGCCTCCAGTCAGTCTGCCTCCAGTCAGTCTGCCTTCAGTCAGTCTGCATCCAGTCCATCTGCCTCCAGTCAGTCTGCCTCCAGTCAGTCTGCATCCAGTCAGTCTGCATCCAGTCTGTCTGCCTTCAGTCAGTCTGCCTCCAGTCAGTCGGCCTCCAGTCCGTCTGCATCCACTCAGTCTGCATCCAGTCAGTCTGCCTCCAGTCCATCTGCCTCCAGTCAGTCTGCCTCCAGTCAGTCTGCCTCCAGTCCGTCTGCCTCCAGTCCGTCTGCATCCAGTCCGTCTGCCTCCAGTCCATCTGCCTCCAGTCAGTCTGCCTCCAGTCAGTCTGCATCCAGTCAGTCTGCATCCAGTCCGTCTGCATCCAGTCCGTCTGCATCCAGTCAGTCTGCCTCCAGTCCGTCTGCCTTCAGTCAGTCTGCCTCCAGTCAGTCTTCCTTCAGTCCATCTGCCTCCAGTCAGTCTGCCTTCAGTCCGTCTGCCTCCAGTCAGTCTGCCTTCAGTCAGTCTGCCTCCAGTCAGTCTGCCTTCAGTTCGTCTGCCTCCAGTCAGTCTGCCTCCAGTCAGTCTGCATCCAGTCAGTCTGCCTTCAGTCATTCTGCCTCCAGTCAGTCTGCCTCCAGTCCTTCTGCCCCCAGTCAGTCTGCCTCCAGTCCTTCTGCCCCCAGTCAGTCTGCCTCCAGTCAGTCTGCCTCCGGTCAGTCTGCCTTCAGTCCATCTGCCTTCAGTCCATCTGCCTCCAGTCAGTCTGCCCCCAGTCAGTCTGCCTTCAATCCATCTGCCTTCAGTCAGTCTGCCTCCAGTCAGTCTGCCTTCAGTCAGTCTGCCTTCAGTCAGTCTGCCTCCAGTCCTTCTGCCCCCAGTCAGTCTGCCTCCAGTCCTTCTGCCCCCAGTCAGTCTGCCTCCAGTCAGTCTGCCTCCAGTCAGTCTGCCTTCAGTCCATCTGCCTCCAGTCAGTCTGCCTCCAGTCAGTCTGCCTTCAATCCATCTGCCTTCAGTCAGTCTGCCTCCAGTCAGTCTGCCTTCAGTCAGTCTGCCTCCAGTCAGTCTGCCTCCAGTCAGTCTGCCTTCAGTCAGTCTGCCTCCAGTCAGTCTGCCTTCAGTCCTTCTGCCTTCAGTCCATCTGCCTTCAGTCAGTCTGCCTTCAGTCAGTCTGCCTTCGGTCCATCTGCCTTCAGTCAGTCTGCCTTCAGTCAGTCTGCCTTCAGTCAGTCTGCCTTCAGTCAGTCTGTCTTCAGTCCATCTGCCTTCGGTCCATCTGCCTCCAGTCAGTCTGCCTTCAGTCAGTCTGCCTTCAGTCCATCTGCCTTCAGTCAGTCTGCCTTCAGTCAGTCTGCCTTCGGTCCATCTGCCTTCAGTCAGTCTGCCTTCAGTCAGTCTGCCTCCAGTCAGTCTGCCTTCAGTCCATCTGCCTTCAGTCCATCTGCCTCCAGTCAGTCTGCCTCCAGTCAGTCTGCCTTCAGTCCATCTGCCTTCAGTCCATCTGCCTCCAGTCAGTCTGCCCCCAGTCAGTCTGCCTTCAGTCCATCTGCCTTCAGTCAGTCTGCCTTCAGTCAGACTGCCTTCCCCGACCCAAACCGTCTCACAGCAGGAACTAACCTGTCTCACCACACGAGGCGTGAAACGTCTGAGGGAGTCTTGTCCGAAAACAGGTTTTGGTTTGACCAAACACTTCAATGTGATGAACCTCAACAGGGTTCTTAACCATGGAGAGACAGAGAGACAGAGAGAGACAGAAACAGAGACAGTGACAGAGACAGAGACAGAGACAGAGACAGACAGAGACAGAGACAGTGACAGTGACAGTGACAGAGACAGAGACAGAGACAGACAGAGACAGAGACAGTGACAGTGACAGTGACAGAGACAGAGACAGAGAGAGAAAAAAGAGCGAGACAGACAGAAAAAGACAGCGAGACAGAAACAAAGACAGAAACAGAAAGAGAGAGACAGAAAAGGAGAGAGAGAGAGAGAGAGGTGTTGACATGAAGAAAGATCCATATGATTGTCATGATAGTACTATGTTCCATAATAGTTCCACAGTACTTCATAGTGCTATGTTCCACAGTACTTCATAGTGCTACGTTCCACAGTACTTCATAGTGCTACGTTCCACAGTACTTCATAGTACTACGTTCCACAGTACTTCATATTGCTATGTTCCACAGTACTTCATAGTACTGTGCCAAGCTGATGATACTGTCTTGACTTGCCTGTTTAAACGCTCCAGTAGACGTCCACATTGTATTTGACTACTTGTTGATGTTCCATATTGATCCAAATCTAAATGTCAAAATATCTGTCTGGGTTCCTCATATCAGAACATGTCAAACTGTGTCTCCAGGCCTGGAGATGGTCTGTGTCGGAGATGGTCTGTGTTGGAGATGGTCTGTGTCTCCAGGCCTAGAGATGGTCTGTGTCTCAAGGCCTGGAGATGGTCTGTGTCGGAGATGGTCTGTGTCTCCAGGCCTGGAGATGGTCTGTGTCGGAGATGGTCTGTGTTGGAGATGGTCTGTGTCTCCAGGCCTAGAGATGGTCTGTGTCTCCAGGCCTGGAGATGGTCTGTGTCTCCAGGCCTGGAGATGGTCTGTGTCGGAGATGGTCTGTGTCGGAGATGGTCTGTGTCTTCAGGCCTGGAGATGGTCTGTGTCGGAGATGGTCTGTGTCTCCAGGCCTGGAGATGGTCTGTGTCGGAGATGGTCTGTGTTGGAGATGGTCTGTGTCTCCAGGCCTAGAGATGGTCTGTGTCTCCAGGCCTGGAGATGGTCTGTGTCGGAGATGGTCTGTGTTGGAGATGGTCTGTGTCTTCAGGCCGGGAGATGGTCTGTGTCTCCAGGCCTGAGGATGGTCCGTGTCTCCAGGCCTGGGGATGGTCCGTGTCTCCAGGCCTGGGGATGGTCCGTGTCTCCAGGCCTGGGGATGGTTTGTGTCTCCAGGCCTAGGGATGGGGATGGTCCGTGTCTCCAGGCCTGGGGATGGGGATGGTCCGTGTCTCCAGGCCTGGGGATGGTCTGTGTCGGAGATGGTCTGTGTTGGAGATGGTCTGTGTCTCCAGGCCTGGAGATGGTCTGTCTCGGAGATGGTCTGTGTTGGAGATGGTCTGTGTCTCCAGGCCTGGAGATGGTCTGTGTCGGAGATGGTCTGTGTCTCCAGGCCTGGAGATGGTCTGTGTCGGAGATGGTCTGTGTTGGAGATGGTCTGTGTCTCCAGGCCTAGAGATGGTCTGTGTCTCCAGGCCTGGAGATGGTCTGTGTCGGAGATGGCCTGTGTTGGAGATGGTCTGTGTCTTCAGGCCGGGAGATGGTCTGTGTGTCCAGGCCTGAGGATGGTCTGTGTCTCCAGGCCTGGGGATGGTCCGTGTCTCCAGGCCTGGGGATGGTCCGTGTCTCCAGGCCTGGGGATGGTCCGTGTCTCCAGGCCTGGGGATGGTTTGTGTCTCCAGGCCTAGGGATGGGGATGGTCCGTGTCTCCAGGCCTGGGGATGGGGATGGTCCGTGTCTCCAGGCCTGGGGATGGTCTGTGTCTCCTGGCCTGGGGATGGTCCGTGTCTCCAGGCCTGGGGATGGGGATGGTCTGTGTCTCCAGGCCTGGGGATGGCCTGCTGACGGAGTCACTGGGTCAAAGTGCAGATGAAGGTCAGAAATGTGTTCTGTCTGTTCACTGGGAGGAAAGACACTACTGTCAGCCTCAGAAGACTTTATGGTTCAGACAAACAAAGCAGTAAATCTGTGCAGTTTCTCACCTTGTTGTTGTTGTTGTTGTTGTTGTTGTTGTTGTTGTTGTTGTTGCATTTTGTCCCCTGACTGGTCCTCTTCTGCTCAGCAGGCGGCACGTGTGAATACAGCGGCTTTACGCTTTGTGTCATGTGACCTATTTCCTGGGTCACCTGCAGAGCCGCTGCTAGAAGAAGAGCAGAGGGACCAGAAAAGCAGAGGGACCAGAAGAGCAGAGGGACTAGAAGAGCAGAGGGACCAGAAGAGCAGAGGGACCAGAAAAGCAGAGGGACCAGAAGAGCAGAGGGACCAGAAGAGCAGAGGGACCAGAAGAGCAGAGGGACCAGAAGAGCAGAGGGACCAGAAAAGCAGAGGGACCAGAAGAGCAGAGGGACTAGAAGAGCAGAGGGACCAGAAGAGCAGAGGGACCAGAAGAGCAGAGGGACCAGAAAAGCAGAGGGACCAGAAGAGCAGAGAGACTGGAAGAGCAGAGGGGACCAGAAGAGCAGAGGGACCAGAAGAGCCGAGGGACCAGAAGAGCGGAGGGACCAGAAGAGCAGAGGGATCCGTCCACAGAATGGAAGTTGTCACTGTGTCTTCACGGCGTCTCCTAATCAGGATGGCGCTGCTGGGCGATGCGGTCTGCTCTCAGAATGAGGGACCGGCTGTAGATCCTTGCTGGTTTTATTGCTCACGGGTCCATTATGGTATGGCTGGAAGGGGGAACATGAAGGAACGCAGCAGCAGAACTTGGCCGGCTGCAGAAGGAGTAAAGTGAGAGGGCGGCCATCAAATCTGTGGCCTTGTGCTCTTAATAGCGCTGTGTTTGTGTTGTCAGGGGGAAAGAGGGAAGCCCGCTGAGGAAGAGGTTGTTATTTTTGGTGCTGTGAGGCTTGTTTCCCGTGTCGCAGGTCTGATAACCTCCACCACTCCTTCTGTCGACCAACAGTCTTCCCTCCATCTGACCGTGGGAATAAGTAGATAGGAAAGCACATTCCTTCCATTCTTCCATCCTCCTGCCCTTACTTACACAGTGTGTGTGTGTGTGTGTGTGTGTGTGTGTGTGTGTGTGTGTGTGTGTGTGTGTGTGTGTGTGCGTGCACTAGAAAAGTATGCGACTGCGTTATCGTGGTCGTTGTCCACGTGCGATTCTAAAGGACGTGTAAATGGATGAACTGTCCCAGGAGAACAGCCATTCTTCTCCACGCTTTTCCTGAAATCTTCTGAGAGTTAGTCCATATCAACTTCCCATCCTGCAGGCCTGGAACCAAACCCAATGTGGGGTTTTTTTTGGAGGACATGAGTCGACAAATTAGTGGTTTCCTGGGGCGTGGGGGGGTGGGGGGTGGAGAGGAAGTTGGTGTGAGTCGGCCATCATCTTGTTGTGGATGGATGGTGTGTGGATGGATGGTGTGTAGATGGATGGCGTGTGGATGGATGGCGTGTGGATGGATGGCGTGTGGATGGATGGATGGCGTGTGGATGGATGGATGGCGTGTGGATGGATGGATGGCGTGTGGATGGATGGCATGTGTATGGATGGATGGCGTGTGGATGGATGGATGGCGTGTGGATGGATGGATGGCGTGTGGCTGGATGGATGGCGTGTGGATGGATGGATGGCGTGTGGATGGATGGATGGCGTGTGGATGGATGGCGTGTGGATGGATGGCGTGTGGATGGATGGATGGCGTGTGGCTGGATGGATGGCGTGTGGATGGATGGATGGCGTGTGGATGGATGGCGTGTGGATGGATGGATGGCGTGTGGATGGATGGATGGCGTGTGGATGGATGGATGGCGTGTGGATGGATGGCGTGTGGCTGGATGGATGGATGGATGGATGGATGGCGTGTGGATGGATGGCGTGTGGATGGATGGATGGCGTGTGGATGGATGGATGGCGTGTGGGAAGGCATCAGATGGACGTGTTGGTAGACAGCTGTGGTTTCCCCTGCAGGTCTGCTGGCTGACTGGTCAGTTTAAACAGAGTGAGAGTGAGAAGGGTTACAGAGACTCTGCTTCACCTTTTGCCGTCCTCTGGCAATAATTTGATACCCGTTAGGGAGACCAAGGTGATGCATGCACGCTGTGATTAAAATCACTCCACGTAGACAGATTAATAGTCAGATGAATAGTCAGATTAATAATCAGATGAATAATCAGACGAATAACCAGATTAATAGTCAGATTAATAATCAGATTAATAGTCAGATGAATAGTCAGATGAATAGTCAGATTAATAACCAGATTAATAGTCAGATTAATAATCAGATGAATAGTCAGATTAATAACCAGATTAATAGTCAGATGAATAATCAGATGAATAGTCAGATGAATAGTCAGATTAATAACCAGATTAATAGTCAGATTAATAATCGGAACGGCTCAGAAGAGGGGGGTAATTGGCCGGGTACAACTGGGGAGAGAAATGGGGGGGGGAATACCCAGAAAAGGGAAGATTTGCTGCGGACACAGCAAACCTCCGCTGCTCCAGGGGGCGCTGCGCTGTTGTTAGCTCGCCTGGGGTAGTCCAGCCTTGGGGGTCGTCCCGGGTCATCCTCTGTGTGGAGTTTGCGTGTTCTCCTCGTGTCTGTGTAGGTTTCCTCCGGGGGCTCCGGTTTCCTCCCACAGTCCAAACACATGTAGGTCAGGTGACTCAAAGACATGTAGGTCAGGTGACTCAAAGACATGTAGGACAGGTGACTCAAAGACATGTAGGACAGGTGACTCAAAGACATGTAGGTCAGGTGAATCAAAGACATGTAGGACAGGTGACTCAAAGACATGTAGGACAGGTGACTCAAAGACATGTAGGTCAGGTGAATCAAAGACATGTAGATCAGGTGAGTCAAAGACATGTAGGTCAGGTGACTCAAAGACATGTAGGACAGGTGACTCAAAGACATGTAGGTCAGGTGAACCAAAGACATGTAGGTCAGGTGAACCAAAGACATGTAGGTCAGGTGCGCCAAAGACATGTAGGTCAGGTGACTCAAAGACATGTAGGTCAGGTGACTCAAAGACATGAGGTCAGGTGAGTCAAAGACATGTAGGTCAGGTGAGTCAAAGACATGTAGGTCAGGTGCACCAAAGACATGTAGGACAGGTGCACCAAAGACATGTAGGACAGGTGAATCAGCCATACTAAATTGTCCCGAAGTGTGTGTGTGTGTGTGTGAGTGTGTGTGTGTGTGTGTGTGTGTGTGTGTGTGTGTGTGTCACAGTAATGACGCCTGAGGTTTTGTGTTTAGGTGACCAGCAGTTGATGTTGACATGATGGGATGGAGGGTTTTATAATGTGATTTAATACGTCATGTTAAAAGTCTCTCCCCCTCTATCTCTCTCTCTCCCTCTCTCTGCCTCTCCCTCTCTCTCTCTCTCTCCTTCTTGTTTTGGTCGGTTTCGATAGCGGAAGGCTACGTTAGCCTACCCATGATCCTCAGCGAGTTTGAAAGTCGTGCTGAGTGTCGTGACAAACATGGAAAAGTCGTGTCCGTGGGCACGAATCAATAGATTAAATGTCGTGAGTATTGACGAGCTGCCGTGATGGCAGGATGCTCGGCCCGGATGATGGATGGATGGATGATGGATGGATGGATGGATGGATGGATGGATGGATGGATGGATGGATGGATGGATGGATGGATGGATGGATGGATGGATGGATGGATGGATGGATGGATGGATGGATGGATGATCAGTATGGGAGACTGGTGTGTCTTACGAGCTAGCCGGCTAAATGAGAAAGGCAGCGTGACAGGACTGACAGGAGCCCCATGTCCTACAGCAGGACACTGAACCTCCGCCAGGTCCACATGACGGTGGACCCCATGTGACTGGAGTCCGGTCCGAGAAAGGCCGACTGAGTCGTCCCGTGGTTACTTATGGACGTGTTGCTCTTATGATGCGCAGAACTTCATAACCGACACTTGACTCAGGTCCAAGACAAAAGAGGGACCCAGAAGGATTCTGTGTGCAGACTGAAGGAGGAGGTCACCGCTCCACCCCCAGCCATGCTGATGCTGCAGGGCTTACGGGCAGATCTGGACAGAACAGAACTCATTTTCCCTGTCAGGCTTAGGAGTTTTAGTGGCACAACACTGGAGGGTTAGACACACACACTGAGCCGCATGTAAACACACACACACACACACACACACACACACACACACTCACACACGCACAGTGTTTGGGGGGGCAGAATGTGGTGGTTGAGGGGCTCTTGTGGAGGACCTCAGTAGTTAAGAGTTTGGAGAGACAGGCTGAGACTACATATGGACCTGATTAAGAAACCGTCTGGAGAGGCTTCCTGACATCTTCCCGTCACCATGACACTCTGTGTGTGTGTGTGTGTGTGTGTGTGTGTGTGTGTGTGTGTGTGTGTGTGTGTGTGTGTGTGTTTCGTAATGCACAAAATATTTGTGCAGTTGCTTTGGCTTGTTTCATGAGAAAGGGGAGGAGAAGGTCTATAAAGAACAAGATGGAAGAGCAGGGAGGTGACAAGACAACAAGGGATTGGACACTAGTGTGTGTGTGTGTGTGTGTGTGTGTGTGTGTGTGTGTGTGTGTGTGTGTTAAGTGAGCAGTTCACCACACAGTGTTTAAAAGTTCAGATGAGCTGCAGGACGTTTTTTGGGCTTCTTGCCTTCTGCTCCTACACCCACCATGTCCCCACCTTTACACCACCACCACCCCCCCGCCGCCCAGCTTTTCTTCTTGGCCTGATTTCTTTCTTTTATCTGCAGTCTTCTGGTTCCAGTGTATGTTTTCTGTTCTGTTCTGAATGGACTTGTGTGAAGAACTGGCTTCCTTCTTCACACAGGGAACAGGAAGTGCATGGCTGTCGTCCTGAGTCTCACCTGTTCACCTCCACATGTCCAGAGACACGCAGAGCCACCTGCGATTCTCTATTCTATTGGGCGGCATGGTTCAGTCCCCGGCTTCTCAAGAGAGCGTGTCTAAGTGTCCTTGAGCAAGACACTGAACCCCTAACTGCTCGTGGTGAGCAGGTTGGTGCCTTGCATGGCAGCCTCCACCATCAGTGTATGAATGGTTGGGAGGATGGGTGGATGTGAGACACACTGTGAAGTGCTTTGAGTGGTCGGTTTTTGAACAGGTATTTTTGAATAGGTATTGGCTGCTGATTTGTTTAAAATGTGTGGGTAATGAGAGCCGCTGGCTGGAGGCTCTGTGTATATATGACTGACTTTTAGGTTGATTTTTATTTGGCTTTGGAAGTTCAAAATGACCCATGCTGACCTGTCTAGTTTGGTGATTGTTTTTTTATCCCTGTCTGTACCAGTTGTTCTGTTAAGAAGAAGTTTGGTTCTCCATCAACGATTGCATTTCGGCTAAATATGAAAAGACTGGATGTTAATTTAGCCTCTACAGTCAGCCATGATGGGCTGCTGTGTATCTTGGCAACGTTAGTTCTAAAAGAACAGTGAAGAGCTAGTCTTATGGCTCATAAAACCACATCAAGCGTGTTACCACTGCAATGAGTCGACTCTTGAACAAATCGAGTGAGCCAGAAACTCTCAGCTAGTGCCAGAAAGGCTTTACTTAGAGGATCAGCAGCCTTATTCAGATGAATATTGAAATCACCAAGAATTAGAATCTCATCAGAGTGAGTAACAAGGCCTGAGACAAATTCTCCAAATTCTTCAAGAAATAATGAGTAACAGTCAGGAGGCCGGTAGAATATCACAATCTGGACTGAGAAAAGTCTCTCCATGGCTGAGGGAGAAGGATCAAGAACAAGAGCCTCAAAAGACTGGAATTTAGATTCAAGTCTAGAAGTCAGATGGAAAATAGATTTATATATTAAGGCAACACCCCCACCTTGTTTATTTGCCCGAGCTACATGGGCATAAGTATAGTCAGGTGGGGAAGCTTCATTTAAGGGAAGGAAAACATTTGGTTTCAGCCATGTTTCACATAACCCAATCATATCAAAACTATGTTCAAGAATCAGACCATTTATTAGTAAGGCTTTGGTAGACAGTGATCTGATATTTATGAAACCAAATTTAAGCGTCTTGTGGAAGTGATCAGTAGGAGGCAGAGCTTTAGAGCTACCAATAGGTGAAAGATTAATTGGAATTGGACACCCTGTTGACAATTTTGATAACCAACGCTTTGGACGATATGTGGTCACATTCTTGATAACATTAGCTGTTTGGTTCTGTAGATTATTAGGTACTTCATTGCACATTTCACCCCCACCAGTGGTAGGAATGATTATTAGATTATTGTGATTCACACATTTAGGAGAGGAGAGCTTGGGAGCAATACAGCTGGGTAGGCAGACAGTCTCAATGTTACAGACCAAGCTATTAGACTGATAATCTACACTATGAGAAATTCCCTGACTAATCATATTAATTAAACTACTGGACTCCACATCCGCGCTAGATTTAAACCTAGCAGGCTCTCTAATGGTTACTTTGGCTGGTCTTCTCATTTCTATCAGCTCAAAAGCTGACATAGACATGATTGGGAGCAGATGCGTGATGGAATGAGGACATTGTGTGCAGACCACCTGCTGTGCAAACACACATGCACACACACACACACACACACACACACACACACACACACACACACACACACACACACACACACACACACACACAGCAGAGGGTCGCTCCTCAAAAAACGGAGGATTAAACAGTGTAATCAGTGTATGAGCAGTTTAGTCCCAAGTCCTAACCCCCTTCTCCCCCCGCCCACTCCCCCCAGCTGTAGTTAAAGACTCGATTATTAAACCCCAGCCCCCCAAAAAGAGAAGGCCTCTGTCTGTCTCCATGCATGCTGGTGGTTCTGACTGAGGCAGGCTGCATAGATCTGAGCAGACCAGGACCTGGACAGAGAGCTGCTGTTCTACATACTGTCCTCTACCATCTTGCCTACATGGTCTCCAGACGGTCCTCTACCACCTTGCCTGCATGTTCTCCAGACGGTCCTCTACCACCTTGCCTACATGGTCTCCAGACGGTCCTCTACCACCTTGCCTACATGGTCTCCAGACAGTCCTCTACCACCTTGCCTGCATGTTCTCCAGACGGTCCTCTACCACCTTGCCTACATGGTCTCCAGACAGTCCTCTACCACCTTGCCTGCATGGTCTCCAGACGGTCCTCTACCACCTCGCCTACATGTTCTCTAGACAGCCTTCTACCACCTAGCCTACATGTTCTCTATACGGTCCTCTACCACCTTGCCTGCATGGTCTCCAGACAGTCCTCTACCACCTTGCCTGCATGTTCTCCAGACGGTCCTCTACCACCTCGCCTACATGGTCTCTATACGGTCCTCTACCACCTTGCCTGCATGGTCTCCAGACGGTCCTCTACCACCTCGCTTGCATGTTCTCTAGACGGTCCTCTACCACCTTGCCTACATGTTCTCGAGACGGTCCTTTACCACCTCGCCTACATGTTCTCCAGACGGTCCTCTACCACCTTGCCTACATGGTCTCCAGACGGTCCTCTACCACCTCGCCTACATGTTCTCTATACGGTCCTCTACCACCTTGCCTGCATGGTCTCCAGACGGTCCTCTACCACCTCGCCTACATGTTCTCTAGACAGCCTTCTACCACCTCGCCTACATGTTCTCTATACGGTCCTCTACCACCTTGCCTGCATGGTCTCCAGACAGTCCTCTACCACCTTGCCTGCATGTTCTCCAGACGGTCCTCTACCACCTCGCCTACATGGTCTCTATACGGTCCTCTACCACCTTGCCTGCATGGTCTCCAGACGGTCCTCTACCACCTCGCTTGCATGTTCTCTAGACGGTCCTCTACCACCTTGCCTACATGTTCTCGAGACGGTCCTCTACCACCTCGCCTACAAGGTCTCCAGACTGTCCTCTACCACCTCGCCTACATGTTCTCGAGACGGTCCTCTACCACCTTGCCTACATGGTCTCCAGACTGTCCTCTACCACCTCGCCTACATGTTCTCTAGATGGTCCTCTACCACCTTGCCTACATGTTCTCGAGACGGTCCTCTACCACCTTGCCTACATGGTCTCCAGACTGTCCTCTACCACCTCGCCTACATGTTCTCTAGACGGTCCTCTACCACCTCGCCTACAAGGTCTTCAGATGGTCCTCTACCACCTCGCCTACATGGTCTCTATACGGTCCTCTACCACCTCACCTACATGGTCTCCAGACGGTCCTCTACCACCTCGCCTACATGGTCTCTATACGGTCCTCTACCACCTCGCCTACAAGGTCTTCAGACGGTCCTCTACCACCTCACCTACATGGTCTCCAGATGGTCCTCTACCACCTCACCTACATGGTCTCCAGATGGTCCTCTACCACCTTGCCTACATGGTCTGCAGATGGTCCTCTACCACCTTGCCTACATGGTCTCCAGATGGTCCTCTACCACCTCGCCTGCATGTTCTCAAGACGGCCCTCTACCACCTTGCCTACATGTTCTCTAGATGGTCCTCTACCACCTCACCTACATGGTCTCTATATGGTCCTCTACCACCTTGCCTACATGGTCTCCATACGGTCCTCTACCACCTCGCCTACATGGTCTCCATATGGTCCTCTACCACCTCGCCTACATGGTCTCTATACGGTCCTCTACCACCTCGCCTACATGGCCTCTAGATGGTCCTCAACCACCTCACTTACATGGTCTCCAGACGGTCCTCTACCACCTCGCTTACATGGTCTCTATACGGTCCTCAACCACCTCGCCTACAAGGTCTTCAGACGGTCCTCTACCACCTCGCCTACATGGTCTCCAGATGGTCCTCTACCACCTCGCCTACATGGTCTCTATACGGTCCTCTACCACCTCGCCTACATGGTCTCCATATGGTCCTCTACCACCTCGCCTACATGGTCTCTATACGGTCCTCTACCACCTCGCCTACATGGTCTCTAGATGGTCCTCAACCACCTCACTTACATGGTCTCCAGACGGTCCTCTACCACCTCGCCTACATGGTCTCTATACGGTCCTCTACCACCTCGCCTACAAGGTCTTCAGACGGTCCTCTACCACCTCGCCTACATGGTCTCTATACGGTCCTCTACCACCTCACCTACATGGTCTCTATACGGTCCTCTACCACCTTGCCTACATGGTCTCCAGACGGTCCTCTACCACCTGGCCTACATGGTCTCCAGATGGTCCTCTACCACCTCACCTACATGGTCTCCATATGGTCCTGTACCACCTCGCCTACATGGTCTCTATACGGTCCTCTACCACCTCGCGTACATGGTCTCTATACGGTCCTCTACCACCTCACCTACATGGTCTCCAGACGGTCCTCTACCACCTCGCCTACATGGTCTCCATACGGTCCTCTACCACCTGGCCTACAAGGTCTTCAGACGGTCCTCTACCACCTCACCTACATGGTCTCCATATGGTCCTCTACCAGCTCACCTACATGGTCTCCATATGGTCCTCTACCACCTCACCTACATGGTCTCCATATGGTCCTCTACCACCTCGCCTACATGGTGTCCAGATGGTCCTCTACCAGCTCACCTACATGGTCTCCAGACGGTCCTCTACCACCTCGCCTACATGGTCTCCAGATGGTCCTCTACCAGCTCACCTACATGGTCTCCAGACGGTCCTCTACCACCTCGCCTACATGGTCTCCATACGGTCCTCTACCACCTTGCCTACATGGTCTCCAGACGGTCCTCTACCACCTGGCCTACATGGTCTCCAGATGGTCCTCTACCACCTCACCTACATGGTCTTCAGATGGTCCTCTACCACCTGGCCTACATGGTCTTCAGATGGTCCTCTACCACCTCGCCTACATGTTCTCTAGACGGTCCTCTACCACCTCACCTACATGGTCTCCATACGGTCCTCTACCACCTCACCTACATGGTCTCCAGACGGTCCTCTACCACCTGGCCTACATGAGACACCACATTAACAGTCACAACAAGTGGAGGAGAGGCAGCCTGTCCGGTCACATGCAGCGTTACTTGTCCTAACCGTTAACATTACAAGCCAGACCACAGTGTCCTGCTGCCGTCTGCCAGCTCAGCCGAGTCTGAAGCACGTTTCAAAACACTTCTGCTGACGTCTTTTTGTGCGTTTCTCTGCGGCTCCTTTTGGTTTGGTCTTTTCATCTTGTTTTGTTTGTTTGTGTCCTTCTGTTAGCAGTATTCGTACTCTCTGTTTTCATCTTGTGTACTGTTACACAGTTTATTATCAGCTGGGCAGCCCTTTGTGACTGCTGTTTGGAAAGTGCTTGACAACTGAGGTTTACGTGCCTTCTTGCAGGAACCGCAGCCCTCCATCAAGTCAGCCAGCACACCGCAGAGGCCTTCACTGGGCTCCAGCCCCACACCGCAGAGGCCTTTACTGGGCTCCAGCCGGCACACCACAGAGGCCTTTACTGGGCTCCAGCCGGCACACCGCAGAGGCCTTCACTGGGCTCCAGCCCCACGCCGCAGAGGCCTTTACTGGGCTCCAGCCCCACACCACAGAGGCCTTCACTGGGCTCCAGCCCCACACCACAGAGGCCTTCACTGGGCTCCAGCCCCACACCGCAGAGGCCTTCACTGGGCTCCAGCCCCACACCACAGAGGCCTTTACTGGGCTCCAGCCGGCACACCACAGAGGCCTTTACTGGGCTCCAGCCGGCACACCGCAGAGGCCTTTACTGGGCTCCAGCCCCACACCACAGAGGCCTTTACTGGGCTCCAGCCCCACACCACAGAGGCCTTTACTGGGCTCCAGCCCCACACCGCAGAGGCCTTTACTGGGCTCCAGCCCCACACCACAGAGGCCTTTACTGGGCTCCAGCCCCACACCGCAGAGGCCTTCACTGGGCTCCAGCCCCACACCGCAGAGGCCTTTACTGGGCTCCAGCCCCACACCGCAGAGGCCTTTACTGGGCTCCAGCCCCACACCACAGAGGCCTTTACTGGGCTCCAGCCCCACACCGCAGAGGCCTTTACTGGGCTCCAGCCCCACACCACAGAGGCCTTCACTGGGCTCCAGCCCCACACCACAGAGGCCTTTACTGGGCTCCAGCCGGCACACCACAGAGGCCTTTACTGGGCTCCAGCCCCACACCGCAGAGGCCTTTACTGGGCTCCAGCCCCACGCCGCAGAGGCCTTTACTGGGCTCCAGCCCCACACCACAGAGGCCTTTACTGGGCTCCAGCCCCACACCGCAGAGGCCTTCACTGGGCTCCAGCCCCACACCGCAGAGGCCTTTACTGGGCTCCAGCCCCACACCGCAGAGGCCTTTACTGGGCTCCAGCCCCACACCACAGAGGCCTTTCCTGGGCTCCAGCCCCACACCGCAGAGGCCTTTACTGGGCTCCAGCCCCACACCACAGAGGCCTTTACTGGGCTCCAGCCCCACACCACAGAGGCCTTTACTGGGCTCCAGCCCCACGCCGCAGAGGCCTTTCCTGGGCTCCAGCCCCACACCGCAGAGGCCTTTACTGGGCTCCAGCCCCACACCGCAGAGGCCTTTACTGGGCTCCAGCCCCACACCACAGAGGCCTTTCCTGGGCTCCAGCCGGCACACCACAGAGGCCTTTACTGGGCTCCAGCCCCACACCACAGAGGCCTTTACTGGGCTCCAGCCCCACACCGCAGAGGCCTTTCCTGGGCTCCAGCCCCACACCGCAGAGGCCTTTACTGGGCTCCAGCCCCACACCGCAGAGGCCTTTACTGGGCTCCAGCCCCACGCCGCAGAGGCCTTTACTGGGCTCCAGCCGGCACACCGCAGAGGCCTTTACTGGGCTCCAGCCCCACACCACAGAGGCCTTTACTGGGCTCCAGCCCCACGCCGCAGAGGCCTTTACTGGGCTCCAGCCGGCACACCGCAGAGGCCTTCACTGGGCTCCAGCCGGCACACCGCAGAGGCCTTTCCTGGGCTCCAGCCCCACACCGCAGAGGCCTTTACTGGGCTCCAGCCCCACGCCACAGAGGCCTTCACTGGGCTCCAGCCCCACACCACAGAGGCCTTTACTGGGCTCCAGCCCCACACCGCAGAGGCCTTTCCTGGGCTCCAGCCCCACACCGCAGAGGCCTTTACTGGGCTCCAGCCCCACACCACAGAGGCCTTTACTGGGCTCCAGCCCCACGCCGCAGAGGCCTTTCCTGGGCTCCAGCCCCACACCGCAGAGGCCTTTACTGGGCTCCAGCCCCACACCGCAGAGGCCTTTACTGGGCTCCAGCCCCACACCACAGAGGCCTTTCCTGGGCTCCAGCCGGCACACCACAGAGGCCTTTACTGGGCTCCAGCCCCACACCACAGAGGCCTTTACTGGGCTCCAGCCCCACACCGCAGAGGCCTTTCCTGGGCTCCAGCCCCACACCGCAGAGGCCTTTACTGGGCTCCAGCCCCACACCGCAGAGGCCTTTACTGGGCTCCAGCCCCACGCCGCAGAGGCCTTTACTGGGCTCCAGCCGGCACACCGCAGAGGCCTTTACTGGGCTCCAGCCCCACACCACAGAGGCCTTTACTGGGCTCCAGCCCCACGCCGCAGAGGCCTTTACTGGGCTCCAGCCGGCACACCGCAGAGGCCTTCACTGGGCTCCAGCCGGCACACCGCAGAGGCCTTTCCTGGGCTCCAGCCCCACACCGCAGAGGCCTTTACTGGGCTCCAGCCCCACGCCACAGAGGCCTTCACTGGGCTCCAGCCCCACACCACAGAGGCCTTTACTGGGCTCCAGCCCCACACCGCAGAGGCCTTTCCTGGGCTCCAGCCCCACACCGCAGAGGCCTTTACTGGGCTCCAGCCCCACGCCGCAGAGGCCTTTCCTGGGCTCCAGCCCCACACCGCAGAGGCCTTTACTGGGCTCCAGCCCCACACCGCAGAGGCCTTTACTGGGCTCCAGCCCCACACCACAGAGGCCTTTCCTGGGCTCCAGCCGGCACACCACAGAGGCCTTTACTGGGCTCCAGCCCCACACCACAGAGGCCTTTACTGGGCTCCAGCCCCACACCGCAGAGGCCTTTCCTGGGCTCCAGCCCCACACCGCAGAGGCCTTTACTGGGCTCCAGCCCCACACCGCAGAGGCCTTTACTGGGCTCCAGCCCCACGCCGCAGAGGCCTTTACTGGGCTCCAGCCGGCACACCGCAGAGGCCTTTACTGGGCTCCAGCCCCACACCACAGAGGCCTTTACTGGGCTCCAGCCCCACGCCGCAGAGGCCTTTACTGGGCTCCAGCCGGCACACCGCAGAGGCCTTCACTGGGCTCCAGCCGGCACACCGCAGAGGCCTTTCCTGGGCTCCAGCCCCACACCGCAGAGGCCTTTACTGGGCTCCAGCCCCACGCCACAGAGGCCTTCACTGGGCTCCAGCCCCACACCACAGAGGCCTTTACTGGGCTCCAGCCCCACACCGCAGAGGCCTTTCCTGGGCTCCAGCCCCACACCGCAGAGGCCTTTACTGGGCTCCAGCCCCACGCCACAGAGGCCTTCACTGGGCTCCAGCCCCACACCGCAGAGGCCTTTACTGGGCTCCAGCCCCACACCGAAGAGGCCTTTACTGGGCTCCAGCCGGCACACCGCAGAGGCCTTTACTGGGCTCCAGCCCAACACCGCAGAGGCCTTTACTGGGCTCCAGCCCCACACCGCAGAGGCCTTTACTGGGCTCCAGCCCCACACCACAGAGGCCTCTACTGGGCTCCAGCCCCACGCCGCAGAGGCCTTTACTGGGCTCCAGCCCCACGCCGCAGAGGCCTTTACTGGGCTCCAGCCCCACACCGCAGAGGCCTTTCCTGGGCTCCAGCCCCACACCGCAGAGGCCTTTACTGGGCTCCAGCCCCATGCCGCAGAGGCCTTTACTGGGCTCCAGCCCCACGCCGCAGAGGCCTTTACTGGGCTCCAGCCGGCACACCGCAGAGGCCTTTACTGGGCTCCAGCCCCACGCCGCAGAGGCCTTTACTGGGCTCCAGCCCCACACCGCAGAGGCCTTTACTGGGCTCCAGCCGGCACACCGCAGAGGCCTTCACTGGGCTCCAGCCGGCACACCGCAGAGGCCTTTACTGGGCTCCAGCCGGCACACCGCAGAGGCCTTTACTGGGCTCCAGCCCCACACCGCAGAGGCCTTCACTGGGCTCCAGCCCCACGCCGCAGAGGCCTTTACTGGGCTCCAGCCCCACACCACAGAGGCCTTCACTGGGCTCCAGCCCCACACCACAGAGGCCTTCACTGGGCTCCAGCCCCACACCACAGAGGCCTTCACTGGGCTCCAGCCCCACGCCGCAGAGGCCTCTACTGGGCTCCAACCCCACACCGCAGAGGCCTTTACTGGGCTCCAGCCCCACACCGCAGAGGCCTTCACTGGGCTCCAGCCCCACACCGCAGAGGCCTTTACTGGGCTCCAGCCCCACACCGCAGAGGCCTTCACTGGGCTCCAGCCCCACGCCGCAGAGGCCTTTACTGGGCTCCAGCCCCACACCGCAGAGGCCTTTACTGGCTCCAGCCCCACACCGCAGAGGCCTTTACTGGGCTCCAGCCCCACACCGCAGAGGCCTTTACTGGGCTCCAGCCCCACACCGCAGAGGCCTTTACTGGGCTCCAGCCCCACGCCGCAGAGGCCTTTACTGGGCTCCAGCCGGCACACCGCAGAGGCCTTCACTGGGCTCCAGCCGGCACACCGCAGAGGCCTTTACTGGGCTCCAGCCGGCACACCGCAGAGGCCTTTACTGGGCTCCAGCCCCACACCGCAGAGGCCTTTACTGGGCTCCAGCCCCACACCGCAGAGGCCTTCACTGGGCTCCAGCCCCACACCGCAGAGGCCTTTACTGGGCTCCAGCCCCACACCGCAGAGGCCTTTACTGGGCTCCAGCCCCACACCACAGAGGCCTTCACTGGGCTCCAGCCCCACGCCGCAGAGGCCTCTACTGGGCTCCAACCCCACACCACAGAGGCCTTCACTGGGCTCCAACCCCACACCGCAGAGGCCTCTACTGGGCTCCAACCCCACACCGCAGAGGCCTTTCCTGGGCTCCAGCCCCACGCCGCAGAGGCCTTTCCTGGGCTCCAGCCCCACACCGCAGAGGCCTTCACTGGGCTCCAGCCCCACACCGCAGAGGCCTTTCCTGGGCTCCAGCCCCACGCCGCAGAGGCCTTTCCTGGGCTCCAGCCCCACACCGCAGAGGCCTTTACTGGGCTCCAGCCCCACACCGCAGAGGCCTTTACTGGGCTCCAGCCCCACACCGCAGAGGCCTTTACTGGGCTCCAGCCCCACACCGCAGAGGCCTTTCCTGGGCTCCAGCCCCACGCCGCAGAGGCCTTTCCTGGGCTCCAGCCCCACACCGCAGAGGCCTTTACTGGGCTCCAGCCCCACACCGCAGAGGCCTTCACTGGGCTCCAGCCCCACACCGCAGAGGCCTTTCCTGGGCTCCAGCCCCACACCACAGAGGCCTTTACTGGGCTCCAGCCCCACGCCGCAGAGGCCTTCACTGGGCTCCAGCCGCACGCCGCTCAGCTTTCTGTGCTGCTCTTCTAGTTTTGGGGTCCCCCCTCCAGGTTTACCGTGTCATGACGCCCGTGTTTCACAGGGGTTTTGATAAACTCTCATGTCTAACTCTTGGTTCTCCTCCGGGTGTCTCTGTGTGTGCACGTCTTGTCTTTTTTCAACTTGTCCAGGTTAAGATTGGGTTAATACGCTGAGCGCCACGGAGCCGGAGTCAAACCCGCGTGTCTGATTCTGAATAATGCCGACGGAAAAATTAAAGATGAATCTTGAAAACTGGTTAACCTCGCCAACGCGGGACCACCGACGGTCTAGTTACTATGGCAACCCCCTCCTCCGTGTCAACGTGTAGAAACGCTTCTGTTACGGCTCTTGAATGAAGACCAGAGACCAGTGTAGCGAAACCCAAAGGCGGACGGGCCGAGCTCGGAGAAACCCGAGGGCACTTCTAACGCAGGATAAAATAAACCAGCCGCCCCAACATAATGACAGGGGGCTCTAAGGTGGGGTGGGGTGGGGGGGTGGTGGTGCAGATAGCAGGGTCTGTGACGATGTGCGTGCACCTGGCTACCAAACATGTAACATGTTCCCCCCCCAGGGGGGCGGAGTTGGCTAGTGCTCGTCACATGACTGCGTCTCTGTGTGTGTGTGTGTGGGGGGGGGGTAAAAGCAGTGGTCCGGCCTGGAGTCGCCTTGTCCTGGAGGTGGCGAGGCGACTCCGTCCAGACTGCCGGCTGGAGAACGCATGCAGTCCGAGGGTGGTGTCTGAACTAGAATAGGGAGCGACTGGCCACTAAACTGGGAGAAAAAAAGGGAAAAATCAGAAATAAATTTATTAAGAAAAAAAAAGAAAGGAAAAAAGAATACCCCTGAGGCGAGGAGAGGGCGGGGCGGGAGGGGTAATTAAAAGGCTTTGCCGTTAATTAAAGGAGGTGAAACAGTCAGTGCAGCGGCAGTAAAGCAAGCTGCTCCAGACGGTAGAAACACCAGTCCAGCTCTCTCTCCTACTGGACATCGTCTGTGCAGGTCCAAGAGACGGTCCCTCTCCTGTGCAGGACCCCTGCAGAGCGGGTGGTGTCGGGGTCAAGGTGACGGATGTGAGGAGGGGATGTGCAGGCCCAAGAGACGGTCCCTCTCCTGTGCAGGACCCCTGCAGAGCGGGTGGTGTCGGGGTCAAGGTGATGGATGTGGGGAGGGGATGTGCAGGCCCAAGAGACGGTCCCTCTCCTGTGCAGGACCCCTGCAGAGCGGGTGGTGTCGGGGTGGAGGTGACGGGTGTGAGGAGGGGATGTGCAGGCCCAAGAGACGGTCCGTCTCCTGTGCAGGACCCCTGCAGAGTGGGTGGTGTCAGGGTCAAGGTGACGGACGTGAGGAGGGGATGTGCAGGCCCAAGAGACGGTCCCTCTCCTGTGCAGGACCCCTGCAGAGCGGGTGGTGTCGGGGTCAAGGTGACGGGTGTGGGGAGGGGATGTGCAGGCCCAAGAGACGGTCCCTCTCCTGTGCAGGACCCCTGCAGAGCGGGTGGTGTCGGGGTCAAGGTGACGGGCGTGGGGAGGGGATGTGCAGGCCCAAGAGACGGTCCGTCTCCTGTGCAGGACCCCTGCAGAGCGGGTGGTGTCGGGGTCAAGGTGATGGATGTGAGGAGGGGATGTGCAGGCCCAAGAGACGGTCCCTCTCCTGTGCAGGACCCCTGCAGAGCGGGTGGTGTCGGGGTGGAGGTGACGGATGTGGGGAGGGGATGTGTATCCTTCATGTCAGCCTGGTGTCTTTGTGTGTCTCAGTTCCTGAAGACCTGTCGCTGCAGGAGCGAGATGAGCTGTCCAACATTCGGCGGAGGAAGAGAGAGCTGCTGGACGATATAGAGGTGTGTGTGTGTGTGTGTGTGTGTGTGTGTGTCTGTGTCTGTGTCTGTGTGTGTGTGTGAGTGTGTGTGTGTGTGTGTGTCTCTTCTCCATCTCAGGAGTGTAAATGTGTCTGACACCACATGGTCACATGTAAACTCTGCTGCTTGTCTGGACACTTCCCAGCTCCATGCTGCAAGTCTTTCCTGGCCTTGGACTTACATGTTCTCCATCTGTGTGTGTGTGTGTGTGTGTGTCTGTGTGTGTGTGTGTGTGTGTGTGTGTGTGTCTGTGTGTGTGTGTGTGTGTGTGTGTCAGAGGTTAAAGTTGGAGATAGCGGAGGTCATGACGGAGATTGACCAGCTGACGTGTGTTGGAGACAGGTAGGTTAATGACGGCTGCATGTCAGCCATGTTGTCTGCGTTACCCAGGTCAGCAGTGTGGGAGTGTGGGGAGTCATTTCCGCCAGCCCACAGCAGCGCAACACAAACACAAACACAAACACAAACACAAACACAAACACAAACACAAACACAAACACATATCCGAGGGGCGTCCGGCTGGCGTGGCGCTCTATCCTGTTGCCTAGCAACACAGAGATCACCAGTTCCAATCCCCGTGTTACCTCCGGCTTGGTCGGGCGCCCCTACAGACATGATGGGCCGTGTCTGTGGGTGGGAAGCCGGATGTGGGTATGTGTTCTGGTTGCTGCACTAGCGCCTCCTCTGGTCGTTCAGGGGGGAGGGGGAACTGGGGGGAATAGCGTGATCCTCCCACGCGCTACGTCCCCCTGGTGAAACTCCTCACTGTCAGGTGAAAAGAAGCGGCTGGTGACTCCACACATATGGGAGGAGGCATGTGGTAGTCTGCAGCCCTCCTGGCTCAGCAGAGAGGGTGGAGCAGAGACCAGGCTCTCCCAGCCGGCCCAACACCAGCTCTCCCAGCCGGCCCAGCGCCAGCTCTCCCAGCCGGCCCAACACCAGCTCTCCCAGCCGGCCCAACACCAGCTCTCCCAGCCAGCCCAACGCCAGCTCTCCCAGCCGGCCCAGCGCCAGCTCTCCCAGCCGGCCCAGCGCCAGCTCTCCCAGCCCAACACCAGCTCTCCCAGCCGGCCCAGCGCCAGCTCTCCCAGCCAGCCCAACACCAGCTCTTCCAGCCGGCCCGACGCCAGCTCTCCCAGCCGGCCCGACACCAGCTCTCCCAGCCGGCCCGACGCCAGCTCTCCCAGCCGGCCCGACGCCAGCTCTCCCAGCCGGCCCGACACCAGCTCTCCCAGCCAGCCCGACGCCAGCTCTCCCAGCCGGCCCGACACCAGCTCTCCCAGCCGGCCCGACGCCAGCTCTCCCAGCCAGCCCGACGCCAGCTCTCCCAGCCGGCCCAACACCAGCTCTCCCAGCCAGCCCGACGCCAGCTCTCCCAGCCGGCCCAACACCAGCTCTCCCAGCCGGCCCAACGCCAGCTCTCCCAGCCGGCCCGACGCCAGCTCTCCCAGCCGGCCCGACGCCAGCTCTCCCAGCCGGCCCGACGCCAGCTCTCCCAGCCGGCCCGAAGCCAGCTCTCCCAGCCAGCCCAACGCCAGCTCTCCCAGCCGGCCCAACGCCAGCTCTCCCAGCCGACCCGACGCCAGCTCTCCCAGCCGGCCCGACGCCAGCTCTCCCAGCCGACCCGACGCCAGCTCTCCCAGCCGGCCCAACACCAGCTCTCCCAGCCGGCCCAAAGCCAGCTCTCCCAGCCGGCCCGACACCAGCTCTCCCAGCCAGCCCGACGCCAGCTCTCCCAGCCGGCCCAACACCAGCTCTCCCAGCCGGCCCAACGCCAGCTCTCCCAGCCGGCCCAGCGCCAGCTCTCCCAGCCGGCCCAACGCCAGCTCTCCCAGCCGGCCCAACACCAGCTCTCCCAGCCGGCCCAACGCCAGCTCTCCCAGCCGACCCGACGCCAGCTCTCCCAGCCGGCCCAAAGCCAGCTCTCCCAGCCGGCCCAAAGCCAGCTCTCCCAGCCGGCCCAAAGCCAGCTCTCCCAGCCGGCCCGATGCCAGCTCTCCCAGCCGGCCCAACGCCAGCTCTCCCAGCCGACCCGACGCCAGCTCTCCCAGCCGGCCCAAAGCCAGCTCTCCCAGCGCCAGCTCTCCCAGCCGGCCCAACACCAGCTCTCCCAGCCGGCCCAGCGCCAGCTCTCCCAGCCGGCCCGACGCCAGCTCTCCCAGCCGGCCCGACGCCAGCTCTCCCAGCCGGCCCGACGCCAGCTCTCCCAGCCGGCCCAACACCAGCTCTCCCAGCCATCAAACAAACACACCAACTGAGATGCAGACGTGGCCAAAGACACTGCTTGGACGGTACTGGGTGAGGCCGCCGCCAACGTGAGTTCGCTCCGCCATCTTCCCACGCCAGAAGCAGAACTTCTTGGGTTTGCCCAGAATACTCTAATCACAGGTCAATGCAAGTGTCGAATCTGACATCCAAAAGGATGTGATATTAAAGCGGCACCAGGGGCCTTCGTTTGCTTTACCATCACATTAAATTCATATTGATGACATAGTGGGGCGTGTTGGTCACAATGACAAATCTCCATTCAGATCAGTTCGCCACAAGTCTCGTTTTCACTTCACTTGGGAAATATAGGGCTTGCTTTAACCATGCTACTGTTGGGTGAAGGAGAAGGAGAGGGGGGAGGCATGTCCAGAGGCAGCGGGGGAGGAGGAAGGGTAGGAGTGTGGAGGTGAGAGTCAGAACTTTGAATGTTGGCACTATGACTGGTAAAGGGAGAGAGCTGGCTGACATGATGGGGAGGAGAAAGGTAGGCATACTGTGTGTGCAAGAGACCAGGTGGAAGGGGAGTAAGGCCAGGAGTATCGGAGGTGGGTTCACACTCTTCTACCATGGTGTGAATGGGAGGAGAAATGGGGTAGGGGTGATTCTGAAGGAGGAGTATGTCAAGAGCGTGCTGGAGGTGAAGAGAGTGTCAGACAGAGTGATGAGTATGAAGCTGGAAATTGAAGGTTTATTGCTGAATGTTATCAGCACATATGCCCCACAAGTTGGGTGTGAGATGGATGAAAAAGAAGAATTCTGGAGTGAGTTGGACGACATGGAGGAGAGGGTACCCAAGGAGGAGAGAGTGGTGACTGAGAGGACTTCTATGGACATGTTGGTGAAGGGAACAGAGGTAATGAGGAGGTGATGGGAAGGTATGGAGTCAAGGAGAGAAATGTGGAAGGACAGATGGTGGTGGATTTTGTGAAAAGGATGGAAATGGCTGTGGTGAATACAATAGTGGAGGAAAAAGGGGACCCCCCCCCAAAAAATGACTTCAAATCATTTGTTTGAGGATTTTAGTCTTAATTAATCAAACTCGTCCATTATGTTGCTGCTCAAAATGAATTTTTCTGGATTTGCTTTCATGTAACTCTCGTTTTGTATTTGTGCTTGACCTTCATGTTCTTCTCCCGTCCAGACTTGGACGGCAGCGAATCCGTCCTCCTGCTTCCGTTAAAGATGTCGTTTCCATCAAATGACCGGCCGGCTTGGCCTTGTCTCTGACCCACTCTCTGCTGTCTCGTCCCGTCTTTCAGTAAAACGGCACAGCGAAACAAACAGATGGCCATGGGCAGGAAGAAGTTCAACATGGACCCGAAGAAGGTCGGTTTTCTTTGGCCGCTGGTTTCTGTGAGGACGTAAAGCTTCGAGCCGGGTCCTCACAGGGTCTCTGCAGGTCCTCACAAGGTCTTACATTCAGTTCCACAAATATTAGCTCCTAAAAGTCTTGAAATTGTCTTAAATTGGAATTTATGAAGTCTTCATACCTGCATGAACATGTTATGTGATGTGATGTGATGTCATGTGATGTCATGCTATGTCATGTCATGTCATGTCATGCTATGTCATGTCATTCTATGTCATGTCATGCTATTTCATGTCATGTCATGTCATGTGAGGACAGGATAAGTCGGTTTGTAGCGGAATCAAAACTATTGATAGTCTATAAAAGCTTAAAGGTATAACGAGATGGATTTTCCTAAAAACAACGTATAGACTCGTCCAAAAGTAATGCCTCCCACTCATCACGTATGACCCACCAGACGTGTGTGGCGGTGTCGGTATCTGCAGAGATCCTGTCCTCCGTCTGTACTTTCTTATTATGCTGTGGACGGGATGTTTCTGGGTGTTAAACTTTGGGCAGCAGGACTCTAAAAACGTAGCAACCAGCTGCCAGATCGTCTTGATGCATGCTATATAAGTTTAATTTATTATTATTATTATGATTATTATTATGCTCAATAATCCAGGTAAGAAACCAAAGACAGTTAAATCAGTTCATCTGGACGCAACGTTTATTGAGAGAAACGTTTCATTTTCATCTAAGTGACCTCTTCAGTCTCACCTGACTGCAGGTACCCCCACCCTTATAAACAATACAGTGACTGCAGGTGTCCCCACCCTTATAAACAATACAGTGACTGCAGGTGTCCCCACCCTTATAAACAATACAGTGACTGCAGGTGTCCCCACCCTTATAAACAATACAGTGACTGCAGGTGTCCCCACCCTTATAAACAATACAGTGACTGCAGGTACCCCACCCTTATAAACAATACAGTGACTGCAGGTACCCCCACCCTTATAAACAATACAGTGACTGCAGGTGTCCCCACCCTTATAAACAATACAGTGACTGCAGGTGTCCCCACCCTTATAATCAATACAGTGACTGTAGGTATCCCCACCCTTATAATCAATACAGTGACTGCAGGTGTCCCCACCCTTATAAACAATACAATGACTGCAGGTATCCCCACCCTTATAAACAATACAGTGACTGCAGGTACCCCACCCTTATAAACAATACAGTGACTGCAGGTACCCCACCCTTATAAACAATACAGTGACTGCAGGTACCCCACCCTTATAAACAATACAGTGACTGCAGGTATCCCCACCCTTATAAACAATACAGTGACTGCAGGTACCCCACCCTTATAAACAATACAGTGACTGCAGGTACCCCACCCTTATAAATAATACAGTGACTGCAGGTGTCCCCACCCTTATAAATAATACAGTGACTACAGGTGTCCCCACCCTTATAAACAATACAGTGACTGCAGGTACCCCACCCTTATAAACAATACAGTGACTGCAGGTGTCCCCACCCTTATAAACAATACAGTGACTGCAGGTACCCCACCCTTATAAACAATACAGTGACTGCAGGTACCCCACCCTTATAAACAATACAGTGACATAACGACCCAAACCATCGACCAGCTTCATATACAAATATGGGTGTGACCATTAACTAGAGTTACAGTGGCCACGTGTACTATTCACAGAGGATTGGGGAATAGTTGCAATCACAGCATTGTGTAAGATGGTGACAGATGTACGCTTAGACCCCCCCCCCCGGTTCAGGAATGGTCGTTCTTTCTTCACATAGATGCCCCTTTTCCACTACATGCTACTGGCTCAACTCGACTCGAGTCGACTCGAGGAGTGTCGTTTTCCATCACTGTAACAGTACCCCTCAGTGTAGTTGGTCTGCACTGATTTTGGTACCTGCTCCAGTTTTTTGGTTTTTTTTGGAGCCTCGACCAAGGTGGTACCAGAAAAGTGGTGACAGTTACCAGAATGCCGTACTTTCCGGTAATGGAAAATGAAAAAGTCAAGTCGAGTTGAGCCGGTACCATGTAGTGGAAAAGTGGCATTTGACTCCCTGTTCAAACCAGCATTCCTCCCCCTCAAGGATGTGCACACCCTCATCCTTGAAAGAGTGGCCACTGGCCTGTAGATGGTGTAGGCTGTGGAGTCCTGGCCTGTAGATGGTGTAGGCTGTGGGAGTCCTGGCCTGTAGATGGTGTAGACTGTGGAGTTCTGGCCTGTAGATGGTGTAGGCTGTGGAGTCCTGGCCTGTAGATGGTGTAGACTGTGGAGTTCTGGCCTGTAGATGGTGTAGACTGTGGAGTTCTGGCCTGTAGATGGTGTAGGCTGTGGAGTCCTGGCCTGTAGATGGTGTAGACTGTGGAGTTCTGGCCTGTAGATGGTGTAGGCTGTGGAGTCCTGGCCTGTAGATGGTGTAGGCTGTGGAGTCCTGGCCTGTAGATGGTGTAGACTGTGGAGTTCTGGCCTGTAGATGGTGTAGGCTGTGGAGTCCTGGCCTGTAGATGGTGTAGACTGTGGAGTCCTGGCCTGTAGATGGTGTAGGCTGTGGAGTCCAGGCCTGTAGATTCAATTCAATTCAATTTATTGTCATTAAAAACAATGTGCAGGCACATGTTAAAAATGAAATGAGGGCTGTGGCTTCACCAAACAGTGCAAGACAGACACAGAGAAACAAAACAAACAAAATATAAGATATACACACATGAAGACCAAGAGTTAAAAATAAGTTAAAAAAGAGCTGGAGTACAAAATATTTAACAATATCTACAGACATTCAGTGGGTAGCCAGGTTCAGGTGGGCAACAGCTTGTGGAAAGAAGCTGTTTTTGAGCCTGGTAGTGCGGGCTCTGAGGCTCCTGTAGCGCCTCCCAGAGTGCAGGGGGGAGAACAGTCCATGGTTGGGGTGGGTGGGATCTCTGCTGATGCTCAGACCCCTTCGAAGGCAGCGTTTGTGATAAATGTCTTTTATGGCTGGGAGCTGGGTACCGGTGATATGCTGGGCCGCCTTGACGACCCGCTGCAGAGCTTTCTGGTCTACTGAGGAGCAGCTGCCGTACCACACTGAGATGCAGCTGGTCAGGATGCTCTCTATGGTGCAGTGGTAGAAGTTGGGGAGAATTTTGGGGGGTAGACGGGCGCTCCTCAGCCTCCTCAGGAAATGCAGGCGTTGTTGGGCCTTTTTCACAAGGGCCTGGGTGTTTAATGTCCACGAAAGGTCCTCGCTGATGTGGACTCCAAGGAATTTATAGCTGGAAACACACTCCACTTCCACCCCATTGATGTGAATGGGGGAGTGGCTGCAGCTTCTAGACCTCCTGAAGTCCACAATCAGCTCCTTTGTCTTCTGCACATTAAGGACAAGATTGTTGGTAGTACACCATGATGTGAGGTGCTGAATCTCGTCTCTGTAGGCTGTCTCGTCATTGTTGGTGATACGGCCAATGACTGTGGTGTCATCTGCAAACTTAACTATAACATTTGAGGGTGAGTTGGCAGGCAGTCGTGGGTAAAGAGGGAGGAAAGGAGGGGGCTCAGAACACAGCCTTGAGGGGCACCTGTGCTGAGGGTCAGGGTGGAGGAGGTGTGGTCACCTAACCTAACAGACTGAGGTCTGTTGGTCAGGAAGTCCAGGATCCAGTTACAGAGGGAGGGGTTGAGGCCAAGGGATAGGAGTTTGGTGGTTAGTTTGGGGGGGATGATGGTGTTGAAGGCAGAGCTGTAATCTATAAACAGCATCCGGATGTATGTGTTGTTAAGTTCAAGGTGGGTCAGAGCAAAGTGCAGGGCAGTGGCAATGGCATCCTCAGTAGACCTTTTGGGACGGTAGGCGAACTGATGTGGGTCGAATGTGGGGGGGGGGTAATATTTTTGATGTGAGCCAGAACCAGTCTGTCAAAGCACTTCATGGCAATGGGGGTGAGTGCTATGGGTCGGTAGTCATTCAGACATGTGGATGTTGGTTTCTTGGGGACAGGAATGATAGAGGTGGTCTTAAAGCATGCTGGGACTATGGATTGGGACAGTGAGAGGTTAAATACAGGTGTGAAGACCTCAGCCAGCTGGTCGGCACATTCCCGGTAGACCCAGCCCGGTATGCCGTCTGGTCCGGCAGCCTTCCGTGTGTTCACTCTGCACAGTGATTCTCTGACCTCTGCGACTGATAGAGTGAGCACCTGGTTTTCTGGGTGGCTGGGGATTTTTGTGTCCGGGTCAGTATTGTCCTTGTCGAAGCGGGCATAGAAATGATTTAGCTTGTCTGGCAGGGAGGCATCATGGACAGTGGGACCGCGATTAGAGCTTTTGTAGTCTGTGATAGACTGAATGCCTTGCCACATTCGCAAAGGATCGGAGTTATTGTGAAAGTGGTCCTCTATTCGTAGGGAATATTTATGTTTGGCTGTTCTGATGCCCTTTTTGAGGTTGGATCTGGCTGAGCTGTAGGCCTCACAGTTACCTGACTTGAACGCTGCATCCCAGACTTTCAGCAGCTGCCGGACCTCACTGGTCATCCAGGGTTTCTGGTTTGGAAAGGTGCGGACTGATTTTGTTGTTGTGACATTCTCAGTGCAAAAGTTAATGTAGGCTAGTATGGCAGATGTCTGTTCATTATTGTCTATATGGGAGCCATGGGTAGCTGAATGTGCAGAAATACTCCAGTCTGTGTTTTCAAAACAGTCCTGGAGTTCAGAGACTGCTCCTTCTGGCCGGACAGATGGTGTAGGCTGTGGAGTCCTGGTCTGTAGATGGTGTAGACTGTGGAGTCCTGGCCTGTAGATGGTGTAGACTGTGGAGTCCTGGCCTGTAGATGGTGTAGACTGTGGAGTCCTGGCCTGTAGATGGTGTAGGCTGTGGAGTCCAGGCCTGACGTGTTAGCTCTCCTGTGTTGTGCCATCCTCTTGGCCAGCGTCTCTTTGGTTTCCCCGATGTACAAGTCATGGCAGTCCTCCTGGCACTTATCAGCTACACCATATAGCTGTCTTTGTGCCGGGGGACTCAACTCTGTTTGTGCCCATCTGCCAGATCGAGATCGTAAGCACACATCCAAGAGGAAGCTACAATACGTGAAACGCCAAGCGGGCAAAGCTCGTTCCAAAATGAGAGTGACTCTGTGGTTGGCTTCGACCCACTGGCGAGCACTGAGGGAGAGGGTGGGGATGAAGAGCGATGCAGAGGTGGCCTGTATACTAGGATTTGTCCTGGCAACTGCGGCCAGGGGGCGTGTCCTTCTGGTGTTGTTGAGCCAGGGAGGAGGGGCCAACTTCTAATGCTGTGTTTACAAAGCGCAACCGACAAACTCCGCTCACTGTGCCTTTAAATCGACCTTTTTTAATCGACATAAAATAATGCTAATGTCGGGCAGTAGCCTGGGTGGGCCACTGGAGGTCGATATTGCGCTGCCTATTCCCTGGAGAGTTCAGCCATCGGCGCTATTTGTCCCTTACAGGACACCGTATTTTGCTGTGCTCCGCATGGGACGCCATCTTTCTTTAGGTGCGTCGACTCGCTGGTAAGGTAAGCGTGGTGGCCCCACAGCATCCCTAAAATATTTAAATTAAAAACACCATCCGGTCCATCCGTCCAGCTGGTGTGTTAGCTCAGCTGTTAAGCTACATGTTGGTGTGATTTTGAGAAGCGGGCGCTTGTGATTCCTGTGTGAATGTTGGCCGTAATGTCTGCTAGCTTGCAGGCTACCCGTGTAGCGCCCTCTCAGGAGCTGGTGCAGCATGAAGCGCGAGCTTTTCAGTTGCGTCATCTGCCTCGTGGCACTGAAGTCACTTTTACACCAGATCATGTGTTATGAGTGTCGTGTTTAATTTTCTTTAGTTAATCAACTGTTTGTACTTTGCGTGAGTATAAATTGTCACAGTGAAATCACAGTCAAACTCCAGACTTTAGTTCTTATTCAGGAAGTAATGAGACCAAATGTCAAAATGTGTTTTTATCACTGTAATATCTGTGGAGCTGGCTGCGCCACAACAACTATGAAGAAGCGATTAAGTTGACCCCTCTCAGCAAATTATTGCATTTTTGTGCCCACATAAAAAACCAACTAGAATTGCCCCTTCTTGTGCCACCTGGACTGAAACCTTCCCACATGATTTGTCCTAAAATGGGTGTTAAATGTCACCACATCTGGTCTTAAAAAGGTATTGAACTGAACTCTCTGTTACCTGCAGCTGTCTTTTCTTCCTGTGTGGTCCTCCAGGGAATCCAGTTCCTCCTGGATAATGACCTCCTGCAGAACACCCCGGAAGACATCTCCCAGTTCCTGTACAAGGGAGAAGGCCTCAACAAGACGGTCATTGGAGACTACCTCGGGGAGCGGTAAGCCACAGCGTCCGTCACGTCATCCGAGAGTCGGCCAGTTACAGGTCGGACTTATGGTGGAATATAGCCTGACGTGACCGGTCTCTTCCACCCTCCTGCCACGGAAGTGAATTTCTTTTGTTTACTCCCACCATGTTGAAACTGAACTGGCCATGAAGGCAGTGTTCAGTCAAACCCCCTTCAGCTGAACGCCGGTTCTTGGCCTCCACAGTGGCCGTTATTTTCCATGCCCTACACCCCCACCCGACCGCTTGGCTCTGCTGCCTCGGGACGCCTGGTTGCCCCGTCGCTCAGAGGCCCCTGCTGCCGATCGACCCGGTCCCGGCTCGGTTCTGTCCTGGCCCCACAGTGGTGGAATGAACTCCCCACTGATGTCAGGACAGAGGAGTCGCTGCCCATCTTTCACCGCAGGTTGAAAACTCACCTCTTTAAGAACTACTACCCTGTTACTTGTTCTTAGCACTTATTGTATTCACTCATTTAAAAAACAAATCTCTTTCTCGCGCTTTTACTTTAGCACTGGTTTTGCTCTTAGATGCTTGTTTAGATGCACTTATGACCTCTGATGACTAGTAGTTCTCCTGATTTCCTACGTTAAATGATGCACTTATTGTAAGTTGCTTTGGATAAAAGCGTCGGCTAAGTGACTGTAATGTAATGTAATGAATATGGAGCTGCCAGGAAAGAGGAGAAGAGGAAGGCCAAAGAGGAGGTTTATGGATGTGGTGAGGGAGGACATGCAGGTGGCTGGTGTGACAGAGGAAGATACAGAGGACAGGAAGAGATGGAAATGTAGTAGTAGTAGTAGTAGTAGAAACAGTGGACGTTGGCAACAACTGCAGAAGTTTCTCACACTATATCCCAAATTCGTGTACATAGAGGTAAGGTTTAAAATTGGCGAATATTCTTTTTAAGCAAACAAATTCTCTGTGGTGGTCCAGGACGCGACTCGACCGCCATTAGAAACTAAACAAGAAGGAAATGAGAAGAACTGAACTCATCTACTAGAATGAGTTATTATTGAGCCTCTTATCCTCATTATATTAAGCCATTTTATTGACAGGTTATTGATTAAATAACTTTATTGACAAGTGAATATTCCCACCTCTCTCCAGTGTGAAAAACGTGTGTGATTTTGTGGATTTTTAAATGTTGGCATTTCTGTTCATCTGCAGTCACTCACAACTTTCATGTTCAACTGGAAACACGTTGGCTGTCAACATGAATAACGTGAGTTTGTGTGTTGATTCTTTCTGTCACGTAGAAAACTTGTTGACATTTAAACATCACAAACTTTGTTTTACCTTTTTTACATTCGGCGGCCTGTCCGGGGTGTCTCCCCGGGGGCCTGCCGCCCGGTGGCTGCTGGGATGGGCTCCGGCATCCCTGCGACCCTGAGAGCAGGATGGGTGGTTTGGATAATGGATGGATGGATGGATGGGACTGGTTTTAATCTGGTTGGAGGTGGAGGAGGAGATACAATCTGAACATCAGCTAACAGGTTCCCATGACCCCTCCGCTGCATCGTCGCCCGCCAGACCTTAAATCATGGCTGTTTCCTGGTTTTGACCCGTACACAGTATTATTGAGTAATGATCGGAAAACAGGAAAGTGGATGTGAAACAAAGCAGATCAGAGCAGCTCGACTTCAAGTCTCAGTCGATGGTCAAACAAGCTCCTGACAGGAGAGTCTGTGTGGATTCACACGAGTGTTTTCATCAGTCATGTGAAGCGTTTCGGCCCGCCAGCTCCACAGAGCCGGACAGCCGCGTGTGTGTGTGTGTGTGTGTGTGTGTGTGTGTGTGTGTGTGTGTGTGTGTGTGTGTGTGTGTGTGTGTGTGTGTGTGTGTGTGTGTGTGTGTGTGTGTGTGTAAATTGCTTGCAGACTTGGTAATGTTGGCTGTTGAGTCGATGAGGTTGGTGGTATAACAGGAATGTTGAGGCTCCACAGAGGAAATAAAGTTTTCCTCTGTATGGACTCATACATACAGGTGTAGAGGGCTCTGTATGGACTCATACAGGTGTAGAGGGCTCTGTATGGACTCATACATACAGGTGTAGAGGGCTCTGTATGGACTCATACAGGTGTAGAGGGCTCTGTATGGACTCATACATACAGGTGTAGAGGGCTCTGTATGGACTCATACAGGTGTAGAGGGCTCTGTATGGACTCATACATACAGGTGTAGAGGGCTCTGTATGGACTCATACAGGTGTAGAGGGCTCTGTATGCACTCATACATACAGGTGTAGAGGGCTCTGTATGGACTCATACATACAGGTGTAGAGGGCTCTGTATGGACTCATACAGGTGTAGAGGGCTCTGTATGGACTCATACATACAGGTGTAGAGGGCTCTGTATGGACTCATACAGGTGTAGAGGGCTCTGTATGGACTCATACATACAGGTGTTGAGGGCTCTGTATGGACTCATACATACAGGTGTAGAGGGCTCTGTATGGACTCATACATACAGGTGTAAAGGGCTCTGTATGGACTCATACAGGTGTTGAGGGCTCTGTATGGACTCATACAGGTGTCGAGGGCTCTGTATGGTCTCATACATACAGGTGTAGTGGGCTCTGTATGGACTCATACAGGTGTAGTGGGCTCTGTATGGTCTCACACAGGTGTCGAGGGCTCTGTATGGACTCATACAGGCGTAGAGGGCTCTGTATGGTCTCATACAGGTGTCGAGGGCTCTGTATGGACTCATACAGGCGTAGAGGGCTCTGTATAGACTCATACATACAGGTGTAGAGGGCTCTGTATGGTCTCATACAGGTGTAGAGGGCTCTGTATGGACTCATACAGGTGTCGAGGGCTCTGTATAGACTCATACAGGTGTCGAGGGCTCTGTATGGACTCATACATACAGGTGTCGAGGGCTCTGTATGGTCTCATACAGGTGTCGAGGGCTCTGTATGGACTCATACATACAGGTGTAGAGGGCTCTGTATGGACTCATACAGGTGTAGAGGGCTCTGTATGGACTCATACATACAGGTGTAGAGGGCTCTGTATGGACTCATACAGGTGTTGAGGGCTCTGTATGGACTCATACATACAGGTGTAGAGGGCTCTGTATGGACTCATACAGGTGTTGAGGGCTCTGTATGGACTCATACAGGTGTCGAGGGCTCTGTATGGTCTCATACATACAGGTGTAGTGGGCTCTGTATGGACTCATACAGGTGTAGTGGGCTCTGTATGGTCTCATACAGGTGTCGAGGGCTCTGTATGGTCTCATACATACAGGTGTCGAGGGCTCTGTATGGTCTCATACATACAGGTGTAGTGGGCTCTGTATGGACTCATACATACAGGTGTAGTGGGCTCTGTCTCATACAGGTGTTGTGGGCTCTGTATGGTCTCATACAGGTGTAGTGGGCTCTGTATGGTCTCATACAGGTGTAGTGGGCTCTGTATGGACTCATACAGGTGTCGAGGGCTCTGTATGGTCTCATACATACAGGTGTAGTGGGCTCTGTATGGACTCATACAGGTGTCGAGGGCTCTGTATGGACTCATACATACAGGTGTAGTGGGCTCTGTATGGTCTCATACAGGTGTAGTGGGCTCTGTATGGTCTCATACAGGTGTAGTGGGCTCTGTATGGTCTCATACAGGTGTAGAGGGCTCTGTATGGTCTCATACAGGTGTAGAGGGCTCTGTATGGTCTCATACAGGTGTAGAGGGCTCTGTATGGTCTCATACAGGTGTAGAGGGCTCTGTATGGTCTCATACAGGTGTAGTGGGCTCTGTATGGACTCAGGCAGGTATTTCAAGTAAACCTGTTCTGTACACGGTGTTATGATTACTGGCTCCATCCTTCATGCCCAGTCATCACTATGTGTTATTGTCACCTGGTGACTTTCATCCCCTCGGTAATTGGGCACACCTGTTGTCCCCGTTATCTAAACCCCTCTCTGCCGTCACTGTGTGGTCTGTGTGACGTGTGTGAATAGACGGCCACGGCGAGGTGCAGCCAAAGAGATTGTTTGACTCGATAATTTCCCGACTCCATGTTTAAGAATCCAGCTGAGGTTCCATCTGCTTCCGGTGTGGGAAGATGGCAGCGTGGATTCACGTTTGCAGCAGCCTCACTCAGTACCGTCCATACAGTGTCTTTGTCCACGTCTGCGTCTAAGTTTGTGTCTTCGTTTGATGGCTGGGAGAACCTGGCCTGCGCATCCGGTGGGCCCAGGGACGTCGGCCTTGCCTGGAGCTGCGCCCGAGGAAGAAACACCAAGGGCGGTCTGACAGGACGTGGAAGCGGGGCAGGCTAAGCTAACTGCTAGCCCATGCAGACCGGCAGTTCTGACGCCATCCTGGCGCTCGCTCTCTTGGACAGTCAAATTTGTTTGGTTTTATATATATATATATATATATATATATATATATATATATCTACTCATATATTTTTGTAATGTGTGTGTGTGTGTTAGTTAGTGTAGATAGTGGGACTGAAACCTAAAGCATTTATGATCCTAATTCTTTTGGGAGGTGGTAGGTATTGTCTCAGAGAGTAAGGGAAAAATCCCAGAAAATTAAAATTATGCATAGTTATGCATAAATATGCAAAATATGCATTTTTCTAAAAATGGCTAAAAACACTTTTCTGGGCATTTCAGATGATTCTGAGCATCTTTGATTTTTTCACCTATATAAAAATGTTTTTCTGGGACTTGCACATGTTTTGGCATTATGCAAAATATATGCATGTTTGCAAAAATGCACTTATGGTCCTAATTTTTTTGGGAGGTGGTAGATATTGTTCCAGAGAGGACCAGAAAAATAGCATAGAATTAAAATAATTATAATAATTATGCATGATTATGCAACATATGCATTTTCTAAAAATGGCTAAAAACCACTTTTCTCGGCAGCTCAGGTGATTCTGAGCATTTGGGGGGAGGGAGTTGGAGTGGGGGGGGGGGTTTGGGGGGCAGGGGGAAGGCGGTTAGCTGGCAGGATGAAGAGGAGGGAGATTTAGACGGGTGGATAACCAAACCGCTACATTGTAGCAGGGTTCTTCTAGTATCTATCTATCTATCTATCTATCTATCTATCTATCTATCTATCTATCTATCTATCTATCTATCTATCTATCTATCTATCTATATATATATATGTTGGGTATATTTATTTTTGTAGTTTTTTTGTAATTTTCGATATGGGTTCTTGTAGTTTGGACGTGTTTTTGTCTTTGTGTTGCACTGCTGTGGGCTGAGGGAAACGATAACGATGTATAATATCAAACCAAAATTGGTGTTCAAATAATGTTCCCTTAAGTAGTCTTGATGCATGCTAAATATCCAGGTAAGAAAGTCAAGAAGGATGACTCAGTTCATCTGGGCGCTGCACGGCGGCTGCCCGCTGCTCCTAGCTACACAGCCAGGATGGGTTAAACGCAGAAAGTGAATTTCATTGTATATATGTACAAATGACAAATAAAGTGTATTCTGTTCTATTCTATTCTGGATAAATGAACTGATTCAACCTTCTTTGACTCCCTCAAATATTTCCCACCTCATTTTGTGGGACATTTTGGGTCATAGATTCTCATTACCATTAATTAGACAATATTGTGTATCAGGATATGATCATATCTGAATTTCATCCCAGTGCAATTCCATTGAAAGATGATAAGTGCCCTGCTCTGGTTTAGCAGAGCTCTGTGCGACTACATGGCGCTGCTAAATAAAAACAAGATGTAAAGATGTTCGAGCTGTGACTCCTCTTACCATCCAGAATGGAGGTCTGGTCTTCTAAACCAGTCAGCTTGTTGTTTTCTCTCAAGAATATTGTCTTCTCCTCAATGTTTCCACAGAGATGACTTCAACATCAAGGTTCTTCAGGCTTTCGTGGAGCTGCATGAGTTTGCAGACCTCAACCTCGTTCAAGCGCTACGGTGAGCCGGGGGGTTAAACTTTAAAACTGAACTCATGGAACTAAATTGTTGTTTTAAAGGCTCCATGACACCACCAGTCATCTTCCCCGTGGTTGGAGACGCTCTCCAGTCTCCGTATACCGCTGTTGAGATGTTTTGACCAGGTAGGACCAACACTGGTGCAGCAGCAAACACGTATGTGTTGGGAAAAAGACTGAGACGTGATGCTGATGTGTTCATGACAACCAATATGACTGTACAACAGTGTTCCCATACAGTGTGGTGTAGTTTGTACTACATCACACTGTCTGTTTTTGCTTTGGTCCCAGGATCCATTTTTACAAGGGTGGAGCTGTTTACTGCTGAGCTGACAGCATACCAGCCATAATGGCTGCTACACCTGTTTGTAGTCCTGTTACATCTTGTTTGTAGTCCCAGAAAGTCAGAGTCAACAGGTCTATTTCTCTCTGCCTCCTACATCACCCCCACCTTTAGAATGCAGACAATAAACGTGTTACTAAAGAAAAATGGTGGATTATAGCTTTAATGTCACTGTTCAAACAGGTCGATGGGGAGATGTTAAGAATATAAACAACTATGCGTTTACGCTCCATGACTACCAGTAATATAACTGATAAGATCCTCTCTGTTGCAGGCAGTTTCTGTGGAGCTTCCGTTTGCCAGGCGAGGCCCAGAAGATAGACCGGATGATGGAGGCCTTTGCAGCACGGTACTGCCAGTGTAATCTGGGTGTTTTCCAGTCAACAGGTCAGACTTCCCGACGGCTCCAAACTGAATCTGTGATGTGGATGGATAGGAGAGATGTTCGGATGAACCGGCTGCATGGCAACATACTGTGCATTTTCCTCTATTCACTGACACTGTGCCGCGATGGAGAGCTGGGTGGTCTCACAGACGGTTTGCTTCGTTTGTGTGAAATCATTTTGCAGTCTGAAGATCTTAAGTAATGTTAAGATTGTCATTGGGAGTGATGAAGAAGGACAGGATTAGGAACCAGTATATTAGAGGGACAGCTCAGGTTGGACGGTTTGGAGACAAAGCAAGAGAGACAAGATAGAGATGGTTTGGACATGTGTGGAGGAGAGATGCTGGGTATACTGGGAGAAGGATGCTGAATATGGAGCTGCCAGGGAAGAGGAGAAGAGGAAGGCCACAGAGGAGGTTTATGGAGGTGGTGAGGGAGGACATGCAGGTGGCTGGTGTAACAGGAAGATGTAGAGGACAGGAAGAGATGGAAACGGATGATCCGCTGTGGCGCCCCCTAACGGGAGCAGCCGATAGTAGTAGTAGATAATGCAGTTTTAAGAGTTACAGTTTGGACTCAGTGAGGATTAACCAGATTACCTGGTGGGACACCTCGGGAGAGGACTAGGCTACGGGAGTAAACCCCTACACAACATCAACGTCCACAGTGCTGTTGTTTTTTGTGTTTCTTGCCCTTTTGAATGTGTTTTAAGTGGGAGAGTACTGCTGGCATCATGTGTGGCTGCCGTTTCTCCCTCTCGTAGCCCCCCTTCCCATCCACCCTGTATGTCTGTGTTATGTTTATCTGTTGTGTCATTTCACCGCTGTTTATTGTAAAGTGACTTTGAGTGTTAGAAAAGCGCTATATAAGTTTGATTTATTATTATTATTACAGTTTACACTGTAGATTACAGTTTACAGCTGTAAAATAATTTTTTTTGGGGGGGGGTAGATTTCCCCGTCTTTTTCTCCCAATTGTCAGCCGGGATCAACACCTCTGGAAGGGCACTATAGGAAAGGAAGGCATTGGGAACATCGACTCCAATGGAGTTTTGCTTCTTGGAAATGTGCTCAGTACGACTTCACCACCACTAACACTCTGTTGCACCCAAAAAACAAATCTAAGGCATCTTGGAGACACCCCCACTTCAAACAGTTGCATCTCTTTACTACGTCATTGTACGAACCAGGCACTGCAATGATGTGACTGTCATGAGGGCCATGATTGATGCAGATGACTGCTGGACAGCTCATCACCGCATTCACTCCACGATGTCCATCAAACTCAAGAGGAAGAGGAGGGTTCAAAAGAAGCAGAGCCAACCAAGACTGAACCTTGAAAGCCTGAATGAAACTGCCACCCAGCAGTGACTTCAGGCCTCTCTTGGGGAAACCCTGCAACAGGAGTATCCTGATGACATTGAGAAGCACTGGAGCCTGCTCAAATCAACCATCCTCAACACCTGCAGAACCACCCTTGGGTACAAGTCCAGAAAACACCAGGACTGGTTTGATGAGAATGACACAGAGATAGAACAGCTCATCTCCAAGAAAAGGAAAGCCTTTCATGCTTGGCAGAATGATGTAACCTGCAAGGCTAAAAGAGTGGCTCACTTCAGGGCTAAAAGAGTGGCTCACTTCAGAGCCAAGGCGGACATCCAGAGGTGGGTGAGGTAGCTTAAGAATTCTGGGTGGACAGAAAAGACTCTGGAAATCCAGCGACTGGCAGATTTGGGTTACACCAGAGGCTTTTTCAGTGCTACTAAGGCCGTCTATGGTCCAAGTAACCGCAGCTTAAACCCCCCTGCGCTCAAAGGATGGGCAGGAGCTGCTGAAGGAAACGAGTCCATTACGCCCAGTGGGAGGAACACTTCCAGGAACTCCTCAAACGCAACAGCACAGCTGTCCCAAGCCACATTTCCCAGAGTCCCATCAGAGAAAACATTGGGGAACCTCCCAACATGACAGAGGTTCAACATGCCATCAGGAGCCTTAAGAACAACAAGGCCGCCGGTACAGATAGGATCCCAGCTGAGATCTTAAAGGAAGGTGGACCAGAGCTCCTGTACCACATCCAAACTCTCCTCATCAAGGTGTGGGAAAACAAACTTCCCTCAGAGCTCTGGGATGCTGTAATAGTGGCCATATTCAATCAAGAAAGGGGAGAAGGCAGAACGTGGAACTTACAAGGGCATCTCAGTCCTGTCAACAAATAGATAAGAAATCCCATAAAAAGATTCTTGTTAGACAGAAGTGGTAATCGATGGAAAAGGATGGTGCGTGTCGTCAATGCTGCCGGCTGTTCCTGTGTTGGATTTATTAAAACATCACATCTCTGTTCATCTGCCAAAGTCGACGTCCATCAACCTGCCCACCCCAGCCCACCTCGACAACCCCCCCCCTTTGTTTTCTCCCCAATTGTATCCAGCCAATTACCCACTCATCTGAGCTGTGCCGGTCTCTGCTCCACCCCCTCTGCTGATCCGGGGAGGGCTGCAGACTACCACATGCCTCCTCTGGTACATGTGGAGTCACCAGCCGCTTCTTTTCACCTGACAGTGAGGAGTTTCCCCAGGGGGACGTAGCACGTGGGAGGATCACACTATTCCCCGAGTTCCCCCTCCCCCCTGACCAGGCACCCCGACCGACCAGAGGAGGCGCTAGTGCAGTGACCAGGACTCATACCCACACCCGGCTTCCCACCCGCAGACACGGCCAACTGTGTCTGTAGGGACGCCCGACCAAGCCGGAGGTAACACGGGGATTCAAACTGGGATCCCTGTGTTAGTAGACAATGGAATAGACCGCTACACCACCTGGATGCCTCCGCCTCGACAATTTACTGTCTCTAATCTTGTTGTCTTCTTTATTTTTTGCACACACTTTTATTAATTTTAATTGAATAAGAACTTTAAATACATGTGATAAAAATGATAATATCAGAAGTGGAAGCGTCAGGATGTGTATAGCTTTTACTATACAGCAGTGAAGTATTTAATGTCATATGGAGGAGTTCTCATTCATAGTAATGAGAAATCCTCAACACATTTTGTGAATCTCACATCTCAAAGACAAAAGAGGTTATGACACGTCCTCATGTTTAATGTGATGGGTGTTGAGTGCGATAGAGACGTCGTGACACTGGCGTTCTCTTTTCTGTCCTCAGACACGTGTTATGTTTTGTCGTTCGCCATCATCATGCTGAACACCAGCCTGCACAACCCCAACGTCCGGGATAAACCGCCGGTGGAGCGCTTCATCTCCATGAACCGAGGCATCAACGAGGGGGGAGACCTGCCTGAGGACCTTCTCAGGGTTTGTGTGTGTGTGTGTGTGTATCTACACTTGTGAAGATTGTCTTCATTAAGAAGTAAAACCATAAACGACCTACCTTGTAGAGACATTTTTTTTTGTCATTTCTGGGTAGGGTTAAAATTGGGGTTAGGCTTAGGTCTAATATTAAAGTTAAGCATTAGAACTAGACCCAGAACCCAGCCAGTAAGGATGCACAAACCAGTGCGTTCTTAGTGCCGGTCCTAAGCCTGGGTGAATGGGGAGGGTTGCGTCAGGAAGGGCATCCAGCGTAAAACCTTTGCCAAATCAGATATGTGGGTCATAAATCAGATTTCAATACTGGATCAGTCGAGGCCTGGGTTACCAATGACCACCACTGGTACTGTTGGCCAGCAGGGTGCTGGTGGAAACTATGCTACTGTTGGGAAAAGTACAAGGAGAGGGGGAAGACATGTACAGAAACAGCGGGAGAGGAGGAAGGGTAGGAGGAGGTGAGAGTCGGAACTTTGGATGTTGGCACCATGACTGGTAAAGGGAGAGAGCTGGCTGATATGATGGAGAGAAGAAAGGTAGGCATCCTGTGTGCAAGAGACCAGGTGGAAGGGCAGTAAGGTCAGGAGTATCGGAGGTGGGTTCAAGCTCTTCCACCATGGCCATGGTGTGGATGGGAGGGGAAATGGGGTAGGGGTAATTCTGAAGGAGGAGTATGTCAAGAGTGTGTTGGAGGTGAAGAGAGTGTCAGACAGAGTGATGAGTATGAAGTTGGAAATGGAAGATGTGATAATGAATGTGATGATGAATGTTATCAGTGCATATGCCCTGCAAGTTGGGTGTGAGATGGACGAGAAAGAAGAATTCTGGAGTGAGTTGGATGATGTGGTCGAGAGGGTAGCCAAGGAGGAGAGTGGTGATTGGAGCGGACTTCAATGGACATGTTGGTGAAGGGAACAGAGGTGATGAGGAGGTGATGGGAAGGTATGGAGTCAAGAAGAGAAGTGTGGAAGGACAGATGGTGGTCGATTTTGCGAAAAGGATGGAAATGGCTGTGGTGAATACATATTTCAAGAAGAGGGAGGAACACAGGGTGATGTACAAGAGTGGAGGAAAGTGCACACAGGTGGACTATATCTTATGTAGAAGGCGCCATCTAAAAGGGATTGGAGACTGCAAGGTGGTGACAGGGGAGAACGTAGCTAGGCAGCATCGGATGGTGGTCTGTAGGATGACTTTGGAGACCAAGAAGAGGAAGTGAGTGAAGGCAGAGCCAAAGATCAAATGGTGGAAATTGAAGAAGGAATATTGTTGTGTGGAGTTCAGGGAAGAGGTAAGACAGGCACTGGGTGGTAGTGAAGAGTTGCCGGATGGCAGACTAGCTTCGTCTAGTCAGAAAGGCATGAACTGAGGAAGCCTCTTCGATGAGAGGCGAAACGTCTTCACGGATATATACCAAGTCCAGTTGCACTTGATTCAACTCCTTTGGATGGCTGGGAAACCACTGCAGAAATAGTGAGGGAGACAGCTAGGAAGGTACTTGGTGTGTCATCAGGACAGAGGAAGGAAGACAAGGAGACTTGGTGGTGGAATGAGGAAGTACAGCAAAGTATACAGAGGAAGAGGTTGGCAAAGAAGAAGTGGGATAGTCAGAGAGATGAAGAAAGTAGACAGGAGTACAAGGAGATGCAGCATAAAGCAAAGAGAGAGGTGGCAAAGCAAAAGAAAAAGGTGTATGGTGAGTTGTATGACAGGTTAGACACTAAGGAAGGAGAAAAGGACTTGTACCGATTGGCTAGACAGAGGGACCGAGCTGGGAAGGATGTGCAGCAAGTTGGGGCGATCAAGGATAGAGATGGAAATGTGCTGACAAGTGAGGAGAGTGTGCTGAGAAGGTGGAAGGAGTACTTTGAGGGGCTGATGAATGAAGAAAATGAGAGAGAAGGTTGGATGATGTGGGGATAGTGAATCAGGAAGTTCAGTGGATTAGCAAGGAGGAAGTGAGGGCAGCTATGAAGAGGATGAAGAGTGGAAAGGCAGTTGGTCCTGATGACATACCTGTGGAGGCATGGAGGTCTTTAGGAGAGATGGCAGTGGAGTTTTCTAAAGTTGATCAGCCACAGCATGAAGATTTGGGAAAGAGTAATAGAAGCTAGGTTAAGAGGAGGAGAGGTGATGATCAGCAGCAGCAGTATGGTTTCATGCCAGGAAAGAGCACCACAGATGTGATGTTTGCTTTGAGAATGTTGATGGAGAAGTATAGAGGAGGCCAGAAGGAGTTACATTGTGTCTTTGTAGATTTAGAGAAAGCATATGACAGGGTGCCGAGAGAGGAGGTGTGGTATTGTATGAGGAAGTCAGGAGTTGCAGAGAAGTATGTAGGAGTGGTGCAGGATATGTATGAGGGCGGTGTGACAGTGGTGAGGTGTGCGGTTGGAATGACAGATGGGTTCAAGGTGGAGGTGGGATTACATCAAGGATCGGCTCTGAGCCCTTTCTTGTTTGCAGTGGTGATGGACAGGTTGACGGACGAGATCAGGCAGGAGTCTCCATGGACGATGATGTTCGCAGATGACATTGTGATCTGTAGTGAGAGTAGGGTGCAGGTGGAGGAGAGCCTGGAGAGGTGGAGGTATGCACTGGAGAGAAGAGGAATGAAAGTCAGTAGGAGCAAGACGGAATACCTATGTGTGAATGAGAGGGAGGACAGTGGAATGGTCAGGATGCAAGGAGTGGAGGTGATGAAGGTGTATGACTTTAAATACTTGGGGTCAACTGTCCAAAGTAACGGGGAGTGCAGAAGAGAGGTGAAGAAGAGAGTGCAGGCAGGGTGGAGTGGGTGGAGAAGAGTGTCAGGAGTGATTTGCGACAGAAGGGTACCAGCAAGAGTTAAAGGGAAGGTTTACAGGATGGTAGTGAGACCAGCTATGTTGTATGGTTTGGAGACAGTGGCACTGATGAAAAGACAGGAGGTGGAGCTGGAGGTGGAGGTGGCAGAGATGAAGATGATAAGATTTTCCCTGGGAGTGATGAAGAAGGACAGGATTAGGAAGGAGTATATTAGAGGGACAGCTCAGGTTGGACGGTTTGGAGACAAAGCAAGAGAGACAAGATTGAGATGGTGTGGACATGTGTGGAGGAGAGATGCTGGGTATACTGGGAGAAGGATGCTGAATATGGAGCTGCCAGGGAAGAGGAGAAGAGGAAGGCCAAAGAGGAGGTTTATGGATGTGGTGAGGGAGGACATGCAGGTGGCTGGTGTGACAGAGGAAGATGCAGAGGACAGGAAGAGATGGAAACGGATGATCCGCTGTGGCGCCCCCTAACGGGAGCAGCTGAAAGTAGTAGTGGTAGTAGATTAGAACTAGACCCAGGGTTCATGTTTGGAGGAATTTGGTTTATTTTGGAGTTCATTTGAATCAGGGTCATGTTTGGGTTTGGTGTTGGGGGGGGTTGGGTTTTGACTGTAGTATTAAGTTATTGTCCCCACGAGTAGATGAACACATGTTTCTGAGTGAGTGTGTGTCTGTGTATGTCTGTGTGTGTCCAATTGTGATCTCCACAGCCAGTAATGTGTCATGTTCACTGTGTAATACACACCTCCTCCCTCCCCCTCTGTCTCATGTAGAATCTATATGACAGCATCAAGAATGAGCCCTTCAAGATCCCAGAGGATGATGGGAATGATCTGACGCACACTTTCTTCAACCCCGACAGAGAGGGCTGGCTGCTGAAGCTCGGTATGTGCTGGAATGTTGATATGTAAGATATTGAATCAATATGCAGTATTTCTGTTTAGAAGACCTTGATGTGTTGATGTACTGATATGTCAGTGTATCAATGTATCAACTATCAGTGTGTTGATGTATTGATATGTCCGTGTATTGATTTATCAATGTAGCAATGGATCGATGTATCAGTGTATCAACATGTCGGTGTGTTGAGGCTGATCGTCTGATGTGAAGTATGTCTGCTCCTCTCCTTTCCTAATTGTGTCCTCTTCTCGAAACTCTTCTTTCTCCACTTTATGGCTCAATTGTATGGTTCAACTTTTATGCTCTCTCTCTTTCTCCCTCTGTCTCTCCCCCTCTCTCTCTGTCTCTCTCCCCCTCTGGCTCTCTGTCTCGCTCTCTGTCTCTCTCCCCCTCTGGCTCTCTCTCCCCCTCTCTCTCCCCCTCTCTCTCTGTCTCTCTCTCTGTCTCTCTCTCTCTCTCTCTCTCTCTGTCTCTCTCCCCCTCTGTCTCTCTGGCTCTCTCTCTGTCTCTCTCCCCCTCTGGCTCTCTCTCCCCCTCTCTCTCTGTCTCTCTCTCTGTCTCTCTCTCCCGGTCTCGCTCTCTCTCTCTGTCTCTCTCCCCCTCTCTCTCTGTCTCTCTCTGTCTCTCTCTCCCCCTCTCGCTCTCTCTCTCTGTCTCGCTCTCTGTCTCCCCCCCCCCTCTCTCTCTGTCTCTCTCGCTCTCTCTCGCTCCGTCTCTTTTGGTTGTCTCTGATTTGCGTGCAGTTTTTGTTTTTGTTTATTCTTTAATCCGTGGACTCACTCTGACCTTTCACCCCTTTCTGTTTTGTTCTTTTCTGTGATTGGCTGTCCCACCTTAACTCTCTGCATTAGGAGGTAGGTACCCCTCCTCCTCCCTGCCTCCTCTTCCTCTCTCTCTGCTTATCACCCCGCTGTCAGCTGCTGTTCGTCCCTCAGCAAACTGCCATCCCAAGCACGCTTGCCGCTAATCTGTTTGTCTGCTACAAGCAGAGCTGTTAGCGGACCGGCGAGTTCTGCCGGTGCCGGCCTGGTGGAGTAATCTGGTATGGAGACGGAACTGCGGGGAGGTCAGCATCTCTGTCTCTCTCTCTGTCTCCCTTGCGTCTGTATCCAACCATCCTCGCTTGCCAGATCATTTTGGTTCCAGTTTCTTCCACCAGTGAGTTTCATGCTAATTTTAGCTCCACTGGAAGAGTGAAGGAATGCGTTTTATTCCTGTTTTTATTTTTTTAGCTGTGTAGTTAAACTGGTCGCTGTGGCCTTTCAGGTTCTCTGACATGAGCGACTGCTGCCCTGCTCCTCCATACGCCTGCTGTTTCCCTATGACGCCTGAATCCTCCTCATCTCACAGCATGGCTATGCTATCGACTCATCTCTCAGACTCTGATGCAGAATGTTTTCCACATAAAATCAGTCTCAGAATTATTGCTCATGAACTTTTTACACTGGTTGGACACATTTGGTTCTCAGCTTCTCAGAAGTTTCCAGATAAGGGGGCGTCCAGGTAGCGTAGCGGTCTATTTCGTTGCCTACCAGCAAGGGGATCGCCGGTTCAGATCCCTGTGTTACCTCCGGCGTGGCTGGGCGTCCCTACAGACACAATTGGCCGTGTCTGTGGATGGGAAGCCGCATGTGGGTATGTGTCCTGGTCGCTGCACTAGCGCCTCCTTTGGCAGGTCGGGGCGTCTGTTCGGGGGGGAGGGGGAACTGGAGGGAATAGCATGATCCTCCTACGTGCTACGTCCCCCTGGTGAAACTCCTCACTGTCAGGTGAAAAGAAGCGGCTGGTGACTCCACACGTATGGGAGGAGGCATGTGGCAGTCTGCAGCCCTCCTGGATCAGCAGAGGGGGTGGAGCAGAGACCGGGACGGCTCGGAAGAGTGGGGTGATTGGCGAGAAAAGCGCGAGAAAAAAGAAGAATTTCCAGATCAGTACAAATAAAATGGCAGCAGGTTCACCGTGCGGCCTGTCTGTGGAGGGCAGAGAAACGCGTCGGGCGTCCTATGAGGTGAAACTTGGGGCCCGTCGTGGCAGGAGGTGGACTGATGAGCAGGTCTTCACGCTGACATCCGGCTGACGGCAGATAAAAGTCATTTGCATCCATTAAATAGCGTAAGTTGCTTACAGTGGATTTGATTCATATATTCTGCAAATGTAAGTGTGGAGTATTGGTTAGAGCTGTGTGGCTACGTGAGACTGGGCGTAGATGGGACACTGATTATTGGATTGTACCCCGACCTGTGTCGCCGACTGGCAGCTGCAGCCTGCAGCATGCACGGTGTCTGTAGTGGGTGTGATGGATTACACGTTAGTTACGCCATCAGCTGCAGAGGCCTGCCTTCATGCATTTACAGTTGTCTGACTGTATTTCTGCATCAGTGGACAGACCCAGCAGACATGACGGACCCACTATCTTTTTGTGTGACGTGACTAAGTAGCTCGTTGCCTCATCGTGGGTTAATTAACAGAAAATCCACTAATCCTGATAATCTGGACGACTGTGAGGGTCGATCATCTGTTTATCTGCTGACGGGGTCTGAAAAACAGGGGACTTGTCTTGTTTCATCAGATTCAATAAGTCCAGCTGCAGAGGATAACGCAGGCTACTTAATATTCTTTCAGCCAAAGTAAAAATCCCCTTTTCACGTTTTCAGCATCTAAAATATGAAGAAGTCAGATGTTAAAAAACACACGTGTGTAAAACTGTAAAAAAGACACGGCAGATGTGCTGGAATGGTAAAAGACTGAAAACGTGTTCATGGCGATACGGCTGTGAAAGCTGTGTAATGTGTGTTTTGCAGGTTGGCGGGGGGTTTCTCTGCTGTGTCCTCTGTGCTTTATCTGTCTCCAGGTCCACACATCCTCACATAGCTTTCCTTTGTCATGTCTTTGAAAGACGGGTAAAAGCGATGTGTTTAGTCCGGACAGCCAGCGGTCCACAGGTTCCTGTGATCAGAAGGAGCTTTTGTTGAGCTTCAGCGACTATAATCAGACTCTTCTTTAGAAACGAGTCATTAAATAAAGTGTTTGGATCAGTTGATTCAAACGACAGGAAGAGGGTTTTATTCTTGTTGTTATAGAGGACGAGCGTGTGCAGGAGCGTGGTGAAGCGGTCCGGCGTGTCTGGTCTGCACGGCTCGTTTCACTGCTGCAGGACACCACTACATATCAGCAAACCTCCCTCCACATGAACCCAACACTTCTGACTTACACAAACCATGATGTCCTCCCTCCCTCCGTCCTCCTCTCTCTCTCTTTCCCTCTGGAGAGTGGCTGAAGTAGGTGGGTGTTGGATAGGAGGATTTCATTGTTTTTTGAAGGAGAGGTTTCCCAAGCTGACCCACACCAAATAAACAGACAATACAAGTCTTATTCACATGGACTCTCGCTCTCACTCGCTCTCTCTTTCTCTCCCCCTCTGTCTGTCCTCTGTCCCTCTATTTTTCTTGTGTTCTCTCTGCCTTTCTCTCTCCCTCTCTATCTCCCTCTCTATCTCTTTTTCTCGCTCTCTGTCTCCCCCTCTCTGCTTTTCTCTGTATCTGTTTTTCTTGCTCTCTCTCTCAATCTCCCTGTATCTATTTTTCTCGTTCTCTCTGCCTCTCCTTCACCTGTAGTGAAGGTGGGGTTGGGGGGGGGGGTTAAGCTGTCCTGTGCCAGTTAGGGGAGGGATCAGGCAGGGCTGCCCCATCTCAGGCCAGCTTAACAGCATTGCCATTGAGGCTCTCATATGTAGGTTGAGGAGCAGGCTGAGGGGTCTCTCTCTCTCTGCCAGAGCTAGCTCAACACCCTTCTGTTGTGGTATCAGCATATGCTGATGATGTTAATGTGTTTGTCCAGGGAGAGGGAGATGCCCAGGAACTGAAAGAAAGCCTGGCCCTATATGAAAAGGCTTCTTCAGCCCAGGTTAACTGGAAAAAGTGAGGCTTGTTTGGTGGGTCAGTGGGGCTTGGGGAGTACTCCTAGTCTTCCTAGGAACCTTTAGTGGGGGGAAAGAAGTATTAAAGTCCTAGGAGTATATTTAGGAAGCGAGGACGTTCAGAGGCAGAACTGGGAGGGAGTGCTGGGGAAGGTGGAAGCCAAGTTGTCTAAATGGAAATGGTTGCTACCCCAGCTGTCCTGCAGGGGAAGAGTCTGATAGATAATAACCTGGTCGCCTCGTCTCTATGACACAGACTCGTCGTTTTAGTGCCACTGCCAGGCCTTGCAGACGAGATGCAGAAGCTCCTGGTGATTTTTTTTTCTGGTCTGGTCAGCACTGGCTGAGAGCATCAGACCTGTATCTCCCTGTGGTAGAGGGAGGACAAGGACTTAGTATAGACATTCAATCCAGAACTGCGGCCTTCAGACTACATAGGGCGCAGAGGCTGCTATACGGCTGCAGTCACTGCTGGTTGGCTCCTGCTGGGCTGCTGCTTATGAGAACTGGCCGGCTTGGGTTGGATAAACAAGAGTTTTCTGCTGAGATCATCTGAAGCTGACCTAACTGGACTCACACCTTTTTATGACCCGGTGTTTGAAGCCTGGCAGATGCTGAAGGTCACACAAACTCCTGACCCTAGACTGGGAATGTGGCTTTTTGAGGAGCCGCTGTTTTACACTGACTACCTTGCGAATACCACCTTATCCTCTGCTACAGTAAGGACGAAGTTTGCTGATGCTGGCGTTACTAAACTGGGCCATCTTGCAAAAACATCCATGGAAGCACCTAGTGGCATCATCAACATCAGGTCCTCCAGAGTGCTGAAGAGGGTTGTGGAGGAAGTCTGGGAGTCCCTATCTGGGCCACTGAGAGCGTTTGCTGAAGATCGTGCTCTCGCTGACCAATGGGATGATGACAATGAGTACGTTTTTCCCTCCCTGATCAGTCCTGCAGGTGAGGCATGTATGGCGAGGGGGGAGCGGACTGCTTCTTTCCTTGAATTCACCAGTGCAGGATAGTTTCAGCTCTTGTGGGAAGAAGCAGTTTTATTACAGCTGTGTGAAGGTACTCAACCTTTGCTCTCTGGCTGCAGTCAGGGAGTCAAGGTGGACTGAGTTGCTTCAGACTCTACCCCTAAAGGCAGGTGGAGGGTCCTGTATAAGCCTCCTGTTGGAGGATTATACATGGAGCAATAGCTACGAAAAGACACAGGGTTCACCTGGATCCAAGCACTGGGGAGGACTGCCCTTTCTGTACACAAAGATAAACATTAGAGCATTTAGTGGTCTCTTGTCCTGGATTAGTGGGCTTATTTAGGGTACTGCAGGAATGGGTGGAAGCTTTGGGTGAGGATTTCTCTGTCCCCTTGTTTGTTTTTGGGCCCAAATACACGGCAAGAAAAAGACTGCTTCTGGTCCTCATCAGTTTTCTGTTTGGAACTGCTGAGCTAGTGATCTGGAAGACCGGGAAGAGTCAGATGCTTGGTCAGGGCTGGACTGATGTGGTGCAGAGTATGAAAGGTTTGGCGGCAGCTCGTCTGAGGAGAGAGCACGCTTTCTACACCCTGACCAGTAATCTGGACTCTGTCGGGGCTCTGTGGGGGTGAAGACAGGTTTCACGTTCACTTAGGGAAGATGGGTTACTTGTCCTTCATTTTTAATTTGTAATGATCGTGTGTGTGTGTGTGTGTGTGTGTGTGTGTGTGTGTGTGTGTGTGTGTGATTTGATTGAGCCACAGTAATGATGTCTGAGATTTTGTTTTTTAGGTTACCAGTTTATGTTGACATGATGGGAATGGAGGGTTTTTATAATGTGATGTAAATAAGTCATGTTAAAAGTTTAAAAAAAAGTCTCTCTCCCTCTCTATCTGTTTTTCTTGCTCTCTCTCTCTGTCTCTCTCCCTCACTCTGTCTCTCTGCCTGTCTCTCTCTCTGTGTCTCACTACCTCTCTCTCCCTCTATTGCTCTCTCTCTGTCTCTCCCTCTATCCCTCTATCTCTCTGTCTCCCTCTCTCTCTCCCTCTATCTCTCGCTCTCTCTGTTTCCCCCGATCTCTCTGTCTCTCCCTCTCTCTCTGTCTCTCTATCAGGTGGTCATTTCTTACACTTTACTCAGAATGTGTCCTGCTTCTTTGCAGGTGGGAGAGTGAAGACGTGGAAGAGGAGGTGGTTCATTCTGACTGACAACTGTCTCTACTACTTTGAGTACACCACAGTAAGTCACTGAGCACACCGCAGTAAGTCACTGAGCACGCCGCAGTAAGTCACTGAGCACACCGCAGTAAGTCACTGAGCACGCCGCAGTAAGTCACTGAGCACGCCGCAGTAAGTCACTGAGCACGCCGCAGTAAGTCACAGAGCACGCCGCAGTAAGTCACAGAGCACATCGCAGTAAGTCACAGAGCACACTGAGCACACCACAGTAAGTCACTGAGCACACCGCAGTAAGTCACAGAGCACACCATGGTAAGTTATTAAGTCACTGAGCATGCCACAGTAAGTCACTAAGCATGCAACAGTAAGTCACTGAGCATGCCAGAGTAAGTCACTGAGCACACCACAGTAAGTAACTGAGCATGCCACAGTAAGTTATTAAGTCACTGAGCACACCACAGTAAGTCACTGAGCATGCCACAGTAAGTTATTAAGTCACTGAGCACACCACAGTAAGTCACTGAGCATGCCACAGTAAGTTATTAAGTCACTGAGCACACCACAGTAAGTCACTGAGCACACCACAGTAAGTTATTAAGTCACTGAGCACACCACAGTAAGTCACTGAGCATGCCACAGTAAGTCACTGAGCATGCAACAGTAAGTCACGGAGTATGCCACAGTAAGTCACTGAGCACGCCACAGTAAGTCACTGAGCACGCCACAGTAAGTCACTGAGCACACCGCAGTAAGTCACTGAGCATGCAACAGTAAGTCACTGAGCACGCCACAGTAAGTCACTGAGCACACCACAGTAAGTCACTGAGCACACCACAGTAAGTCACTGAGCACGCCACAGTAAGTCACTGAGCACACCGCAGTAAGTCGCAGAGCACACCATGGTAAGTTATTAAGTCACTGAGCACACCACAGTAAGTCACTGAGCATGCAACAGTAAGTCACTGAGCACACCACAGTAAGTCACTGAGCACACCACAGTAAGTCACTGAGCACGCCACAGTAAGTCACTGAACACGCCACAGTAAGTCACTGAGTACGCCACTGTAAGTCACTGAACACGCCACAGTAAGTCACTGAGTACGCCACAGTAAGTCACTGAGTACACCACAGTAAGTGACTTAGCACGCCACAGTAAGTCACTGAACACACCACAGTAAGTCACTGAGCACACCACAGTAAGTCACTGAGCACACCACAGTAAGTCACTGAGCACACCACAGTAAGTCAATGAGCACACCACAGTAAGTCACTGAGATGCTGAACTAAACAACAAAACAGATGTGAGTGTGTGAGGGAGAGAGAGAGAGACAGAGAGGGGGGGAGAGAGAGAGAGAGACAGAGAAGGAGGGGGGAGACAGAGAGGGAGAGCATGCTGTGTGTCTGTGTTTAAACCGCACTGAATAGATTTAAAGGTAAAAACAACCCACATCAGGTTTTGAATTAATATTGATCCATACTTAAACACAAGCACACACATGAAACACACACACACACACACACACAAACAGATAAACACATGACAGAGGAAGAGTCGGGTCTTTATCTTCATCCCTGCTCTTACACAGACGCAGCTCCTTTGACCTAAATGAGTCTAGCTCCATCAATTAACATGATGGATTATGGGAAACATCTGGGAAGGCTGTGGCACATCTGGCCCAGCTAAGCCATGCATCACTCCCCTACCACTCCTGATACTTCCACCCATTTACCCCTCAGCACCACCCCCCACCAACCCGTTCCACACCATCATCACCTCCACCAACCCGTTCCGCACCATTACCCGCCCCACCAACCTGTTCCACACCATCCCCCTCCCCCCACCAACCAGTTCTGCACCACCACCACCACCCCCACCAATCAAGAGGAGGACAGAAGGGAACTGTTCCTCAAGGTCCACACAGACACAGTAACAACCAGCTGAAGTGTGTGTGTGTGTGTGTGTGTGTGTGTGTGTGTGTGTGTGTGTGTGTGAGTTTGCAGGGTGACCCTCTGTGTAACCCAGGTTCAGGTTAATATCAGCCGGTCATGTGACATTTTCATGAACCAAGAAGTGAAGCATGTCCTCCTGTCGAGTCCTTTAAGTTTCTCTGCTGATGTAAGATGTGACTGGACTCTTAACAGCGTGCAGGAAGTAAACTGGGACTCAGTCAGGCACACAGCCTCTGCAGACATTTTATACATGTAAATGAGAGCTAATTTTACACCACCCACCATCTTTCCTTCTGCGTTTATATGCAAGTTAAACATCCAGTTTTAATCAGAAAAGGACAATATTATTTCAACTGCCATGACTTAACAGTGTAGCTGATCTGATGCTGAACCCGTTCTCCTCACTGTGTGTGTGTGTGTGTGTGTGTGTGTGTGTGTGTGTGTGTGTGTGTGTGTGTGTGTGTGTGTTTCCAGGATAAGGAACCTCGAGGGATTATTCCTCTGGAGAACCTCAGCATCAGAGAAGTGGACGAGCCCAGAAAACCAGTAAGAGACATCACTAGTCACTTTTTTGTCCATCTGTCCATCTCTTTCATTCATTCATGCCAACATCTACTACTACTACTACCACCACTACCACTACTACTACTACTACTACTACTACTACCACTACTACTACTACCACCACTACCACTACTACTACTACCACTACTACTACTACCACTACCACTACTACAACTACCAGTACTACTACTACTAATACTACTACCACCACTACTACTTCTACTACTACTACTACTACTTCTGGCTGTTCCCGTTAGGGGGCGCCACAGCAGATCATCCGTTTCCATCTCTTCCTGTCCACTGCATCTTCCTCTGTCACACCAGCCACCTGCATGTCCTCCCTCACCACATCCATAAACCTCCTCTTTGGCCTTCCTCTTCTCCTCTTCCCTGGCAGCTCCATATTCAGCATCCTTCTCCCAGTATACCCAGCATCTCTCCTCCACACATGTCCAAACCATCTCAATCTTGTCTCTCTTGCTTTGTCTCCAAACCGTCCAACCTGAGCTGTCCCTCTAATATACTCCTTCCTAATCCTGTCCTTCTTCATCACTCCCAATGAAAACCTTATCATCTTCATCTCTGCCACCTCCAGCTCCTCCTCCTGTCTTTTCATCAGTGCCACTGTCTCCAAACCATACAACATAGCTGGTCTCACTACCATCTTGTAAACCTTCCCTTTAACTCTTGCTGGCACCCTTCTGTCACACATCACTCCTGACACTCTTCTCCACCCACTCCACCCTGCCTGCACTCTCTTCTTCACCTCTCTTCTGCACTCCCCGTTACTTTGGACATTCATGCCAACTTAAGATATGAAAAACAGAGAACTTGATTTCATCCTCTCAGCAGTATTAATTTAGGGTGGCACGGTGGTCCAGTGGTCAGCACTGTGGCCTCACAGCAAGAAGGTCCTGGGTTCGAACCCCAGGCTGTCCCAGGTCCTTTCTGTGTGGAGTTTGCATGTTCTCCCTGTGTCTGCGTGGGTTTTCTCCGGGTGCTCCGGTTTCCTCCCACCATCAAAAAGACATGGATGTTAGAGTTAATTCTCCTGCCTGTGCCCCTGAGCAAGGCAGTGGAAAGAAGAAGTGGAGTTGGTCCCCGGGTGCTGCAGCTGCCTACTGCTGCTGTACAGTAGGATGGGTACATGCAGACAACAGGTTGGTTGTAAGAATGACAAAAGTGCCGTAGCAGTTAAAGCATGCTGGCTTTGTTGTTTTGATTTAACGGTCTCCTGCAGGGCTCAGCAACCTGACCCGCAGTCCGGTCAGTCCGGTGGTGGTTAGTGCAGTCGCCCGTGGTGGGGCGACCCGGGTTCGCGTCTCGGCTACGGCAGATTCTCGGCTGCCCCTGAATTCGCTACACTGCTGTCAGAGGTGGGATGGTGAGACCGTGAGGCCGTCGGAGAGGTGTGAGGGAGCTGGTATGCTGAACCGCGGGGATGTGCCTCCCGAAGGAGGGGGTAGTGTAACGACCACGGATGACTAGACTCGCTAGCCCTTGGCTAACGGGTCAGACCCTTTCATCGGCTGGTTAACATAGTCGCGCGTTGTGCGGGAGACCCGGGTTCGCGTCCCGGCTGCGGTGGTTCCCGGCTGCCTCCCGAGTTCGCTACATCACTTTTTTGTATAAAAATATTGTAATATAAAATGTAGCCCAGCGGAGAACTAAACGAACAATACTGAAATAATTAATTAGTCTCAGAACACACCATTGTTTCTGACGGCAAGAGGGCGCACACAAGTGATGTGGGTCTGTCATGCCCCTTCCCCTTGCTTCCTGTCAAGAACAATATTGTGTAATAGTCACCTCTTTCAGCCGTGTTGGACAAAAGAATTCAGAGTTATTTCATGAAAGGACCGAGCTGAGTTGTGGTGAACTTCAAGTGCAAAGTGTTGTGTTGAACTTCAAGTGCAAAGTGTTGTGTTGAACTTCAAGTGCAAAGTGTTGTGTTGAACTTCAAGTGCAAAGTGTTGTGTTGAACTTCAAGTGCAAAGTGTTGTGTTGAACTTCAAGTGTAAAGTGTTGTGTTGAACTTCAAGTGCAAAGTGTTGTGTTGAACTTCAAGTGTTAAGTGTTGTGTTGAACTTCAAGTGTAAAACGTCATTCTGAAACGAGGCAGGAGGAAAACGTTGAAGATGAGGCTGATGAAGATGAATCCGTCCAGAGGGCAGTGGCCCGGTACGGGAAGCCATGCAGCGTGTTTACAACCCAGTGGGCCCCCAAACCAGGCTGCAGCCTGTTGTGTCCCTCTGTCGCACTTTATTGTCGTGTGTGTGTATCTTTTGCCATGAGCAATCTAGATGGGGAGACAAGCAGTGCCAACATTGTGGCCATTTATAAAAACAAAGGAGACAAATCCATCTGCTCCAACAGTAGGGGTATTTCACTGCTGGCCATTGCTGGAAAGGTTGTAGCCAAGATCATACTCCGCAGACTAACACTCGCAGTAGCCGAACAGGTCATATCAGAGTCACAATGCGGCTTCCGAAAGGATAGAGGGACCGTTGACATGACCTTTGTCACACGCCAGCTCCAGGAGAAATGCAGAGAACAGCACAAGGATCTATACATAGCATTCATAGACCTCTCAAAGGCATTCGATACAGTTAACCGGGCCCTGCTGTGGCAAGTCCTGAAGATATCTGGATGTCCCCCCAAGTTTCTCACCATCCCTGGACAGTTCCACTCAGGAATGGTGGCCTGAGTGGTAGTGGGGAACCACAGTTCTGAGCCCTTTGGTGTGCAGACTGGAGTCAGACAAGGCTGTGTGCTAGCTAGCTAGCCCCAGTCCTGTTCAATATCTTCTTAGTCTCTGTTACAACACTGTTACGAAGGGGAATGGAGAAGCAGGCTGGAGTCACCATTGACTTCAGGCTCGATGGAAACCCATTCAACATCAGGAGGTTTCAGGCAACCACCAAGTTGATCTCTGAGAACATCATTGAGCTACAGTATGCCGACGATTGTGCCCTGGTAGCTCACACACCAGAAGCCCTACAAAACACTCTGTCGGCAGTTGTAACTGCATACAGGAGAATGGGACTGATCATCAACACCCAAAAGACAGAGGTAATCTGTCAGTTGACTGCCGGCCTCCCAAACCACCCAACAACCTTCACAGCAGAAGGGCAACAACTGGCCACTGTTCCTGCCTTCAGATATCTGGGAAGTATGCTATCCGACACCTGCACAATGGATGATGAGATCCAGCACCGCCTCAAACAAGACTCAACGTCTTGTGGCCGTCTAAGGAGAAGGGTTTTCCAGAACAGCAACCTCAGTCTCCACACCAAAGTGCTTGTTTACAGAGCAGTGTGCATCTCCACACTACTCTATGGATGTGAGGCAGGACCATCTACAGCCACCATCTCAGAAGCCTGGAGGCCTTCCATGTCAGATGTCTCAGGAGGATCCTCGGCATTACTTGGGAGGACAGAGTGCCACACACAGAGGTGTTGGAGCGGGCAGGCAGCTGCAGGGTGGAGTCTACCCTAAACCACCATCAACTCAGGTGGCTTGGGCATGTTATTCATATGCCCAGTGAACGACTCCCACGTAAAGTCCTCTACGGCCAACTACGCCTTGGCCAACGTACTGCTGGTGAGCAGAAGAAGCGGTTCAAAGACCAAATGAAGACCACACTAAAAAGATGCCAGATCAACCCCTCTTCTTTGGAGGAACTTGCCTCCTGCCGCACCATCTGGCGCTCTCACATCTCAGAGGGAGTGAAGTACATGGAAAACCAGCGCACACAACACCGTGTAGCTAAGCGTGTGAAGAGACATGCTCGCAAAGCTACCCCTACCCCCTCCAGCACCACTTTACATGCCCGGTCTGCAACCGCAACTGTGCATCCAGGATCGGCCTATTCAGCCACCAAAGGACTCACAAATAGGAGAAGATGTAACACCTACTGAGATTTACTAGCCATGTTATGATATTAACTAGCCATGTTATATTTACTAGTCATGTTATGATATTTACTTGTCATATTATATTTTCTAGCCATGTTATATTTAGTAGTCATGTTATGATATTTACTTGTCATGTTATATTTAGTAGTCATATATTTACTAGCCATGTTATATTTAGTAGTCATGTTATATTTACTTGTCATGTTATATTTAGTTGTCATGTTATGATATTAACTAGCCATGTTATATTTACTAGTCATGTTATGATATTTACTTGTCATGTTATATTTAGTAGTCATATTATATTTACTAGCCATGTTATATTTAGTAGTCATGTTATATTAACTAGCCATGTTATATTTACCAATCATGTTATGATATTTACTTGTCATGTTATATTTAGTAGTCATATTATATTTACTAGCCATGTTATATTTAGTAGTCATGTTACGATATTTACTTGTCATGTTATATCTAGTAGTCATGTTATGATATTAACTAGCCATGTTATATTTACTAATCATGTTATGATATTTACCAATCATGTTATATTTAGTAGTCATGTTATGATATTTACTCATCATGTTATATTTAGTAGTCCTATTATATTTACTAGCCATGTTATATTTAGCGGTCATGTTATGATATTTACTTGTCATGTTATATTTAGTAGTCATATTATATTTACTAGCCATGTTATATTTAGTAGTCATGTTATGATATTTAGTAGTCATGTTATATTTACTAGTGGCATTACTAAGATTCGCTAGCCACATTATATTTTACATCCTTTTTTAAGTTTACAAGACATATGATATTTATTAGTCATTTTATGATTACTAGTCATGCTGTGCTTCAGGAACGTAAAATGTGACACGCGGCACATTTAATGAAACGGAGGGACTGAGATGAAGGATGCAGAGGTGACTTCCTGGATGGACTTGTGAAGTGCATCTGATTTGTATTTGAAGTCCAACTGACGTGTGCTTAAAGTATAATTGTGTCTCTTGACTCCTACAGAACTGTTTTGAGCTCTACAACCCCGGCCACAAGGGTCAGGTGATCAAGGCCTGCAAGACGGAGGCAGACGGGCGGGTTGTTGAGGGAAACCATGTGGTGTACAGGATCTCTGCCCCCACGCCGGAGGAGAAGGAGGAGTGGATTAAATCCATCAAGTGAGAGAACAAGACGAACGTCCGCTCATATCGTTTTACACTGAGACACTTAGCACTGCTCCCATGTTAGCCTGCCCCCACTGACCTTGACTGAGAGGAACATAGTACACACACAACACACACACACACACAAAGATGTGAGTTGACATGCATGCATTGATTCACACGCATGTATAATTGTGCACAACATGCAGAGTGACTCAGTTTCTCACAGACTTCCTACTGATGAAACCTCTAGTCAAACCTCTCTCTCTCTCTCTCTCTTCCCTCTCTTTACTTCTTTCTGTTCTTCCTTTGTTCTCTGTGTTTTCTATCTTTCTCTATATCTCCGTTCTCTTTGTCCCGTCTCTGCCTGTTCTCTTTCTTCACTCTTTTTTTTTAATGCATTTGGTTGCATGCGTGTGTGTGTCTGTCCGCAGCTAATCTCGTAAACTACTGGACCCATCAGCCTAAAGATTTATTTCTGCAGTTATGACTGTGTGAGGAAGAACCTCTGGTGGCTCAAGACCTTTGAAAAATGTGTGTTCTCACTATCGCCGCTCCCTCTCTTCATTCACTTCCTAGCTCGCTTAACCAACGCTGCTCTCTGTCGCTGCCTGATCTGAGTCAACCGTGCGCATGCGTGAGCCACATCTACAGTTGACTCAGATTGGGCAGCGACATGATCAAAAGTTATTAAGATAATTTTGATAGTCCAAAAAATGTTAACGTTCAAAGGGGACAACTTCCTCTGGGTTGAAGTCAGAACAGGAAGTGCTGCATATTCTTGTTGCTGCTTGATCTGAGTCAGCCGCCTGATCTGAGTCAGCTGTAGATGTGAGGTGCACATGTGTGAGCGTGAACGGTTTCTCCAGCTTTATTATAAGATGAAAATAAAGACAGGGTTAGGGTCAGACCCACATGGTGGCATAGCACACCTTGTCATTTTGTAAAGTACAAGTTCATGTCAGACTCGGTGGCTTTCGTGTGAGGCTCCGCCTGGCAGGCTGCACATCCACAGGCTGACAGGCAAAACCTGTTTGTGAGGTGGATTTTGTAGCTTGAGTGCTGCATTTTAACAACTTCTGTTTCTATATTTCCTGTTACATCCACTTGGGCGCTGTACAAAAGTCTTATAATGGCAGAAACAACACTGGTTTTTCTGTCCGTGTGTGTTTCTGTCTGCTGATCATCACCATACTACTGGACCTGTCAGCGTCATCTACTGGACCTGTCAGTATCATCTACTGGACCTGCCGGCATCATCTACTGGACCTGTCAGCATCATCTACTGGACCTGCGAGCGTCATCTCCTGGACCTGTCAGTATCATCTACTGGACCTGTCAGTATCATCTACTGGACCTGTCAGCATCATCTACTGGACCTGCCAGCATCATCTACTGGACATGTCAGCATCATCTACTGGACATGTCAGCATCATCTACTGGACCTGTCAGCATCATCTACTGGACCTGTCAGCATCATCTACTGGACATGTCAGCATCATCTACTGGACATGTCAGCATCATCTACTGGACCTGCCAGCGTCGTCTCCTGGACCTGCCAGTATCATCTACTGGACCTGTCAGTGTCATCTACTGGACCTGTCAGTGTCATCTACTGGACCTGTCAGTATCATCTACTGGACCTCTACTGGACCTGTCAGCGTCATCTACTGGACCTGCCAGCGTCGTCTACTGGACCTGTCAGCGTCATCTACTGGACCTGTCAGCATCATCTACTGGACCTGCCAGCGTCGTCTACTGGACCTGTCAGCATCATCTACTGGACCTGTCAGTATCATCTACTGGACCTGCCAGCGTCATCTATCTACTGGACCTGCCAGCGTCGTCTAATTGACCTGCCAGCCTCATCTACTGGACCTGTCAGCATCATCTACTGGACATATTAGCATCATCTACTTGACCTACCATCGTCTACTGGACCTGTCAGCATCATCTACTGGACCTGCCAGCGTCGTCTACTGGACCTGTCAACGTTATCTACTGGACCTGTCAGCATCATCTACTGGACCTGTCAGCATCATCTACTGGATATGTCAGCATCATCTACTTGACCTGCTATCGTCTACTGGACCTGTCAGCATCATCTACTGGACCTATCAGCGTTATCTACTGGACCTGCCAGCGTCATCTACTGGACCTGCCAGCGTCATCTACTGGGCCTGCCAGCGTCGTCTACTGGACCTGCCAGGGTCATCTACTGGACCTGTCAGCATCATTATGTTTGTGCACAGTTCTGACTGGATGATCAGGGACCTCTGCTGGTTGTGGTGATTCAGAACCTTTGAAAAATCTGTTTTACACTGTGATTAAGTGCTGACTCCTCAGCTGGTTTGACTTCTAAGTCGGAGCACCGGAGAAGAGGAGATACACCTTTACTGAGTTCTTTCTCTGTTCTCTCTCTCGATTCCTTCTCTCGATCTGTTCTTTGTTCTCTTTTTTTTAATTCTATTTTAGACCCCCCCCCCCTTTTCTCCCCAGTTGCACTCGGCCAACTACCCCACTCTTCCGAGTCGTCCCGGTCTCTGCTCCACCCCCTCTGCTGATCCGGGGAGGGCTGCAGACTACCACATGCCTCCTCCCATACATGTGGAGTCGCCAGCTGCTTCTTTTCACCTGACAGTGAGGAGTTTCACCAGGGGGACGTAGCGCATGGGAGGATCATTCTATTCCCCCCAGTTCCCCCCCCCCCAAATAGACACCCTGACCGACCAGAGGAGGCACTAGTGCAGTGACCAAGACACATACCCACGTCCGGCTTCCCGCCCGCAGAAACGGCCAACTGTGTCTGTAGGGACGCCCGACCAAGCCGGAGGCAACACGGATTCAAACCGGTGATCCCCGTGTTGGTAGGCAATGGAATAGACCGCTACACTACCCGGATGCCCCTGTTCCCCTTTCTTCCTCATATTTTCTGTTCCTTCCAGGTGTTCATCTGTTTCTCTTTCTTTGTTCTCTCTCTCTCTCTTGGTGTTCTGCACCATGCAGATTGTGTTGGTCAGATGTGAACGCTGTCATGTTGAGTCTTAATAGAGACTTCAGGAAATTGGACCCAGTGGGTAATATTGATCAGTGCATTAGTTCACATCCCGATTCCCTGATCAATATCAGAGCAGCAAATCACATTACATGAGCCTCCCGTACGCTCTAATGACAGGGAAATACGCTCAGCACTGACAGATGTTTCCTGGTGAGGGACAGGCGGTCAGCGTCTGAACGTTTTGTCTCAGTTAAGCTGCTGTAAATGCTGTTTGGATGAGGTTGGCTTGATCGGTTGTCTCAGTTTGTGAAATTTGGCCTCGTGGTCTCTTACGTCCCATTCACAGCTGGTATTAAAGCAATAGTAGCTCCAGTCTATCTCTGTTATATACTTACCTATACTCACTCATTCTGGCTCAGAGCTGTTGGGGTCATGACCTTTCCACCCCGTGGACAGAACTTCCTCACCTGCATGGTTGAATGCATGAGATCCAATAGAAATACACAAGTCAGACCAGCATGTGTGCAGTATGTTACACCCTTACACCTTACATTAATATGTATCTCTTAACTCATCCAGACTAGACACGTGTGTACTGACTAGATGTGTGTACAGGCTAGATGTGTGATGTGTGTGTACAGACTAGACGTGTGTCCAGACCAGATGTGTGTACAGACTAGACGTGTGCAGACTACACGTGTGTACAGACTAGACGTGTGCAGACTAGAAGTGTGAGTACAGACTAGACGTGTGTCCAGACTAGACGTGTGTACAGACTAGACGTGTGTCCAGACTAGACGTGTGTCCAGACTAGACGTGTGTGCAGACTAGACATGTGTGCAGACTACACGTGTGTACAGACTAGACGTGTGCAGACTAGAAGTGTGAGTACAGACTAGACATGTGACGTGTGTACAGACTAGACATGTGAGTACAGACTAGACGTGTGCAGAATAGACGTGTGTCCAGACTAGACGTGTGAGTACAGACTAGACATGTGACGTGTGTACAGACTAGACGTGTGTCCAGACTAGACATGTGAGTACAGACTAGACGTGTGATGTGTGTGTACAGACTAGACGTGAGTATAGACTAGACGTGTGTACAGACTAGATGTGTGTACAGGCTAGACGTGTGATGTGTGTGTACAGACTAGACGTGTGTCCAGACCAGACGTGTGTGCAGACTACACGTGTGTACAGACTAGACGTGTGCAGACTAGAAGTGTGTCCAGACTAGACGTGTGTGCAGACTAAACGTATGCCTAGACTAGACGTGTGAGTACAGACTAGACATGTGACATGTGTGTGTCCAGACTAGACGTGTGTCCAGACTAGACGTGAGTACAGACTAGACGGGTAGACTAGACACATGTAAACCACTGTCCTGCTGCCAGACCACCACCCTGAATCCACATGTAAACCACTGTCCTGCTGCCAAACCACCACCCTGAATCCACATGTAAACCACTGTCCTGCTGCCAAACCGCCACCCTGATTCCACATGTAAACCACTGTCCTGCTGCCAGACCACCACCCTGAATCCACATGTAAACCACTGTCCTGCTGCCAAACTACCACCCTGATTCCACATGTAAACCACTGTCCTGCTGCCAAACCACCACCCTGATTCCACATGTAAACCACTGTCCTGCTGCCAGACCACCACCCTGAATCCACATGTAAACCACTGTCCTGCTGCCAAAACACCACCTTAAATGCACATGTAAACCACTGTCCTGCTGCCAAACTACCACCCTGATTCCACATGTAAACCACTGTCCTGCTGCCAAACCACCACCCTGATTCCACATGTAAACCACTGTCCTGCTGCCAGACCACCACCCTGATTCCACATGTAAACCACTGTCCTGCTGCCAAACCACCACCTTAAATCCACATGTAAACCACTGTCCTGCTGCCAAACCACCACCCTGATTCCACATGTAAACCACTGTCCTGCTGCCAAACCACCACCCTGATTCCACATGTAAACCACTGTCCTGCTGCCAAACCACCACCTTAAATCCACATGTAAACCACTGTCCTGCTGCCAAACCACCACCCTGATTCCACACGTAAACCACTGTCCTGCTGCCAGACCACCACCCTGAATCCACATGTAAACCACTGTCCTGCTGCCACACCACCACCCTGAATCCACATGTAAACCACTGTCCTACTGCCAAACCACCACCCTGATTCCACATGTAAACCACGTACTGCTGCCAAACCACCACCCTGAATCCACATATAAACCACTGTCCTGCTGCCAAACCACCACCCTGAATCCACATGTAAACCACTGTCCTGCTGCCAAACCACCACCCTGAATCCACATGTAAACCACTGTCCTGCTGCCACACCACCACCCTGAATCCACATGTAAACCACTGTCCTGCTGCCACACCACCACCCTGAATCCACATGTAAACCACTGTCCCGCTGCCAGACTGACTGACAAGTGTCTCAGTAGAAGGACTAACAGTAAACAACTAAGTGTGAGTTGGTCATGTGTGATGCTGCAAAAGGTTTGTTTGTAAATCCTACAGGCAGACACCCCCACATGTCCAGCTGCCGTCTGCCCAGAGACAAGTTATAACTTACATGTAGAACGTCATGTCTTCACTGATGTATAGAAATGTACCAGCATGGGATATGGTCACATGACTCACAGACCAGCATGGGATATGGTCACATGACTCAGACTGGGCCCTTAAGAGTCTTAAGAATTAGTGAGTGAGACCGCCGTCTTCTCAGAATCCATCATGGAGGTGTATGGAGCTCATTAACCTCCACCAGGAAACAGACACGGCTCACTAACAAAACACGGACCCGGCGGCGGTCATACGTGGTTGTCTTGATGCGTGTCTCCTTCCTCCCACAGGGCAAGCATCAGCCGGGACCCCTTCTACGACATGCTGGCCACGCGGAAACGGAGGATAGCCAATAAGAAATGATTGCCGTCTCCAAACTGATTCCGTCCACATCGCCGTCAGTGAAGACCCACCCACCCAGCCCCGCCTCCTTTTTGTGTGGTGGGAGGGGGCGGAGCCATGAGCGGAGCAACAAGCAGCCCAAGTGAATTGAACGCCTCTTCAGTTCGCCTGCTTGGGATTCGTTTGCACCTCCATCATACGTGTTCAAATATCCGTTGGCTTCACTGCCGGACTCCTGGTGCCGATGCTGCGCCAGTCAAACTGGACCGGATGCTTCATGAGGAGAAATGGATTAAAAAAAGACATCTTTACCAGACTGCATCATTAACAGCGGACTACAAATGACAATTCTAAATTCCCCAAGTGAACCTCCACCCAGCCGGTGTTTGTAGCAGAAAATGGACCGCCCCTTGGTGGCGAAATGAGAACAAATGCGTGTTCTGTGACGGAGGCCGAGACCTCCACATTCACCAACCTGAATGGACAAGTCGTCCCATCCATCCACCCTTTCAGCCCCTCTGGTCACATATGCAGATGTGTCGGTGTCGCCGGGCTGAGGGGCGTGACCATAAAGCAGCTGGGCTGGTCTAACCGCTGGATGGCTGCTGTTAAAATACACACTGGTCTGAAAGGCCAGGCGGAGGAATGACACCCGGCCAACTGGGTTAACTTAGTCTTCTCATTATGTCTTTTCATTTTCCTCATCAGTACCAGTTCAACATAATACATGGAGGAGACGTGTCAACTAATTTAACATGGCGCATCCCTTTCACATGATATATAAAGCTATTCGTAACATCATCCATCATCTCAACCGCTTATCCAGTATATTATCATCCAGAATATTATAATCCAGTACATTGTAATTCAATATATTATCCAGGATATTATAATCCAGAATATTATAATTCAGTATATTATAATCCAGTATAATTCAATATACTATAATCCAGTATGTTACAGTTCAATATATTATAATCCAGTATAATTCAATATATTATAATCCAGTATGTTACAATTCAATATATTATAATCCAGTATAATTCAATATATTATAATTCACCATGATTTCTGTAAATGCTCACATAGTATTTCATGTATTGAACCTCCACTTCTAGTTCAGTCGTTTTCCATCCATCCATCATCTGAACCGCTTAGCCTGCTCTCAGGGTCGCGGGATGCTGCAGCCTATCCCAGCAGTCATTGGGCGGCAGGCGGGGAGACACCCTGGACAGGCCACCAGGCCATCACACACACACACACACACACACACACACACATTCACACCTAGGGGCAATTTAGTACGGCTGGTTCACCTGACCTACATGTCTTTGAGTCACCTGACCTACATGTGTTTGGACTGTGGGAGGAAACCGGAGCCCCCGGAGGAAACCCATGCAGACACGGGGAGAACATGCAAACTCCACACAGAGGACGACCCGGGACCACCCCCAAGGTTGGACTACCCCGGGGCTCGAACCCAGGACCTTCTTGCTGTGAGGCAACTGTGCTAACCACTGTGCCACTGTGCCGCCCAGTCTTTTTCTTTTTCTGTTCATTAGATTTAATTCCCCCTTCACGTCCTGCGTGTATGGTGTACATGCTGTTGTTTCCTCACTGGTGTTGTGTAGCATGTGAGGCTTTCTGGCTGTTCTGGTCTGTGGTTTGTGTTTGGTTCTTCCAGCAGAACGGTTTACATTCAGATAACAGAAACCTCGACAGCGACGTCACGCCCTCACCGCTGAAGGGTTTGAATATCTGAAGCCTGCCGGCAGCGTGTTGTGATGGGCGTGAAGCAGGAAAGGATGGAAACACCTTCAAAAGGTGAAACACGGCACCCAGGTAGTGTAGTGGTCTATTCCACCGCCTACCAACACGGGGACTGTCGGTTTGAATCCCCGTGTTACCTCCAGCTTGGTCAGGCGTCCCTACAGACACAATTGGCCGTGTCTGTGGGTGGGAAGCTAGATACTAGCGCCTCCTCTGGTCAGTCGGGGTGCCTGTTCGGGGGTGAGGGGGAACTGGGGGGAATAGCGTGATCCTCCCACGCGCTACATCCCCCTGGTGAAACTCCTCACCGTCAGGTGAAAAGAAGCGGCTGGTGACTCCACATGTATGGGAGGAGGCATGTGGTAGTCTGCAGCCCTCCTGGATCAGCAGAGGGGGTGGAGCAGAGACCGGGACGGCTCAGAAGAGTGGGGTGATTGGCTGGATACAATTGGGGGAGGAAAAAGAGGGTGAAACAGACAGAACTGTGGATCTATCAAAAGCAAACATGAGAAGTTGGGGAGCCAGTTTGGGTCAGACATGTTGAGGTGATCCGGTCCCAGACCGGGGAACTGTTCCTGAGGTGATCCGGTCCCAGACTGGGAACTGTTCCTGAGGCGATCCGGTCCCAGACTGGGAACTTCCTACACATTTTGACAAATAAAGTGTTGATCAGTAAAAACTCTGTTGTGGTGTCGAGTTGGAAAAACAGAGGAAATGTCAAACCAACCGAGTTAAAAGCAACCTGAGGGCCGGCGGACTTTACTGGCTAACTGGAAAGCCTGAAAAAACGGACTCTAGTACAGGAGGTCCGTGTCTCTCCCCCCTTCCAGCAACAGGAGAATCTGAAAAAGATTTATTTTTTTTTTTGCCAAATGAGGTTTGAACAGCATTTGGAGTTCGAATCTATTTTCAACTCAAACCAAAAAGCTTGCAAACGTGACAGAAAGGGCGTCCAGGTTGCGTGGCGGTCTATTCTGTTGCCTATCAACACGGAGATCACTGGTTCGAATCCCCATGTTACCTCTGGCTTGGTTGGGCACTACGTCCCCCTGGTGAAACTCCTCACTTTCAGGTGAAGAGCGGCTGGCGACTCCACATGTATGGGAGGAGGCATGTGGTAGTCTGCAGCCCTCCCCGGAGCAGCAGAGGGGGAGGAGCAGCGACCGGGACAGGTCGGAAGAGTGGGGTAATCGACTCTGTGCATAACTGTAGTCCACTGACTTCCGGTTTCTACTGCAGCGGTCATACCAGTTTCCTGTTTGTTGGCGTGTGCTGTTGACAGTGGCACATTTTTGGCGATGCCTGCAAGATTTACCATGGATACATGTCAATGACACGCACACAACTGTCCACACACTTCCTCATCTTTGTGGATGTAACTTGATGTGTACAACCTGAAAGTCTTTTGTTTGCTGGCAGATGCAGGTGAGAGTTTGCTGGTGGTGTGAGTGAGTTTGCTGGTAGGTGCAGGCAAAAGTATGCTGGTAGGTGCAGGTGAGAGTTTGTTGGTAGGTGCAGGTGAAAGTGTGCTGGTAGGTGTGAGTGAGTTTGCTGGTAGGTGCAGGTGAGAGTTTGCTGGTGGGTGCAGGTGAAAGTTTGCTGGTAGCTGCAGGTGAAAGTGTGCTGGTAGCTGCAGGTGAAAGTCTGCTGGTAGGTGCAGGTGAAAGTCTGCTGGTAGCTGCAGGTGAAAGTCTGCTGGTAGGTGCAGGTTTGCTGGTAGGTGCAGGTGAAAGTCTGCTGGTAGGTGCAGGTGAAAGTCTGCTGGTAGGTGCAGGTGAAAGTCTGCTGGTAGGTGCAGGTGAAAGTCTGCTGGTAGGTGCAGGTGAAAGTCTGCTGGTAGGTGCAGGTGAAAGTGTGCTGGTAGGTGCAGGTGAAAGTCTGCTGGTAGGCGCAGGTGAAAGTCTGCTGGTAGGTGCAGGTGAGAGTTTGCTGGTAGGTGCAGGTGAAAGTCTGCTGGTAGGTGCAGGTGAAAGTCTGCTGGTAGGTGCAGGTGAGAGTGTGCTGGTAGGCGCAGGTGAAAGTCTGCTGGTAGGTGCGAGTGAGTTTGCTGGTAGGTGCAGGTGAGAGTTTGCTGGTAGGCGCAGGTGAAAGTCTGCTGGTAGGCACAGGTGAAAGTTTGCTGGTAGGTGCAGGTGAAAGTTTGCTGGTAGGTGCAGGTGAAAGTTTGCTGGTAGGTGCAGGTGAGAGTGTGCTGGTAGGTGCAGGTGAAAGTGTGTGGACAGTTGTGTGCATGTGGTTGACATTTCTCCATGGTAAATCTCGCAGGCATCGTGAAAAATATGCCATTGTCAATAGCACACGCCAACAAACAGGAAACTGGTACGACCACTGCAGTAGAAACCGGAAGTCAGCGGACTGCAGTTATGTTATACAGTGGATTGGCCGAGTATGACTGGGGAGAAAAAAGAACAAAAACAACAAGTGACAGAAAACAAGTTGACCGTTTCTGATATGAACCGATGTATTTAAGGCTGTATAATATACCTTGTACAATGTATAAGTCTTGACATGCTATTGTTGAACAGAAGGTATAACATAGCCATTTCAACTACCTGTCTTTAGACATACTGAGAAAAAAGAGCCAGGCCACATCCATCCCTAACGCTATGGGATGTGGTCCAAATGATGTGGGTTTTCCTCTAGAAAGAGACCAAATAAGAACAACAACAACAACAACACAAGGTGAGCATCCTGATACAGGACCATTCATGTATAAAAAATAACTGATAGTACAGTTCAAACTTAAATTCACAGTATTCTTTCTTATGGACGCTAAAAGAACCAAACCGTTTATTTACCCAAACAAAACAAAACAAAACAAAACAGAACCCACAGCCATGATCTTGACGCCGTTTTTCAGAACGCTTGAAGAACGTGGGGAAATTGATGCCGTAGAGGCGGAAAAAACATTGATGAAAAAGTTGGAGAAGAAGGAGAAGAGGAGAACATCTTCGGCTTCAGAGCAAAAATATTGAAGTGTGAGATGTCCTCAAGTCGGTCCAGGGCTCGCTGGAGGTAACCGTCACAAAGGCCTTGTCCTGGTCTGAGAGCTGGTCTGTCAGGGTTCAGAGGCCAGCAGACAGGCGGGTTGCTTCGTTGCAGATATGTAGATAAGGTGACGTCTGGACGCCAGTCCACCGATCGGTCAGCCGCTCGTCCTGCGCCGTGTCGGTTGTCCTTCAGTAAAACCAGCTGGATGTTCATGAAGTCCTGAGTCTGTCGCTGAGCAGCAGTTGAGATGTTTAAGCTCCAGGCTAGTTCTTCTTTTTTTCCACATGATCTTATTTGCATTTATACAAGTATATATTAATATTTTTTAAGTTTTAATCAGAAATCTTCCATGAGTAAGTTTTTAAACATAATTGGGAGAATTCTGGCAAATTAATGCCTGAAGAAACGAGGAAATATAAAGAATTTGTAGAGCTTTCAAAACACTGTGTGGTAAAAATACAGTATAGTCCGATGATAAAGCACCGCGTCAAGACGCAAGTTGTTGATGTCATTCCTTTGCTGTTGAGTTTCAGTAATTAAGATGCTGAGTTTTTACAGTTTCCCATCTGAAGAAGAAGAGGAGAGGCTGGTTAAGCATCTAAAACAAACTAATATAAAAAAAAATATCACACATGTATGAATAATGCTCCGACAGACGACTATGTTGTTTGTTAAGCTACAGTCCTGAAGATTCACATACACACAAATTCTTTAGATAGTCTCCATCCCTGGTGAGTTCAGATAATATCCGACACATGATCATCAGGGCCTGCAGACTGCTGCAGTGTGTGATAAGGATGGCTGGTGTCTGGTAGCACTTAGCCAGGAAAAACGACGGTGCATAGTGTTTTCATCTTCATCATAGTAGCCAGATGAGGACGAAGGCCGGTAGTGTTGAGTTAGAAGAAGTGAAGGTGTTGTGTCCAATCAGCACATACGACAGAACAAGCTGGGAGAAGACCTTTACCACCAGATAGTACTATATCAATAAGTACAACTCAGGTTCTACCAGGTTTTATTGTGTTTCTGACACAACAGCCCTGCTGATGCTTTCATTTGGAATGAAGCTCAGCCAACACTCACCTCACCAACACCTACACAGGACACACACCAGTCCAGTAACACCAGCAGATTCAGGACTGTAGCTTTACACACAATAATAATACACGTTATTTATACAGCACTTTTCTTAAAAGTTACAAAGAGCATAACAAGGAAGAGCCATGAACGCTGGCGGTCACTCACAGTGGTGTGTAGTGGATGAAGAGGAGGGTCTCAATGCGTCTCATTCAGGTTGTTGGAGGAGCATCCATGGGAGTCTCCATTGAGGCGTCTGTAAGTGTTACCTGTGAAACAGGATCAACACTTTACTGATGAGCCAACACACACCACAGCCGGGACACATACTGGACTTTAACATGCTCTGGATATGTGGGGCAGCTTAAGGCTTGAAGTGTAAAATGTAAATGTTCAGTCCTCGGGATCCCCCAGGAGGCGCTGGAGGGCGTTGCTGGGGAGAGGGACGTCTGGGGTGCCCTACATAGCTTGCTGCCACCACGACCCGACCCCGGAGAAGTGGCTGAAGATGAATGAATGAATGTAAATGTTAAGCGTAAACTGGTATTTACGTTCCAGCGTAGATTTTCTTTTTCTTAGATTTTGCATCTTGAAAAGGTGCCGTTTCTAATATGTCAGCAACCCTGAAGCATAACGAATAAAGACCAGCAGGGGCTGCTGAATGACAGAGGCTAAAACAAACTAAATGAATACCTCCTTACATTTCTCCATTCAGAAACACAGCAGCTAAGTGGCTCTGCTGTTGGACGACCTCAGAAGACGTGGATACCCACAGTCCTCAGCAAATGGCAGAAGTTGTTGAACATGCTGGTTACCTGCTACCGTTCTCTTTGATTTTCTTTTTCTTGCTTGCATCGATTTGCCATTTTTATCTAAGTGGAATGACACACAGTACTTTTAAGCCTGGTCTGAAGTAAAATCATTCCACAAACATCAGTTTCAGCTTGCTGCTACATGTGTTCAACAGAATTCATGTTTCTTACGACTACTGGTCCAAATAATCATGAGTTAAGAACCCCAGCCAAATTATATCTGACGTTTGGCGCTGCCATAATCTTTCACCTGAATCCGTCTTCATCCTTGGACATCCGACTGACCACCAATACACTTTTTATAGCACTCACTCAGATACAAGCATGAACTGTAGCCACATTATAACTGCAGTCCTCTACTGTTTCCCACTGAGAAGCTCTGCTGGAGCAGCCGGGTTTAATGGGCCTTGCTCAGGTGCACCTTGGCAATAGTTGTTAACGGATGTGTAATGTGTTTGACTTCCGCTTCGGGTGTGGGGAGATGGCGGCGCGAATTCACATTTGCAGCAGCCTCACCCAGTACCGTCCATGCAGTGTCTTTGTCCACGTCCACGTCATAAGTTTTGTCTTCGTTTGATGGCTGGGAGAGCTGGCGCAGGATCGGCTGGGAGAAGTTGGTCTGGTGCGTCTTGTGGGCCCAGAGACCACGGCTCTGCCTTGAGCTGCACCCGAGGAGGTAACACCGAAGGTGGTCTGACAGGACGCAGAAGCGAGGCAGGCTAAGCTAACTGCCAGTCCATGCAGACCGGCAGTTCTGATAACACCAAGGGCGGTCTGGCGGCCTCGCCTGGTGCTGACTGTGGTGTTTTTGGTGTCGTCCTGTGGCGTGCGGGGAAGTGTGTCGAGGGTGTCTGGCTGGTGGAGCTGGCACTGGATCGGCTGGAAGAGCTTGGTCTGCTTCGTCCGGTAGACCCAGGGACCCCTGCCTGGAGCTGCACCTGAGGAGCAAACACCGAGGGCGGTCTGACAGGACGCGGAAGCGAGGCTGGCTGGTGTTCGTTCCCTTGGACAGTGATTTTTTTTTGTTGTTTAGTTTGGATATGTGTGTTAGTTTGGGTATGTATGTTCTTGTAGTTTCTGGATGTGTTTTTTTCTTTGTGTTGCACTGCTGTGGGCTGGAGGAAACAGCATGTCGTTTCATTTCATGTGCGGAAATACATGAAATGAAACGACAAATAAAGTGTTCCTGACTCCTGATATCTGCTCTGCTACTGCTGTTATTCTGGAGGCGCTGCGTTCACCTAAACAATAGTACCTGTGTGTCCATTGAGAATGTTTGTTGTTGAAGCGGGTGATGCACCACGGGAGGCAAATTGGCGGTCACTGGCGTCATCAGTGTGTTCTGTGCGCCGCCGTTTCTCGGGAGAGCAGCCAATGTCACGCTTGTTGTCGTCACTGTTGTGGAAACGCCGCTTGCGTCTGTCCCTCTCCTGGCTGCCGCAGGCCCTGTAGCCGTGTTCCGTGACGGGGGGGCTTTGAACAGAACGCCGGCCTCCACAACTCTGCTCCGCGTCACTGTTGCTCTCATGCCTCCTCTTCTTCTTCTTTTTCTTCTTCTTGTGTTTGCCCTGCTCTGACGAATCAACATCGGAGCCTCTGGAGAAGACGACAGACAGATGACAGACAGGAAGATTAGACGCCACGAATGAGTCAAACTTTTTTCAAACCTGATGATCTACCATCGAAGGCTAAATGTAGGCTGACAATGTTTGCGTGTTGGTTTGCCAATAAACTAGTGCTCACACATCCCAGAGGACACTCACATCTACAAAACCAAATTACACAAAAACAACCACAGTGTGTGTTTTGTGTCCATATATGATAAGTCTGTGTGTGTGTGTGTGTGTGTGTGTTGGCTCCTTTGTCCTGGGCATCACACACCTGTCGTCACGTTGACGCTCTTTATCCCTCAACTTTTTCTTCTTCTTGCTTTTTTTGTGTTTTTTGCCATGACGCACCTCAGAGGCATCTTCCTCTTCCTCCCTCTTTGTTACAGCATGTGTTGTTTTGTCCCGGTCTTCATAGATGTCGCCTCCTATTCGTGGCAATGAAGGGCGGGGCTGCAGGGGCGAGGCCCTGACCTTGGCAGAGCTCTCTGTGTTCAGAGAAGTAGCCCTCTCGTGTTCGCTGATTCTGTCCTTCATTAATCGGGTCTCACGATCCTCGTCTCGCCCTTTCCAGCGGCTGTGGGGCTCCTCGCGGTGGGTGGAACCACGTCCCCTCTGCTCACGGTCCCGCCCCTCCCGTGAGCGGTGGTGGTAGTGGTGATAGTGGTGGTTGCAGCGGTCACGGTCTCGCTCTCGCGGGTGGTGTGTGGACCTCTCCCAGCGACGCTCTATATCCCAGTCCCGATAGTGACGGTCGCGGGCTGGCGAGCGTTCCCTGTAGGAGCGATGGTGATGATGATGATGACGATGATCATGATGGTCCCGGTAGTCACGTCTGTGGCGGTAGCGTTCTGTGTCAGAGTCTTGGTCCCGACTCCGGTCCCGGTGGTGTCTTTCCTTGTCGCGCTCTCGGCTATAGCCGGAGGAGAACAGTCTCTCTCTCTCCCTGTCTCGTGAAGATCGCCTCTCTCTCTCATGACCTCTGGAGCTAGGCTTCATGCCATGGTTCTCCCTGCCCGCTGTCTCTTCCTGAAGCTCTGCTGCCGGTCCGCAGGTCACTGGCGTCAGTCCTGGGTCTAGTACCCTGGCTTTGTCCTCACCCACCTCAGCCTGATGTGGGGCTGTGGGGGCTCCCAGGTTGCTGAGGCAGTGGTCTGGAGGGAGGGAGGGGGCAGCAGGTTTGTCCAGATGTGCAGAGGATGACGCTGGAGGTGCTGAGGGAGGAGAGCTAGCAGCAGAGGGCACTGTGTGTTGCAACAGCGGGTCACATGCGGTTTTAGCCCTTGAGTCATGCATGGTGGAGGGATGCTGGCCATGGCCCGCAGCAGCAGGTTTACTCTGAGAGAAGCTGGCCTGGCCATCAGCAGCACCATGTGTCTCTTTGCTCCTGAATAAATAAAAAAAAAAAGAACATCTTTAAGGACATCTTGGACTGAGGTGGGATGAATGTGAGAGAGTGATGAATATATGGGTGTAAAAACATATCTGTAAGTAACAGGAACTGACCAAGTCTAATCTTATCTTTTTAAAACGCAACCAATTATTTCAACTTTGTGCAGAGTCAGAACGCCGATCCCACCTTAGCTGACTGTGGTCAGCCTCCAGGCCGTTGGCCGTGCAGAGAGCTGTGAGGGACAAACTGCTGTGATCACCGGCAGAAACCTGACCAGCAAAAAAACAAGACATTGTTATTATCACTGTTACAATTACTATTATACTTATTATTGCTGTCATTATTATTGCTGTTATTAAACTGCTACTCCTACATAATCATCATCGTTATTAATTTAGCATTAGTAAAATACTGCATTGTTTCCTGACCTAGTAATGCAACAAAAAGCCAAACCTTATCAGAAGTGCCAAGTCCATTGACTTTGTGGTGTCCGTTGTGGTGTCCGTTTTGACTTGGTTTGGAGAAACCATTGGCCGGTCTGTTAAGTCCTTTACCGTTTTGATGAGCCCCAGCATCCCCGTTGACAGGACGCGGCGCCGGTCCATAGGCATCTCCTCCTTCGCTCCTACCATTGAGGTGAGACTTGGTGAGAGAGCCGTTCTCCAGAGAGCCGCAACCCTCCTGGTCAGACTCCTCTGAGGACTCATGACCGTAGGGCACCAGGAAGGAGCCTTCATTCCCGTGGCCACAGTTGTGATCCCTGTTGCCGAGAGAGGGGCCACTAATGTGCTGAAGCTGGCGTGGGAGGAAGTGGAGGTCTGAGGTAGACTGTGAGGAGGACGGCTGGCTGTAGGAAGAAGAGGAGGAAGAGGAAGGCCGGGTCTGTTTGGTCGGGCCGATAAAGAAGGAGAGTTTCTGCCGCTTGTTGGAGTCGGGGATCATGGTGGGCCGGCCAAGCGAGTGGGAGATGGAGGAGGAAGAAGGAAGGCCGTTGCTGGGTTTTCCCAGGCTGCTGCTGCTGGTGCTAGGCTTGGAACTGGAGGGATAGTCCCGCAGAGAACCATTCCCATTGAGGTGCAGGGAGTCCTGGTTAAGATCAATAAGACTATGTTACGTCACAGTCCCAGATAGACACATGCCTTGTGACTGTAAGGAAACGGTATTCTATGATAAGGAGCAGCCTGCCCAGAGACATTAACCATCAACCATGTTCCTGTTTTTTTCCCTTCTTTTGGTCACACTGACGTATGAGAAAAGGTTTTATCCTACCCTCATTATCTTCCAAGGGGTAACAACTTCTTTTTTTGAGGGGGGGGTTCCCCCCCATTTTTCTCTCCAAGTGTATCTGGCCAATTACCCCACTCTTCCAAGTTGTCCTGGTTGCTGCTCCACCCCCTCCACCGATCCGGGGAGGGCTGCAGACTACTACACGCCTCTTCCGATACATGTGGAGTCGCCAGCCGCATCTTTTCACCTGACAGTGAGGAGTATCACCAGGGGGACGTAGTGTGTGGGAGGATCACACTATTCCCCCCAGTTCCCCTTCCCCCCGAACAGGCGCCCTGACTGACCAGAGGAGGTGCTAGTGCAGCGATCAGGACACACACCCACATCCGGCTTCCCACCCGCAGACACGGCCAATTGTGTCTGTAAAGACACCCAACAAAGCCGGAGGTAACACGGGGATTCGATCTGGCGATCCCCATGTTGGTAGGTGACGGAATGAGGTAAAAACTTTTGCCTCAAATGAAGCTGGTGGTTCAGTGAAGGCAAGCTGCTGAATTCACTAAACAAAGTGGCAACAGAAACTGCAACCAAAATATAGCTGAGACATATACGTCCACAAAAACTAAGTTGTTAGAAACAGTTTGACGGGCATGAAGTCCATCAGTAAATGAAGAATCACCACTTCACCTCTACGGTCATCCTTTACCACAAGGCCCTGATGTCTCACAACAGATCAGTCCCCTTTAAAGTAGAAATATCAAAAAGAAATAAGAGTGTGGTACCTTGGTCATGTGTGGGGGCAGTTGGGGGCCTATGAAGCCAGCAGAGGCGTTAATGCGTGGCAGCACCACCGGCCGGGGTGACGACTGACCAGGGTTGCTGGGGTTACGACTGACATGGCTGTAGTCTCCTCCGTTCTTCATATCGCCGGACCTACGACCCGCACAGTGAGTTAGCGTCAGGGGGCTTTTACAGAGGGAATCTTAATCAGACTGAATAAAAGTACTATACACAAATGTACACTCACAAATTTCTCTTAAAATTCGAGACTTGAAATTTGAATTCTGTTTTATTGGAAGTGACATAAATGGGGGAAACAGCATTACGGTGACCAGACGTGTCGTACAAACTGAAATGGGGTTTACTCACTTAATGTAGAAAAGGACATAGGCCTGCTGGTTGAGGACAGACCTGATGTCACTGATGGACACAGACGAGTCATTCATTTGGTACCATTGCCCGTTACTGGCCTGGGAGACACAACATCAGGGGATGTCAGGTTAGCAACTCTGTTATGCAGTTTTACACAGATTTAGATATTTCCATTTCAAGATTTAAAATGCCCAGAACTTTGCTCTCCGAGTTTACTGGGAGAGTTCTACAGGCGTTCAAAACAATGTGTTGTATGCTGACGGTGGTCTAATAACTTTCACATCTACAGGTCACGATGTAAAAGTTTGAATAAAAATCCATAGAAATCATGCTGTCCTATATGTATATCACAACTTCTTAATGTCTCAACATTTTCCCACTGTTTGTTTGCAATTTCCAAACTTTTCATAGCTTTGAAATGCAAAAACCGTTCCGTTCTTTTTTCCACACCTGTGTAAGAGTCTCACAGTAGTCCAGACAGTGTTCCAAGTGTATTAAACTTGCCAGAAAGACAGTGTCGGTGTTAGTCTAAACAGAACAGTGTTGTCTTATCTTGTTCAGTACCTTAATGTAGCAGAAGTAATGTCCGGCGTGACAGCTGAAGCCAGAGTGGACCAGGACCGCGTACAGTCCGTACAGCTGAGGTTCTCCCTGGGACTGTGACATGAAGGGACGCAGGTCCAAGTACTCTGGATACCTCACATCCTGGAGACCAGAGACAATAAGCGACAACATTCACCCAAACCACTGCCACTACCCTCAGTTATAGAGCGCCTCCCTGTGGCCATGACATGTTACTGAAGATTATTCCAATGACTGAATACTTGATCGAACAGAGCAAGATACAAATTTTCCATTTTTTTTTTTTCTCAAATGAACTAAGAGTACATCAATTGTTAAAATTGTCCTAAAACATTTCTGTTCACTGTTGAGTGATGAAAATCAACTCAGCCACTGGGGATGCACAAGCCAGTGCATTCTTAGTGCCGGTCCCAAGCCTGGATAAATGGGGAGGGTTGTGTCAGGAAGGGCATCCGGCATAACACCTTTGCCAAATGAAATATGTGGATCATAAATCAGATTTCCATACCGGATCAGTCGAGGCCCGGGTTACCAACGACCACCACCGGTACCGTTGGCCAGCAGGGTGCCGGTGGAAACTATGCTACTGTTGGGCGAAGGAGAAGAACAGGGGGAAGGCATGTCCAGAGGCAGTGGAGGAAGAGGAAGGGCAGGAGTGTGGAGGTGAGTCGGAACTTTGAATGTTGACACCATGACTGGTAAAGGGAGAGAGCTGGCTGATATGATGGAAAGAAGAAAGGTAGACATACTGTGTGTACAAGAGACCAGGTGGAAGGGGAGTAAGGCCAGGAGCATCGGAGGTGGGTTCAAACTCTTCTACCATGGTGCGAATGGGAGGAGAAATGGGGTAGGGGTAATTCTGAAGGAAGAGTATGTCAAGAGTGTGCTGGAGGTGAAGAGAGTGTCAGACAGAGTGATGAGTATGAAGCAGGAAATCGAGAGAGTAGTGATTCGAGCAGACTTCAGTGGACATGCTGGTGAAGGGAACGGAGGTGATGGGTAAGTATGGTGTCAAGGAGAGAAATGTGGAAGGACAGTTGGTGGACGATTTTGCGAAAAGGATGGAAATGGCTGTGGTACATATTTCAAGGAACACTAGGTGATGTATAAGACTGGAGGAAAGTGCACGCAGGTGGACTATCTTATGCAGGAGGTGCGATCTGAACAGGATTAGAGACTGCAAGGTGGTGACAGGAGAACGTAGTTAGGCAGCATCGGATGGTGGTCTGTAGGATGACTTTGGAGACCAAGAAGAGGAAGAGAGTGAAGGCAGAGCCAAAGATCAAATGGTGGAAGTTGAAGAAGGAAGACTGCTGTGGAGTTCAGGGAGGAGTTAAGACTGGTACTGGGTGGTAGTGAAGAGTTGCCGGATGGCTGGGCAAGCACTGCAGAAATAGTGAGGGAGACAGCTAGGAAGGCACTTGGTGTGTCATCTGGACAGAGGAAGGAAGACAAGGAGACTTGGTGGTGGAATGAGGAAGTACAGCAAAGTATACAAAGGAAGAGGTTGGCAAAGAAGTGGGATAGTCAGAGAGATGAAGAAAGCAGACAGGAGTACAAGGAGATGCAGCGCAAAGTGAAGAGAGAGAAGGCAAAGGAAAAGGCGTATGGTGAGTTGTATGACAGGTTAGACACTAAGGAAGGAGAAAAGGACTTGTACCGATTGGCTAAACAGAGGGAGTAAGATGGGAAGGATTTGCAACAGGTTAGGGTGATGAAAGATAGAGATGGAAATGTACTGACAAGAGAGGAGAGTGTGTTGAGAAGGTGGAAGGAGTACTTTGAGGGACTGATGAATGAAGAAAATGAGAGAGAGAGAAGGTTGGATGATGTGGGCATAGTGAATCAGGAAGTGCAGTAGGTTAGCAGGGAAGAGGTGAGGGCAGCTATGAAGAGGATGAAGAGTGGAAAGGCAGTTGGTCCAGATGACATACCTGTGGAGGCATGGAGATGTTTAGGAGCGATGGCAGTGGAGTTTTTAACTAGATTGTTTAACACAATCTTGGAAAGTGAGAGGATGCCTGAGGAGTGGAGAAGAAGCATACTGGTACCGATTTTCAAGAATAAGGGCGATGTGCAGAACTGTAGCAACTACAGAGGTATAAAGTTGATCAGCCATAGCATGAAGATTTGGGAAAGAGTAATAGAAGCTAGGTTAAGAGGAGAGGTGGTGATCAGCAGCAGCAGTATGGTTTCATGCCATGAAAGAGCACCACAGATGTGATGTTTGCTTTGAGAATGTTGATGGAGAAGTATAGAGAAGATCAGAAGAAGTTACATCATTGTGTCTTTGCAGATTTAGAGAAAGCATACGACAGGGTGCCGAGAGAGGAGGTGTGGTATTGTATGAGGAAGTTGGGAGTTGCAGAGAGTATGTAGGAGTGGTGCAGGATATGTATGAGGGAAGTGTGACAATGGTGAGGTGTGCGGTTGGAATGACAGATGGGTTCAAGGTGGAGGTGGGATTACATCAAGGATCGGCTCTGAGCCCTTTCTTGTTTGCAATGGTGATGGACAGGTTGACGGACAAGATCAGGCAGGAGTCTCCGTGGACTACGATGTTTGTGGATGACATTGTGATCTGTAGCAAGAGTGGGGAGCAGGTTGAGGAGAGCCTTGAGAGGTGGAGGTATGCACTGGAGAGAAGAGGAATGAAAAGTCAGTAGGAGGGAGGACTGGAATTGTGAGGATGCAAGGAGTGGAGGTGACGAAGGCATATGAGTTTAAAGACTTGGGGTCAACTGTTCAAAAGTAACGGGAAGTGCAGAAGAGAGGTGAAGAAGAGAGTGCAGGCAGGGTGGAGTGGGTGGAGAAGTGTCAGGAGTGATTTGTGACAGAAGGGTACCAGCAAGAGTTAAAGGGAAGGTTTACAAGATGGTAGTGAGACCAGCTATGTTATATGGTTTGGAGACAGTGGCATTGATGAAAAGACAGGAGGTGGAGCTGGAGGTGGCAGAGTTGAAGATGATAAGATTTTCATTGGGAGTGATGAAGAAGGACAGGATTAGGAACGAGTATATTAGAGGGACAGCTCAGGTTGGAGGGTTTGGAGACAAAGCAACAGAGGCAAGATTGAGATGGTTTGGACATGTGTGGAGGAGAGATGCTGGGTATATTGGGAGACGGATGCTGAATATGGAGCTGCCAGGGAAGAGGAGAAGAGGAAGGCCAAAGAGGAGGTTTATGGATGTGGTGAGGGAGGACATGCAGGTGGCTGGTGTGACAAAGGAAGATGCAGAGGACAGGAAGAGATGGAAACGGATGATCTGCTGTGGCGACCCCCAACGGGAGCAGCCGAAAGAAGATGAGTGATGAAAATCAAAACTATATATTAATTTGTTCTCCTTTTGGATCAGAATCAAAACACTGATTGTCATTTCTTCGCTTTAATGTGATGCTCAGCTGATTGATTACCTGCCTCCACATTGCTACACCAACCAAATGTCAAATAAAATAACTAAAACCACCTTAAAACAGGATTTCCAGTGTGTGTAGCTACCTTTGTGATTTTCCCTCCGCTGAAGTTTGCAAAACGTTTCAGTGAGATGGTGAGGACGTTGGAGCTGCGATGGATGGTGAATCTCTTTGAGGCCGTGACCATTTTTATGCACCTAAGGAAGCGACACTCACATTCAGTCCAGTTAGAAAAAGGAAAAAGGCTGTGATGGTAGAAAGATGTGTCAACAAACATACACTCTGACTACTTACTTTGTGCATTTATATGCATTTTCTCCTTCCAGCTGCTCAGGCTTCACAAACTGTTCAAGTGCTTTGGTAACACTGGGAGCCGTCTGTGCAGAGGTAAACCAGTCATGAGTCTGACTTCTTAAAACCATTTGAACGGCACAATTAATGTTATGTTAAATGTAGCAAAAAAAAAAAATTGTATATCTACAAATGCCATCAAATAAGATTGTTACCTTAATTTCCAAAGTTATATCCAAAAAAGGGTCAAAAGTATCGGACACTGCCTTGCAGTTTAAACACTTAACTGTGGGGGAGAAAATGGTCATTGGAGATGTTTTAGCTTGGCGAAGCCATGACACGTTCAGATATGCTATGACATTTTAAAAACCAGTGAAACACCTGTTAGTAGTTATAAACCAATGAACAGACTAAGAAAACAAAAATAAAAAACGATGACAAACCTCTGGACCTTAAATACCCTCCAAAGACTTGATGGACGAATGTGGTTGCCTGTGTTTGCCTGTCCAGTCTGTTCCAAAGGAAGAGTGGAAGAATAGATTTCATCAGGACACAACAGAAACAGACTGAAATAATAGTACCGCTTTAAAAACAAGGTTCATATGCAAAAACTGAACACTAAAAGTTCATTTTTTCCACATGAGGTCAGGATATATTAGCCTTAGACAGCGAGGGGGACGGACACGAGGGACAGCAGAGGAACTAGAGCAAGAGTAATTCTTTAAGAGGCCACCTGTTGGTACAGAACAGGAACCGACAGAATATATCAGATCCCCAAAGTCAGACTTCACGAATCCCTTAAGCACTCAGGACAACACATCTATTAATCATGTCTTATATTGTAGCGGTAGTTAAAAATAGTGTCTCAGTTTGTGTGTGCATGTAACCTACTTCCTGGCAGTGGCGCTACAGACCTCTTCTTTTCACTTAACACCTCCATATCAATGTAATTCCACCATATCACCATGCAGTTCTCAATATGATTACGTTATGTCCACTGCAGGGTCTATGGGGGATGTTCGAAGGATTACCAGAACAACCCATATCCCATTTCCTCTCAAGACTGTGCCTCTGAATTTAACTCCTGATGGACATCTCGTGTCAACATCTCTCACTTGTTCCATCATTCTCGACAATTACACATGGTAAAGGGACACTATCCAAAGACAAATGAAAATCAGCATAGGATTAAGTGTGAACTATTTCTAATATCGCCCAGCTGAGTGCCCGGTCCCAGGACCTACTTGGTTCCAGGAAGGCAGGACTTTTGCATAGCATCCACCGTGTAGCGCAGGAACTCGTGGGCGTCCTCCTGGCTTCCATAGCGGAAGTGCTTTGCAATCCCTTCAAAAGAAGACACACAAAAAAACAAAGTCTGAATGCGATGCACATTTAGAATAAATAAGAGTGGTGGTACTGTCGTCTACTTATAACTCAAGTCTCTGAAAACCACATCTGGAGGCGAGCTGTTAATGCACAATGTGGTTGATCAATAGTCTATCATTTTTAAAGACCGGGTTGCTAATCTGTAATGAAAAGCTTGTGTCAGGTTTTCCCTCCAAAAAAAAAAAAAAGTAAACAGCAGATAGCACCTCCTACTGAGCATTTGAGGAGGAACATTTTAGACTGGAGAAACCCACTCACTTACTTTTAAGCTCATTAAGGACCCCGATGGGTTTGATGACATTTCCAGAGTTGGCAAAAACCTGAATGATGTGGTTTTGCATGGTGCACATCATACAGAAGCCTGGCTCATGACCTACCCCAGGGACAGACAGGCAGAGCGTTCATCTTTATAACAAATCAATAAGTCGATTAATCAATCGATTGAAGTTTAAATAGTACTTCTCATATATAAAAATGCAGTGCAGTGTTCTTTCCATGAGACAATCATTTACCTTGACATAGGACAAGAGTATGTAGAGGGTCAATATTAAACATGGTTAAAGTGCTTGAATAAATGTAAGTGTGTGAGTGTGCTTGCTGATTTCCACGAGCATAAGGAGAGGATGTTCCTTGGAGAGATGTATTAAAATCTCACCAGAGAGGTTTGCAAAATGATTTCTGGTTAAAACGCTGATACTACGGGCCAGTGGAGACTGCTACAACTTACATGTTTTGGAATGCTCTCGTGTTAGCATGTAGTTGGTGAGTGGGGGAGTGTATGACAGACACTGCAGGGCTGAGTTGAGGAAGCAGGTGTTCCCCATGTTCTGCAGGCCTGCCCCAATGCGATGGACCTGAGTCCACTTCAGGTTGAGCCGCTCTGGGGAGAACAGGACCTTCTGGGGCAGGGCAATCCCATCGCCACTGGTCATCATCACTGCAGACACAGAAAACACACGACAAATATAATTATCAAAATAAGAGCCACTCTTATTAACCAAGAATAAAAATGTACCGGAAACTTTGTCAAAACTGATTGAGGACTAGCAGCTTGGAGTAAAATTAGCAAGTAATGACAGGGATAATAAAAGAAAGAAATTGAACGAAGTACAAAACATTATGTAATTCTAAATGACTGTAACACAACACCACACAATGCCAGATCCCATCAGAAGCCCGATCCAATCAGGTGTCGAGTTCAGGCCATTGATTATGTTTTCTGCTGGGAGAGCGGTGTGGTTATATAACAGGGTGAGTCCGACAGTGAGAGCAGCAATTCGACACCTACGAGAGTTAACAGCTCCACCGGCTGTCACTGGCACACACACACACACACGTCTGTATGGCAGAGGAATCTAAAGACACCTTGTAGTCAGGATTACTAAACAGTCCTTTGTTACTCTTTGGTAAATAACATTAAGAGTGAAAGGTTTGCCTAAGGTCTTTTGACAGAGTTTTAAACGAGTTTTATCAGTTTTCCTTATCCAAACTCATGCAGCCCTGCTAGTCTCAAATTCAAATGGTTACTTCGTTAAATAATTTACTTTGAGATGGTAAGAAATAAAGACAGCAACGTTCTGCAGTCAGTAAGTACTGCCTAACTCTTGTTGCCCAACTAATGTTGAGTGGATTTTAAGCAATTCTTCCAAAAGTACAAAAGAAAATAAAAGCTGTGTGTGCGTCCATTAGCTGGTTTTAAGGGAAATCATGTGCAGGACTTGAAAAACTTTAAGCAGAAAAACTGAGATTTGAAAGAGTAACTTGTCACTGCAGAATAACAAAAACACATTTCCATCGCTCTATATGGTGTATGGTATCTATCAACTTTTCCTCCTCAACCAATTGTAATTTTTTTGTGTTGCAATATATATATATTTTTTTAATATCTGGTGATACCGTAATTTTTTATAATCATTTACAAAATCAAAGCCCTTGATAGAAACATAGCTTATGAGAGCAGCAGGGAACATAAGTTGGCTTACAGTCCTGAAGTGCATAATGTCTAAAAGCACTCGTAGCATGCTCCATATGTTTGACACAAGGTAGTCCGCCCAGCTCTGTACGCAACAAGATATCCCAAAGTTATCAGAATCAGAATCGGATCATCTCCATACTTTCTACAAATTTCACTGCTTGCTTCTAAGAACACACGGTGACAATGCACAGCTTTTTAATCCCACAAGCTCCTACCCTGCTCCTTGGTCCGGTCGGTGGAGTGGGGGGTGCTGCTGTACACTGTGGCTCCAGGCATGGGGCCGAGACAGGCTCCTGGTGCCTTCGCCCTGGGGGAGTCATCAGGCATGGCAGGGCCCATTCCCCAGCTGTTGGAACAGCTGCCATCCATCCCCACGTCTCCACTGGCGAAGGGGGAGCGCTTGCACCCAACTGACTCGTGGTCAGACTTATCTGAAGATCTGTCAACTATGGTCATTGTTCATTGCTGTGGATGACACAAGAATAATGGGGTATACAATTTAGCAAGCTGCAGAGGAGGATTATGAACGTGGAGGTGTTTCTTCTTTCCGTCCTTTTAAGTTACGTTTGTGTGGCAGTAATTTTATGAAGCTCTCAAGAAGCACCAAACTGCCTACTTATAAAGTGAAACACAGGGCAGCAAATTAAGACCACCAGCCAGACAAGTGACCTGCAAGACAAACTTCACAGTAACATTTCCCTGCTAGATTAAAACACTCTGGCAGGTAATTAACTGTCCTTCATCAGTATATTCTTCACTTTAGTTGCAGAGTAAAATCAACAAAGTGGTCTGTGAATTTAGTGATGCACCAGTCATTGAATTAGGCCATAAAGTTTGCTTACTGCCCCAAAACTACTCTACTCACTTTTATCAAGAATAAACAAACAAATAAATAAATATACTTACATCACCACCAGCCAACTCAACATCTGATCAGACATTTTAAAATGAACAACTGTACTTTACTGCATGGGAGACATCAGTCATAATAAGTTGGTTTAATAGTTCCATTCTTACAATAGAGGGTCAATGCATTGAATGTGTATCTTGACGTATACAACGATACAAGGTCTGCCAGGGAGGCTGTGCAGTTTTGCATTTGATTTCCATACATGACAGAACAAAGGGGGAATTGTCACTTTCAAAGTGAGCCCCTATTGGTGATCAAGGTGCAGCCCTGCAGGGAAAACAGGACGTTTGGAGATAAGCTTCCGTGATTAAGCCGTGCTCAACGTCGGTTTGACTATTTGTGATTGAATCAAAGAAGCTGCGGAGCGTGTGGCCAAAATGACCAACCCATGTGGCTCTCGGTGGGAAGGTGCAGTAAGAACAGCGGCTAACCGGAGGATGTGCGTTCACTGGCGGGCAACGCTTCACCTTGACTTCCCCACACACACACACACACACACACACACACACGCACACACACGTTAGTGAGCCAGCATCGTCACTGCTGAATTCATAGCCAGTTGTAACGTGGGGCTGATTCAGAAGCTGGGGTCCTACAATACCTGGTGATACTTTAGACCAGTGGGTCTCAATCAGAACCTCGGGTACCACCAGCGCTACCGGCTTTCTATTCTGCAGCAGTCAGTGTTCGGCTGTTGCCCCGGGTCTAAAACCCCTCCGATATGAGGTGGGAACCATGCCTGCTATACCACACCTGTTATAACAGAAACCAGCAGCACACGAGGACTCGACTGAAACCCACTGATTTACAAACGCCGGCCAGAAAACACTCCGCAGACCAGCGACCACTTCAGCGCCAGGCTGCCATCTGGCTCACCGCGGGTCCTATTGTGTTGACCCGGCTATCGCTGCTCCGGAGCACCGGCGCTCAGACCACCGGTGCTGCCTTTCCGAACCCACTACAGCACACATTCACAGTACCCATGAACCAGAACCTAGCCCGCGCATGCGTAATAGCCGCTGGTGGGACTCGACCACAGGCAGGCTGAAACGTTAGAAGACCGGTTCACATGGACCGGGGCTACAGCTAGCATGGTAGCCTAGGCCTCTACCGCGCAGCGCAGTAAGGCGGTTTAAGGAAACAGGTTTGCTTTAATCCCGGTGCGGGACCGGGACGCCGGAAGGTCAAAGACCAGGGGAAGGTGCGCGGCTGGCCGGCCGCACCGTTAACTCCACGGTAACACGGTGAAAGGGGGCCGCGGCGGAGACGTTACCCCCCCTCCCCCGTCCCCGACGCTGGGAGCGCCGTCTGGCGCTGCGCTACAGCGGGAAGCCGCCGCCACAACGCCGCCGCCGCCGCCGCCAGTACCGGGCCGCCACGCACGGCGGCGTCGCACCCCGCGTCGGGGCGAAACGAGCGGGATAAGAACGCCCCGAGTCCGGCTCCGTCCGAGCGGGAAAGCCGCCATTTGGCCACATGTGCGGTTGGCGCTGCCCCGTAAGGAGGGGCTCGTCCCCGCTCCGCTCTCCGACATGACACCCGCGGACTGATCACCGGTGTGAGGCGACTGCGGCGAGCCGGAGCCGCGTAACTCCGCTCAGACGCCACATCTGGGTATGTTACGTGTCCGCCGACCCCCCGGGCGCGAAAACACTCACCTGTGACTTATAATAAACGTGTTATAATACGTTTTAACTCCATTCCTTATTTCCAACGGCTGTCCGGCGGTGAACAATGACGTAGGTAATTGCCCCACGGGTACATCCGGGTATCGGAGGTGAGCGGCGGCTCCTGATTGGTTCGTTCCGTGCGGAGAAATCCGTCGTACGTCCACGTTTTGTGTTCCCGTTCCGTCATTCTAACGTCTACTAAGAATAAAGCACGTTCTACTAAAGAATAATGTATGTTCTAATTAAAAGTCAAGTATATTCTACTAAAGAATAATGTATGTTTTAATTAAAAGTAAAGTATATTCTACTAAAAATAAAGCACGTTCTACTAAAGAATAATGTATGTCCTAATCAAAGGTAAAGTATATTCTACTAAAAATAAAGCACGTTCTGCTAAAGAATAATGTATGTCCTAACTAAAAATAAAGCACGTTCTACTAAAGAATAATGTATGTTCTAATTAAAATTCAAGTAGATTCTACTAAAAACAAAGCACGTTCTACTAAAGAATAATGTATGTTCTAATTAAAAGTAAAGTATATTCTACTAAAAATAAAGCACGTTCTACTAAAGAATAATGTATTTTCTTCATAAAAGTAAAGTATATTCTACTAAAAACAAAGCACGTTCTACTAAAGAATAATGTATGTTCTAATTAAAAGTAAAGTATATTCTACTAAAAATAAAGCACGTTCTGCTAAAGAATAATGTATGTCCTAACTAAAAATAAAGCACGTTCTACTAAAGAATAATGTATGTTCTAATTAAAAGTCAAGTAGATTCTACTAAAAACAAAGCACGTTCCACTAAAGAATAATGTATGTTCTAATTAAAAGTAAAGTATATTCTACTAAAAATAAAGCACGTTCTACTAAAGAATAATGTATTTTCTTCATAAAAGTAAAGTATATTCTACTAAAAACAAAGCACGTTCTACTAAAGAATAATGTATGTTCTAATTAAAGGTAAAGTATATTCTACTAAAAATAAAGCACGTTCTGCTAAAGAATAATGTATGTCCTAATTAAAAGTAAAGTATATTCTACTAAAAATAAAGCACGTTCTACTAAAGAATAATGTATGTTCTAATTAAAAGTAAAGTATATTCTACTAAAAATAAAGCACGTTCTGCTAAAGAATAATGTATGTCCTAATTAAAAGTAAAGTATATTCTACTAAAGAATAATGTATGTTCTAATTAAAAGTCAAGTATATTCTACTAAAAATAAAGCACGTTCTACTAAAGAATAATGTATGTTCTAATTAAAAGTCAAGTATATTCTACTAAAAATAAAGCACGTTCTACTAAAGAATAATGTATGTTCTAATTAAAAGTAAAGTATATTCTACTAAAAACAAAGCACGTTCTACTAAAGAATAATGTATGTTCTAATTAAAAGTAAAGTATATTCTACTAAAAATAAAGCACGTTCTACTAAAGAATAATGTATGTTCTAATTAAAAGTAAAGTATATTCTACTAAAAATAAAGCACGTTCTACTAAAGAATAATGTATGTTCTAATTAAAAGTCAAGTATATTCTACTAAAAATAAAGCACGTTCTACTAAAGAATAATGTATGTTCTAATTAAAAGTCAAGTATATTCTACTAAAAATAAAGCACGTTCTACTAAAGAATAATGTATGTTCTAATTAAAAGTCAAGTATATTCTACTAAAAATAAAGCACGTTCTACTAAAGAATAATGTATGTTCTAATTAAAAGTAAAGTATATTCTACTAAAAATAAAGCACGTTCTACTAAAGAATAATGTATGTTCTAATTAAAAGTAAAGTATATTCTACTAAAAATAAAGCACGTTCTACTAAAGAATAATGTATGTTCTAATTAAAAGTCAAGTATATTCTACTAAAAATAAAGCACGTTCTACTAAAGAATAATGTATGTTCTAATTAAAAGTCAAGTATATTCTACTAAAAATAAAGCACGTTCTACTAAAGAATAATGTATGTTCTAATTAAAAGTCAAGTATATTCTACTAAAAATAAAGCACGTTCTACTAAAGAATAATGTATGTTCTAATCAAAAGTAAAGTATATTCTACTAAAAATAAAGCACGTTCTACTAAAGAATAATGTATGTTCTAATTAAAAGTAAAGTATATTCTACTAAAAATAAAGCACGTTCTACTAAAGAATAATGTATGTTCTAATTAAAAGTCAAGTATATTCTACTAAAAATAAAGCACGTTCTACTAAAGAATAATGTATGTTCTAATTAAAAGTCAAGTATATTCTACTAAAAATAAAGCACGTTCTAATAAAGAATAATGTATGTTCTAATTAAAGGTAAAGTATATTCTACTAAAAATAAAGCACGTTCTGCTAAAGAATAATGTATGTCCTAATCAAAAGTAAAGTATATTCTACTAAAAATAAAGCACGTTCTACTAAAGAATAATGTATGTTCTAATTAAAAGTCAAGTATATTCTACTAAAAGTAAAGCACGTTCTACTAAAGAATAATGTATGTTCTAATTAAAAGTCAAGTATATTCTACTAAAAATAAAGCACGTTCTACTAAAGAATAATGTATGTTCTAATTAAAAGTAAAGTATATTCTACTAAAAATAAAGCACGTTCTACTAAAGAATAATGTATGTTCTAATTAAAAGTACAGTATATTCTACTAAAAGTAAAGCACGTTCTACTAAAGAATAATGTATGTTCTAATTAAAAGTAAAGTATATTCTACTAAAAATAAAGCATGCTCTAAAAATAAAGCCTGTTCTACAACAGAATGAAAGCCACTTTATTCGACGTGTGTTCTCTGCACGTAAACCATCCATTGTATAGTAGCAGTGGGCAGCTGCAGCGCCCGGGGACCAACCCTTCTTCAATAGCCTTGCTCAGGGGCACAGGCAGGAGTATTAACCCTAACATGCATGTCTTTTTGATGGTGGGAGGAAACCGGGGCACCTGGAGGAAACCCACGCAGACACGGGGAGAACATGCAAACTCCACACACAAAGGATCTGGGACGGCCTGGGGTTCGAACCCAGCACCTTCTTGCTGTGAGGCAGCAGTGCTGACCACTGGGCCGCCGTGCTGCCTTTTTTTTTTGTGGAACGAAATGAATAAATTGTTTTACTAAAAGAATAGTCTGTTCAACTAAAGAAAGCCGTTCACTAAAAATAGTCTGTTCTACTGTAAAAGTCCTTTTCACTAAAAATAAGTAAGTATTCCACTAAAAATAGTCTGTTCTACTGTAAAAGAGTCTGTTTTACTAAAGTCTATTCTGCTAAAATTCAAGTGTTCTACTATAACAAAGTCTTCTTCTTTCAGCTTGGCCCCGGTTTCTCAGGGGTCACCACAGCAGATCGTACAGTTTTCATCAGCACCCTGTGAGGGCACACCACCAATGGTGGCTGTTGTTAACCCGGACCTCAGCCATCTGCACCTTCTACTTTAACAAAGTAAAATCAACTATGTTCTGCGATAAAATAGTGTGTTCTACTAAAAATAAAACAGCCGCTGCCGCTCAGATTCTCATGTCTGTGGGGCATATAGGCTCCAGCATCCCCGCGACCCTGAGAGCAGGATAAATACAATGGAAACAATGGATGGATGGATATTATAATACTAATATCTAACTTCCTGAACTCTCAATTCTGTTATGAGTCACCTTTCACATTCTACCAAACCCAATGCTTTTATTTACAATAATACTGGGAGATATGGAAAATATTATCATAGTTGTCATGTGGAACTTTACATATTAATTTATATAACAATATCTGACTCCATATGTAAAACACCGTGCTGAAGACGCCACCTGAGGCTTATCACACTGACCTGTTTGGTAATGTAAAGGATAATATCAAACCAGAACTAGTTTTCAGAAAATACTCCCTAAAATATTTTACACCCCATCTTGTGGGACATTTTGGGTCTTAAATTCTCATTATCAATAATTTTGACCACAAAACTGTATAACAACATGACAATATCTGAATTTTATCCCAATAAAATACATTGAAAGATAAATGATGATAATGAATTATTGCCCAGTGCATGTCTCAAACTCCAACAAAAACCAGTATAAATTAGTTTATTTTAAAGTTTAATGCACTTATATAGTTACACATTCACATCTATATAAACAGGACATAAACATGCAAATTAAAACTCTTGCATCAAGTCATTCAGTCTGTTTTCACAGTCAGGTTACTTTTCTGAGCTCTGAAGCTGACTGATCTGCCTCCGCAGCTGAAGGATCTCCTCCTCCTGCTCTTCAACCCTCCTCTGCAAGCCATGGATCACCTAGAACAACAACAGGAGCAAAGATCATTCAGTTTAGTAGTATTATAATTACACTAATCTTATTTGTGTTACTGTTATCAGATCAGTATTATCAGGGTCGCTATAAATAGCAGCACGCTAACAAGTTTGATCTACAGATAAGACTGGATGAAAGTTTTAATGTCATCACAGCAGCAGCATAGAGATAAGCAAAGACAACCATAGAGACTCAGGATAACTCCCATAAATGAATGCATAAAATAAAGGTACACCACTGTTGTCCACAGAAAAATTAAATTAAAAATGTTTTGAAATGCTTACTTTACATATTTCTCTAAATTTAACCAATACAACAGAGTATAAGACTCATATAACTCCCAAACTATTTGCACTCAAGTTATCATAAACTTATCGCACATGCAAAAATCCATCCGTCTATCCATCTTTTATCTATACCCATTTAATCCAACTCAAGTGTTCAGTGTTGAAGAAGTGTAGTCCTGCATGCACTGGCTAGAAGGCATGGAGACATCCTGGACAGATCACCAGTCCATCACAGCACTGACACACACACACACACACACACACACACACACACACACACACACACACACACACACACACACACACACCTATGGACCATATAGTCTCCTTTTCACTTAACATGCATGTCTTTGGACTGTGGGAGGAAAGCCATGCAAACATAGGCAGAACATGTAAACTCCATAGCGAGAACACGTGAACTCTATCGAGAGAACATGTAAACTCCATGGGGAGAACATGTAAACTCCATAGCGAGAACATGTGAACTCTGTCAGGAGAACGTATAAACTTCATGGGGAGAACATGTGAACTCCATAGGGAGAACATGTAAACTCAATGGGGAGAACATGTGAACTCTGTCGGGAGAACGTGTAAACTCCATAGGGAGAACATGTAAACTCCATGGGGAGAACATGCAAATGCCACTGGGAGAACATGTAAACTCCATGGGGAGAACATGTGAACGCCATGGGGAGAACATGTGAACTCTGTCGGGAGAACGTGTAAACTCCATAGGGAGAACGTGTAAACTCCATAGGGAGAACATGTGAACGCCATGGTGAGAACATGTAAACTCCATATGGAGAACATGTAAACTCCATGGGGAGAACATGTAAACTCCATGGGGAGAACATGCAAATGCCATTGGGAGAACATGCAAACTCCATAGAACATGTAAACTCCATAGCGAGAACATGTGAACTCTGTCGGGAGAACGTGTAAACTTCATAGGGAGAACATGTAAACTCCATGGAGAGAACATGTGAACTCCATAAGGAGAACATGTAAATGCCATACAGATAGACTGGTATTGAAGCAACAGCTGCCTCCCAGCAAGAGGGCCCATTTAAAAATGTCCTGTGAAAGTCAAACCATATTGGTCATTCATCCATCCCTTCCTTCCTACCATGTCTTTACTGTTGAAAAGCTGGCTCTCTAGTAGTTGGGTTGCGCTTGGTCGCATACTGGGGTCTTTACTGGTGAGCTTCATGATGTGTTCAGCTAGGACTGTCCATCTACAGCAAAAGGACCCTGGGATTTTGCCATCCCGCAGATCCCCGAGAGTCCGCACACGCTCCATCTCCGTCCCGAAGGGCTGGAATAACTCAAGGGCCAGCACTCCTATGCTGTACATGTCTGACTGGAAAAGCATCACACATGTACACAGAGATTAGACGCCTATCTCCACTCACATCAGCAGATGACGTGTGTGTTCCTGTCGGCCTACGAGTTCAGGTCAGGTCACACAGACTTCTGGAGATGGTTTTACCTTTGAGTCGTAATGAGAGCCCTCCAGTTGCTCTGGTGCGGCATACACAAATGTACCCACGCCTGTCGTGTGTGTGGAGCCTGTGAGAGGCATCAGAATATGTGAGACAAACGGACATATCACCATCTACTGGAAATGAAAGGAAGTACAGCATGATTCCTGGAACCTGTCTTAATACACACACTCCTACCGTGTTATGCAAAAGGCAAAAAACGCCTAATTTACCAGCATTGAAGGATGTAGAGAGTAATGGTTCATGGTCATCCACTATTATATCCCCGCAGGCCAGGCCAAAGTCTCCGATCCTAACATGGCAGTCGCGCCCATGGAGGAAAATGTTCCTTGGCTGTGAAATCAAGTACAACAATAAGTGTGTGTCTGCAGTAGATCCATTTGGAAGTCATATTCTGTCTACAGCTAAGCATATCTAGATTTAAATGGGAACTGTCTCTCAAACTTTTACAGGTGTTCTCGTGATTAATATTTAATGTATATTTCCTTTTTCCTGATACCGTTCCCCTGATGGAGAACACAGAGGGCAGAAACACTGCCTCGCTACAGGCTGTGTGCACTACAGATTACATGGCAAACTAAATTAAATTCCATCAATGATCTAGTTTAAATTTGGAGATACCGCTCTACAGATTCTGCTTTTCACAGAGAGGTTAGTAAAGATTCTTTCTACATACGTATACTGTTTCCCTATAATTTACATATTAAGGTTTCTTTTGTTTTGTTACATTAACTGTATGTATTCTGCACTATTTCACTATGTGTGTAATTATCTAGTGTCCCACTCAGAGTTTGTTGTAAATCTGTCTATTGTATTTCATGTTTATCTGGAAGAGGAATCCCTCCTAATGTCTTGATGCATGCTCAATAATCCAGGTAAGGAAATCACAGAAGGTAGAATCAGTTCATCTGGACACACCGTGTACTGACAGATACGTCTCATCATCATTTAAGTGACCTCTTCAGTCTCACCTCACTGCAGGTGTCCCCACCCTTATAAACAATACAGTGACTGCAGGTGTCCCCACCCTTATAAACAATACAGTGACTGCAGGTGTCCCCACCCTTATAAACAATACAGTGACTGCAGGTGTCCCCACCCTTATAAACAATACAGTGACTGCAGGTGTCCCCACCCTTATAAACAATACAGTGACTGCAGGTGTCCCCACCCTTATAAACAATACAGTGGCATAACCACCCAAACCAACGACCAGTTCCATATGCAGATATGGGTGTGGCCACTAACTAGAGTTACAATGACCATGTGTATTACTCACAGAGGATTGAGGAATAGTTGCAATCACAGCATTGAAAGGGTCCAGACATACCAAACAGACTAGTGGCGACGAAGGCTGACTGTTGCATCGCCTCATGTTGCCTGCTGTCTGGGCCAAAAAGTAGCACTTGAACACACCGCAAAGACTACAGCCGATGGCCAACTAGCATGTACGTTCTGCACTGATTTGCTAAGCTGAACAGCCAATCAGAGTGATCTCTCTCACCGACGGGCTCCGCCGATTCAACATGCTGAACTGGCCGAAAAGCTGCCGACAGGGGTCCGACTAGTGCTGACGGTGCAGGACATACCGCAAAAACTAGGGTCACAGATGCTCACCGACAGCCCGACATTGGCCGACCGTCGGCCTGGTGTGTCAGGGCTCTAAGATGGTGACAGATGTAATCAGATCTTCCTCTGACAAAATCAGTTAAGAAATACTTCAACTCATCTAATGAAACCCAGCCTCCATACGAAACACATCACCTTCAAGTCTCTGTGCATGATTCCCTTGGAGTGGATGTACTCCACACCTTCCAGTATGTTCCTCAGCAGGTTCAGAGTGACCTCTGCCTCCACGATGCCATAAGGACCTGGACATGAAAATATACAGAAGATGACTGCATATTCATCCTACACCTAAGAGTGAATTAAAGTTCATAAAACCAGAAAACGCAGGAACCAACCGTGTTTTTTAGTATTTCTTTGAATCAGGTGAAACATGTTTGAACTTGTCACAAACTTTCATAAAATAGGGCAGAAGTGGCCAAAACAAACATCAGGGAGGACATCCACACATGAGTTTGTTTTGTTTAAGGACATTTTAACTAGTTTAAACATACTTTCAATGATAGATTCACTTCTTCATTAATCATTTTACACTACATTGCTGTGGGAGGGCAAATCCTCGGAGGGGTGTTTTGGACTGCCCTACACCGCACTGGAGCATACGCTGCCATGTGTCAAGCTAGACACCACATGTCGTATCTTTGTGCCATCTAGTATCTCTGTCATGTGTTACTGAAGCACAACGGAGGACTCACATCTGGAGCCGGGTTCCTCTCTGGGTCTGGCATTCCTCTCAGTGAGCCAGTCTTTCAGCGAGCGCTCGCAGAGCTGCATCTGGATGTAAAGCATCAGCTGGAAATGAACCTGAAGACGAACACAAACACACACTGTCACTGACACAAAACAACACTGCACTTCACTCCAGCTACTCCAGCTGTGGCACTGGATGAGTAGTAGTAGTAGGTTTTTGAGCATTGTGAGCATTGTGTACTTTTATTCATGTATTTTTCCCTTTTCTTTGTTTCTTGACTTAACAATGAACTGCCTTTATGTTGACTATTTTACTGTAAAGACAATATAGGTTACTATTTACAGAAAAGCACTGTAACTCAGCACTTCAGAATATAACACTAACGCAGCTGCTCTGGTGGCCGAGCGGAATAACCCGCCGTTCCTGCACCCCGCTCGTCATGTGGCTGGGAGGTTCGTATCCCAGACTCGCCGTAACCGGTCACGGCCAGAGCGTCCACGGGGTAAGGCATTCATTAGACCACCCTTACCCAAGGGATAGTGGGTGTAGATCGGTGTAGTGTTCGGGGACTCGTCGTTCTCCAGCGACCCCTCTGGCCCATCCAGGCGCCTGCAGCCAAGCAACTGAAAGCGTTCTCCCTACGCCTCCTTCACGGCCTGAAGGTGATGCAATCCATGCGAGGAGGCTTCAGCGTGTAAACTAGCGAGAGCAGCCGACACGAGTTTGAAGGAAGCTGGTGTAACGACTATCTCCTTCCTGTGGAAACGTGAGCCAGGGGAGTTATTCGACAAAAGTTCCGGCCATATGCCATTGGGTTAATCGGGTGGGATAAGGGGAAAACTAGAAATAAATTTTAAAAAAAAAAAGAATATAACACTAACAACAAAAACAACAATAACTAGGATTCTTGATCCAGATCCAGAAAGTCTTATCTCACTTGCCCTGCTTAGGCAGGTCAGAGTTCAGGGGTCGTATCTCTGGAGCTGGTGGGTTTTAAGGATGTCTTACTCTACCAGGACTTGGTTAAACTGTTAATTCAAATTACTGGGTCTCTCTTTTCCTCTGGACTTATCTCAGTGTTCCAACTCATACGCGACCACGTTTGTAGTAAACATGATAAATGTAGTAACATTGTTATTTGTCCGTCGCAGCGACGAGGACCATCTAGTCATCCTGTGATGGATGACTGATGACTTGCGCGATGATTAAAGTGAGGAAGAGTTGCACATCATCAACCCCACTCTCTCGTCGAAGACCACCTACTACCAGTGGCAAGACTAGCGAGACAACTGGCAATGGAGACGGATGCAGGTTTTTCCTCAGGGTTTCTTCCCGAAGCCGAAGTACACCCACGAGTACACCCGCAAGGCAGCGGAGGTTTAAATCAGAGTTTCCTTCTCCTAGATGAACTGCCCGACAGGCTAACGAGCTTCATCTACCCGGGGTAGCAACATTAAGACTGAAATGACAGATGTTGTGTAAAATGTTTAAGTACTCATCCCTCCGCTTGTTTTATTCTTTATGGGACGACAGAAAAGGACAAGAAAACTAACGAAGCATGTGAGAGAACAAGATTTACACTTTGTATTGAGTAGAAGCCGGATGTGAAGAGTAGGGTAACTGGCAATGTACACTTGGGGAGAAAACAAAAGGGGGGGGGCATTTAAAAAAGTAAACAGTAGAAAGCAGCGTGGACGCCAGAGAAACGGTGGTTAACGTTACTTTTTTATATCTTGTACCTCGGTCTCTCTTTCACACCAACAAACTCAACGCAGACTGAACCATGTTCGAGCACTGCTTGAACGAAGACGCTGTACCCACAAACAATAGATGTTTTTCCTCAGCTGCCGGCGCGATTTTACGACACACAGACAATGGCGCTACATCATCGTGCAAATTAGTGTGTCCACCCGGGTGTCGCGTTTACATCAATGCTGATTGGAGGTGGAGCCGATAAATACCCTTGACTACTGCACAGTCATTTGACCCAGGAGTGAAAGCCGATTGTACCCTTTTACACCGACCACCAAAGGCGGATGTTAGCGGGTTTTTTGGCCAGTGTAAAAGGGGCTTTAGTGAGTTTGCTGACATCTCCAGCTATGTTTGCATAGCAAGACGAACACAGCTGCAGCTAATCACATTAATGTCCGTTTGATTATCACCATTGGCAGACAGACAGAGACGACACACTAACAGTTATCAACAGTGTTGTCAAACTTGGTTCTTTGACACACCTACATCCAAACAGTCATTATTAATGTTATCAGCTGCAGCTGTGTTTATCCTGCTATGCTTACATCACAGAGCACCAAGAACAGCCTGCCATGGTTTTTAAAAAAAATGTTTCCCCCCTTTTGTACCCCCCCCCCCCCAATGGTACCTGGCGAATTACCCCACTCTTCCGGGCCGTCCCGAGCCTGAGCCCTCCACCGATCCAGGGAGGGCTGCAGACTACCACATGCCTCCTCCCATACATGTGGAGTCGCCAGCCGCTTCTTTTCACCTGACAATGAGGAGTTTCACCAGGAGGACATAGCATGTGGGAGGATCATGCTATTCCCCCCAGTTCCCCCTCCCCTGAACAGGCGCCCCGACCGACCAGAGGAGGTGCTAGTTCAGCGACCAGGACACATACTCACATCCGGCTTCCCAACCGCAGACACGGCCAATTGTGTCTGTAGGGACGCCCGACCAAGCTGGGGGTAACATGGGGATTCGAACCGGCGATCCCCGTGTTGGTAGGCAACGGAATAGACCGCTACGCTACCCAGACACCCAGCCTGCCATGTTTTTAACCTTTACATGGTTTTTAACCTGTAGACTCATGAACATAGTTACTCTTTAAACATGGTGTTTTTACATATGTAAGTAGATATTGTGTTATATATCAATATTATGTAAAACACCCTGTGATTATCATGATAATAATATTTTCCATACTCACTGGTACTAGTTTCAAGCCAACAGTCTTCATTGCCAGCAGTTAAATTTATCTTCATAACTGTTAGCTTGAATAAATAGTCTTTTTTTTTTCATCAGACAGGGCTCTTTCTGCCTACTTTTCAATTATTTTGTAACTTCACAGGTGTTTCCTGTCCTCTGCGGACAGCATACCTCTTTAGAGGGCTTCGTGGTGCATTTGTCCGTCCGCTGCTGGGCCCCCATGTCGACACTGGAGTTATTGTTCAGCTCCAGCTTCCTCACGCCAGAGTCCTTCTCTAGAATCGCCAACATGTCCCAGTTGATGGCGGGGCAGGGTGGCATCTTCACCGACCCTCGCTGACCCAAAAACACACAGGGGACGTAGTGCTCCGGGACGGATCGCATCGTTTTGGGACAAACCACTTGACTTCTGTCCAGGCTTGGGACTAAAGCTTTAACGGGAGGCACATCTGGCTTCACAGGACCAGTGCTTTGAAAGACGACTGATGAGCCGGAGCTACAGCAGTCAGCACTGTCATCACTACTAAGAAAACAGGAGAACCACAGAGTTAGTGCTGTTTTACTCTCACTTTCAGCCAGACGTCTAACCATGGTCATAAAATCTGGTCCACATTTGTCTTTAACCAGTTCAATAGCCGCCAACTTTGACCAGAAGAGGTCATTTGACTGACATGACCAAACTGAAGACCGTTCATTTGGTGCCACATTTAGGAGCGATCAATTCTGAAATGCTGCAACCAGACAAACAGACCCATGTGAAACTAGTCTTCATGTACGATGGATTAGTGGTCTCAAAGTGAGGCGGTGAGGTAAACTTCGGTAACTTTCTCAAACCAGCGATTAACTCTTGGTCACTAACCCTCATTTGTGTACTGTTGGAATATGTTCTTCATTTTGGTTGCTGCTCTGCTTTTGTTGTAAGTAAAGTAAAAACCAATGCACCCATGTCTTCTGCAAATGTGTAGACACCCGGGTTTTTTTCTCCCCAATTGTATCCGGCCAATTACCCCACTCTTCCAAGCCATCCCGGTTGCTGCTCCACCCCTCTGCCGATCCGGGGAGGGCTGCAGACTACCACATGCCTCCTCCGATACATGAGGAGCCACCAGCCACTTCTTTTCACCTGACAGTGAGGAGTTTCACCAGGGGGGCGTAGCGTGTGGGAGGATCATGCTATTCCCCCCAGTTCCCCCTCCCCCCCAAACAGGCACCCCGACCGACCAGAGGAGGCACTAGTGGAGCAACCAAGACACGGCCAATTGTGTCTGTAGGGACGCCTGACCAAGCCGGAGATAACACGGGGATTCGAACCAGCGATCCCCGTGTTGGTAGGCAACGGAACAGACCACTACACTACCCGGACGCCTGTGTGTAGACACTCTTGTCATTGACATTGCTGATAGCACTCGGAGGCCACTTGGAGAGCAGGGGGAAGGTGGGCGGGGAGGAGTGGAGGAGATAAATGGAACACACCTGCCCTTCTACACTTTCAGCCCAAATTATTATGGATTGACCACCAGTTGTAATGTAGGCTTAGGCAACATGTTGGCCCAGTGGTTAGTACTGTTGCCTCACAACAACAAGGTCCTGGGTTCGAACCCCAGGCCATCCCAAGTCCTTTCTGTGTGGATAATAATAATAATTTTATTTATATAGCACCTTTCTAAAACAATGTTAAAAAGTGCTTCACAAAAAAAACCCCCAGATAAAACCAGACAAGGCAGGAGTAAGAGTAAGATCAAATAAGAGTGAAAATAAAAATAAAAACAAATATCAAACATTTGTAAAAGCTTTCATAAAAAGAAAAGTTTTAAGACAAGATTAAAAGAAGCTAGTGACTTAGTTCGTCTTAGCTCAGCAGGAAGAGAGTTCCATAGTGTGGGGTCTCTAACAGCAAAAGCCCCATTACCTTTTGTAACCAACTGAGACCTGGGAATAACTAGCAGGGCTCCATCTGCAGACCTTAATGGTCGAGGGGGGGACATACCAAGTCAATAAATCACAAATGTATGAAGGAGCAATACCATTTAAAGCCTTAAAAGTGAGCAGTAAAATTATAAAATCAATTCGAAATATAACAGGGAGCCAGTGTAGGGAGGCAAGCACAGGAGTGATATGGTGATGCCTCCTTGTCCCTGTAAGGAGCCGAGCAGCAGCATTTTGTACCAACTGCAGACGGTGGAGGGAGCCCTTGCTGATACCAGTGCATTACAGTAGTCCAGCCGAGAAAAGATAAAAGCGTGTACAGCTTTTTGCAAATCGGCAATTGATAAAAATTACCTAATTTTGGAGATCAGCTTGAGTTGGAAAAAGCATGACTGAACAAAATGTTTAATTTGATTGTCAAAACTGAGGTTAGCATCAAATATTACCCCAAGATTCCTAGTAGGCTGTTTAAGACTACCTGACAGACCAACAAGATTAGTAGCAAACGGACTGATGGAATTTTCGGGACCGAACAGAATGACCTCTGACTTATCATCATGAAATTTAAGAAAATTATTGGACATCCAGAATCTAATGTCAGTGAGGCAAGTTGTGAGATTTAATAGGGCGCTAGGATATGTAGGTTTTAGTGGCATGTATAACTGAGTGTCATCAGCATAAAAATGGTAGAGCACATCATGATTTTGAATGACCTGGCCAAGGGGCAGCATGTACATAGAGAAGAGAAGGGGGCCAAGAACTGAGCCTTGAGGGACACCACAACTCAACTGGGCCACTGAGGAGGTAGAGTTACCCAGAACAACAGGAAAAGTTCTGTTGGTGAGGTATGAACATAATAAGTTAAGAGTCGAGCCCTTGATGCTAACCCAAGTCTCTAAGCGATGTAAAAAGATGTTGTGATCAACCGTGTCAAAGGCAGCACTTAAGTCCAAAAGAACTAAAATCGAGCAGTCATTTCTGTCTGCATTCAAATATTCAAATTCAAATTCAGCTTTATCATATCTTACAAAACAGCAGTTTCTCCAGGTGTTTACAGACAATGTTGAGGATAAAGAAATCACACAAGCACAAATCACACAAAGGTGTCCGGGTAGCGTAGCGGTCTATTCCGTTGCCTACCAACACGGGGATCGCCGGTTCGAATCCCCGTGTTACCTCCGGCTTGGTCAGGCATCCCCACAGACACGGCCAATTGTGTATGTGGGTGGGAATTGGCCATGTCTGTGGGTGGGGAGCCGGATGTGGGTATGTGTCCTGGTTGCAGCACTAGCGCCTCCTCTGGTCGGTTGGGGCACCTGTTCGGGGGGGGGGGATAACGTGATCCTCCCACGCGCTACATCCCCCAGTGAAACTCCTCACTGTCAGGTGAAAAGAAGCGGCTGGTGACTCCACATGTATCGGAGGAGACATGTGGTAGTCTGCAGCCCTCCCTGGATCAACAGAGGGGGTGGAGCAGCGACTGGGACGGCTCGGAAGAGTGGGGTAATTGGCCGGATACAATTGGGAAGAAAACCCCCCAAAAAAAACACATTCTACGACACTCATTCATTTAGACTGAGGTCATTTTAAAAAATTAAGTACATCTTTATAGAAGATATTCCCACTCGGCAGACATTGAGTGTTTCCAAATGACCTCTGGGTATTGCAGGAATGGCTGAATCTAAAACTTGACTATAGGCAGAAAAATGTAATTTTCTTGCCAATACTGGATTCATTTAAATTTTTTTGATTCTGTGAATTCAGGTAACATACAAGACTGACACAGGATCCATAATAATGATGCTGACATGTTGCCTGAGTGTCTTACCTGTTTTGGCATGCAGGGGATTCCAGAGCTGGTGGGCAAGAGTGAGAGTCTGTAAGACAAAACGTTCCAAGTTCACGCTTTCCTTCACATATGACTACAAAACTGCAGCTGAACATACGAGATGTTGAAAGAGGAGGAAAAGGCGGCTGGCTCACTGGCTGCAGGCTGGACGTGCTCCATCCATGCGGTGTGATAACCGACCACGTTCACATGCTGCAAACCGGACAGCACTTTGGCCTCCCGCAGCACCTGCAGGAAAGTCAAGGGACACGCAAACTCGTGAGTACTGTTGATCTGTGGACTTAATGCTGGAGGATGGTCCCTGAGCTGGTCTGTCGGAGTGAGGTCCCAAAAGCCCACCTTCATGCAGTCTTCTGTTGAAACTTTCTTAATGAGAATTTTCTTCACAGCGTAGCTCTGGCCATCTAGCTTGTTAATAACCTGCAACATGAACACACGTAGAAAAGAAAAGGAACACAATTCACTGTGGGTTTTAGGTGAAGACATTAGTCCTGCTGTCCATGTGTTGGCTGTTCTAGAATGAAGTAGACAGAGCAAAGTACCTTGAAAACGCTGCCATAGGATCCTTTGCCGAGTCTACAGATTTCCACAAACTCGCTGAGATATCGTGACGTCTGTGCCTGGAACAGGCCCTCTTTAGGCCTGTGGGGATGTTAAAAGTAATCTCAAACACAGGTTTTACTCCTTAAAGAATAAAAAATTTGAAAATTATGAGTACTCCCACCTCACAGTCAGGCTTTGTGCATCTGCATTAAGAAGTTGTGGACCCTGGAAGATATCAATGAGCAACATCTGTTTTTACCACACAGGAAACAACAAAGAAAAACTGACTGACAAACCAAAACACATCTGTGCAGGTGTCCCCACAAGCTGGCAAGCCTGCTGAGCTGAAATAAACACAAACAGCACAGTTACGATACATTCATGCATCTATTCACCACAGTCCTTTACTCCAGTTCAGGGATGACAGTTCACTCAAACAGCCAAAACATGGTCTCTCATCTCCCAGTCCCAAACCCAAGAGCAGTTTCAAGTCTGTAATTCACCCCAGTGATCAGAGAAATCCTCACCAACATGGGAAAAACACAAACTGAGATCCGACCCAGGAACCTCTCACAACGAGGCAACAGTGCAAATCACTAATCCTCCAATTCTGATTCTGGTACATTTATCATTTATCTGATTCTGGTACATTTATCATATAATATTATGATGTAGATATCAACATAAGAGCCAGTCTTAAACCTGCTACAAGGAGGGGCATCCGGGTGGCATGGCGGTTTATTCCACTGCCTACTAACATGGGGATCGCTGGTTCGAATCCCCGTGTTACCTCCGGCTTGGTCAGGTGTCCCGACAGACACAACTGGTCGTGTCTGCTGGTGAGAAGCCGGATGTGGGTATGTGTCCTGGTCACTGCACTAGCGCCTCCTCTGGTTGGTCGGGGCGCCTGTTAAGGTGGGGTGGGGTGGGGAGGGGGAACTGGGGGGGATTAGCTGATCCTCCCGCGCGCTACGTCCCCCTGATGAAATTCCTCACTGTCAGGTGAAAAGAAGCGGCTGGTGACTCCACATGTATGGGAGGAGGCATGTGGTAGTCTGCAGCCCTCCCCAGTTCAGCAGAGGGGGTGGAGCAGCGACCGAGGCGGCTCGGAAGAGTGGGGTAATTGGCCAAGTACAATTGGGGAGAAAAAAAGGGGGGGCGATCCTAAAAAAAAAAAAGCTAGAACAGGGAGTTTTGGATTTTAGTTGACTTTGTGCCCCAATGTGGACAAAGGTGGTTCTGTTTTACAGAAGAAGGATGTCTGGTGTACTAGTTCAGTAGAGAAGACTGAGAGATGGGTGGTGTTTTGCTGAAGGATGATGTCTGGTGTACTAGTTCAGTAGAGAAGACTGAGAGATGGGTGGTGTTTTGCTGAAGGATGATGTCTGTTGTACTAGTTCGGTAGAGAAGACTGAGAGATGGAGTGGTGTTTTAGAAAAACAGCTGTTTGTCAGATATACAGCCATGAGCTAATGTAGTATCTCTAGTTGTGGCTATACATCCCATCTGTGTTACGTAAATCATTTGGTCAGATCTGACAGGGAATCCAACCTGCAGACAAATATTAGGAACTGTTGCACAGTAATATCTCGTCATCTTGTGGATGGTTTCCTTTTGTTATGTTGCTCATACAGGGGGAGCAAAAGTAAATCGAGACTGACACATCATCAGTGAAAAGGTGAGTGAGTTTAAGGTGGGAATCGGACCAGTAGTGAATCCAGTCACTGTGACCAGTACTGAACATGCTGACCGTGTGTGCATGTACCTGTGGAAGCACGGAGGACCTGGCAGCATGCAGCAGCTCGGTGAAGGCCCGGTTGTGCTGCAGTCTAACGGTGCTGAACTCATCGCTGATGGCCAACGGTGAGAGGAGGTTCATGGCAGCCAAGTGCTGGCCAATGACTGTTGGAAAAGAAAAGGAACAGGTGCACACAAAACGCATAAACAATCACATGACAAGCTGCTGAGTGATACACAGCCTTATTAAACACGGTGGCGGAACTGTGCATGTGTCACCAGCAGTGACGCTCTGCAGCCACTACAACACACGTGTAAAAAGTTTGTCCTCCTAATGACACGCCACCCCGTCCACCGGAGCACCCAGAGGAAACCCCCGCAGACACGGGGAGAACATGCAAACTCCACACAGGGGACGACCCGGGACGACTCCCGAGGTTGGACTACCCTGGGGCTCGAACCCAGGACCTTCTTGCTGTGAGGCAACCGTGCTAACCACCGCGCTACCGTGCCGCCCAACATAAAAACATAAAAACAAAACAATAATCAGATTGAAATGAACAATAAATCTACACAACAAACAAATTCTCATAAACAAACAAATTAAATTTTGAATGTTTACAAAGGAGTAGGAGGAAGTATACACTTACTTATTCCTACCCCTTCCCCACTACTCATCAATTAACTCAATCTTATGTACAATTTATATAAACAATTATCCCAATTCTGTGTACAATCCAAATAGTGCCATTAAGATGAAACTTGAACAGTTATCACAGCCCTTCCTCATCCCTGCACCTCTTAAAAATCATGTTTTGCACATCTGTCTGAACTGAATAGTGTTTGTACTTTGAGTTCCACATCCAAGATCCAAACACACTCTTCATAGTTGTACGAACAGAGTTTCTTTAAACCTTCCTCTCAAACTATAACCCCTCTCTGTCGAAGGGCACCTTTTCTATAATTTACTAGTAAATTATTTCTTGCTTTGTACATTAACTGTGCCGTGTTCAATTCTACAAGATCCATGAACTTCAAGACACGTGAGTTGAAAAATGGAGAACCGTGACGGTGTTCTGGAACGAAACGTCCATCACCAACACTGACGTAGTCTAAAGTACCTTTGAAAAGCATGCGGGAGCGTGTCGGGTCACTCTCGTAGACGAAGCACAGGTGCTCCAGCAGGGACCCCAGCAGGAGGTGGTTGGGGATGGCGGAGGCAAACTCCTGGATGGAGGGATAACTCTCACCAGCCGCCCGCAGTTCAAAGTTATCGCTGTCGGAGGCTGTCAGTACGAACAGGAGAGGATTAGAAAGAGGACATATCGGGTTTGGGATGTTGGTCAAAGATAAGGCATGAGAAAGAGGAATCAGCTGGTTTGGTGCGCTGTTGGAAGTCTGACAGACAAAAACCATGGTGCTGTAGCTCAGTTCTTACCATGACGCCTGTCCTGAGCACCCAACATATCAAATGACAGCCAGGGACTTTATCCTCCAACCGCTCGGCTGAAGCTAAATGAAATTCACACATTTGTGTCTACGCTGCACTTCCTCTTAGCAGAAAATAAAACACGGCTGTCTTACCTTCAATGATGACTCTTGCTATCATCTCAATAAGGTGTTTTTCCCCTGCCTCCATTCTTTCTGTACGTGGTACTTCAAGCAACCCGGAGCTGGGTAGCCCAAGACTGCCCTAAGAAGCTCTAAAGGCGGTGAGTAAAAGCATCTTCTTGGTACATGCTGGGGTGTGCTGGGTGGTTATGCTTATCTGACTACACCAGTATGCACCGGCCCCTCGACCCACTTGCAGGGTGCCAGAAAGAAAAGGAGTGGCCATATACGTAGTTGGGCCAAGTTCACATAGACTTTTTATTCTAGATCCTGTAAGCTGGGTGAGGAAACAGTCTGAACTGATTATTGGAACGTGGAAGTGCATCAAGGCTTTAACCTGGACTCACCGCCTCACACCTGCTTTCATCTGTGATTTATGATGTGTGTTTTTCTTGCCCTTTTGTGTGTGTTTAAGAGGGAGAGTACTGCTGGCATCGTGTGTGGCTGCCGCTTCTCCCTCTCGTAGCCCCCCTTCACACCCACCCCTGTATGTCTGCCCCCCCTTCCCATCTACCCCTGTATGTCTGTGTTGTGTTTATCCGCTGTCTTGTTTCACCCCGTTTATTGTAAAGCCACTGTGAGTGTTAGAAAAGCGCTATATAAGTTTAATTTATTATTAAAGCTTTAATGGTCAATGGCAACAACTCGAGGATTTTGAATTTATTCTACAGACTTTAATATACTCTTGTTTTTTTCAGGTTAGGGTAAGGGGTTATGGGTGAGGGTTAGGGGTTAAGGTTAGAATCAAGTTCTAAACTCACTGAACTTGTAAAGTCTTGTGTTACTGTATTGTTGTCTCCCTGTTCTTTATGTATGTTGAGCTGTATGTAAAGTATATGTACATGTATTTACTGTATGAAGCTCCATACAAAAAGGGCAAAAATACCGTCTTGTAGGAAAATAAAGTATCTGTCTATCTGTCTATCTTTCTAAGCTCAGAGAACCAAAACTAGCTTGCCATGTTTTAACCTTTACATGCTTTTTTTTAACCTGTATGTCCGCAAACTCACTCAAAAGATCTGTAGCGAGAGTAGGGTGCAGGTGGAGGAGGAGAGCCTGGAGAGGTGGAGGTATGCACTGGAGAGAAGAGGAATGAAAGTCAGTAGGAGCAACACGGAATACCTATGCATGAATGAGAGGGAGGACAGTGGAATGGTGAGGATGCAAGGAGTAGAGGTGACGAAGGTGTATGAGTTTAAATAGTTGGGGTCAACTGTCCAAAGTAATGGGGAGTGCAGAAGAGAGGTGAAGAAGAGAGTGCAGGCAGGGTGGAGTGGGTGGAGAAGAGTGTCAGGAGTGATTTGTGACAGAAGGGTACCAGCAAGAGTTAAAGGGAAGGTTTACAAGATGGTAGTGAGACCAGCTATGTTGTATGGTTTGGAGACAGTGGCACTGATGAAAAGACAGGAGGAGGAGCTGGAGGTGGCAGAGATGAAGATGATAAGATTTTCACTGGGAGTGATGAAGAAGGACAGGATTAGGAACGAGTATATTAGAGGGACAGCTCAGGTTGGACGGTTTGGAGACAAAGCAAGAGAGACAAGATGGAGATGGTGTGGACATGTGTGGAGGAGAGATGCTGGGTATACTGGGAGAAGGATGCTGAATATGGAGCTGCCAGGGAAGAGGAGAAGAGGAAGGCCAAAGAGGAGGTTTATGGATGTGGTGAGGGAGGACATGCAGGTGGCTGGTGTGACAGAGGAAGATGCAGCGGTCAGGAAGAGATGGAAACGGATGATCCGCTGTGGCGCCCCCTAACGGGAGCAGCTAAAAGTAGTGGTAGTAGTAGTAGTAATAGTAGTAGTAGTAATTGAGAAGACATGAGTTCTTTTTTTAATCAACATTCTGATCAACTCTCCATTCCAGTTGGTGGTGGTAATACACCAAATTGTATTAACCGCCAATAAACCTAAAAGAATCACTACACAGTTAAGAAAACAAGAAGAAGAAGAAGAAGAAGAAGAAGCTGCTTACTGTCAAACTGCGCCTCTTCATCGTCTTCCTCGGTGGTCATGGTGAACACGTTCGCCCCGTACTTGCTGAGGGTAGTAAGGCCGCCGCGCTTAACCAGCAGGTGGTTAACGTTACTGCCGCTGCCGCCGCCGCTGGAAGCTTCTCCTGAGCCGAACCCCGGAGCGAACATGGCGCGGAGACTCGGGACCTACTCTGGTAAGCTCTCCACAACATGTGCCTCCTATCCACCATGGGACGCCTTCCACACCTGACCGTGCTCCCTCTGAGGTCTAGACGTTATCCCGCGAACCCGCCAAAGTAGGGTTGAGCACTTGTCAGGGCGCCCGCCATGCCCCTTCCGACGGCCATGACACACAGCGGCAGGTTTAGAAACTCTCTGACAATACAAAGGAAAATAAAAATATATCAATCAATAAATACTCACGTTACAATAACAACAGTACGTAGAAACAAGTTTTATATCTCAATGAAAGCATGAGTTAATAGTTAATGTTGAGCCTGTATCTAAATGTAAATGCAGGACAATTTAGCCTTTTCGTTTTTTTACAGTATTTTTGTTGAAACACACTCCCTACCATCTCTAACGGGCTTTCCCATTTGACGCTGCTGCTTCTTCTTCTACTACTTCTCTTTTTTCTTTTTTGTTGCGGGCTTTTAAGGTTCATGCCACCACCTACTCCACCGGAGTGTACAGTAGGTGGCGGTATGCACTTCAAAGTTGTCTGTGATCCGCCAGTAAACCGAGAGGAGGAGGAGGAGGAGGAGAAGGCGAAGAAGAAGAAGAAGAAGGCGAAGAAGAACTTTATAACGAAGCTAGAAGAACCCCGCTACAATGTAGCGGTTTGGTTCTCCACCCGTCTAAATCTCCCTCCTCTTCATCCTGCCAGCTAACCGCCTTCCCCCTGCCCCTAAACCCCCCTCCCCACTCCAACTCTCTCCCCCCAAATGCTCAGAATCATCTGAAATGCCGAGAAAAGTGATTTTTAGAAAATGCACATTTTGCATAATTATGCATAATTATTATAATTATTTTTAATTTTCTGCTATTTTTCTGGTCCTCTCTGGAACAATACCTACCACCTCCAAAAAAAACGAGGATCATAAGTGCATTTTTGCAAAAATGCATATATTTTGCATAATGCCAAAACATTTAAGTCCCAGAAAAAAAAAATGTATAGGTGAAAAAAATCAAAGATGCTCAGAATCATCTGAAATGCCGAGAAAAGTGGTTTTTAGCCATTTTTAGAAAAATTCATATTTTGCATATTATGCATTTTAATTTTCTGCTATTTTTTATAGGTGCCCCTGATCATCCCCAATAACCTGCAAAAAGAATCAAGGCCCCAAGTGCTTTAGTTTGGCCGTTTATAGACTCTCACACAGACACACACCACACACCAGACACACATCGTGAAAATACAGGAGTAGATTATATCCTGGATAGTAAGCCTCTTTCGTTTAAGTATCTAAATAAAGCCCTTTACCCCTGTAATTGTTTGTCCCCTGTCGCTGGCAAACCTCTGATGCTCCGCTCCCGTCCCATATCGACCACCCTGCCCTTCCTCTTTCCCCACACGGACTCCCTACAGCCCCTCAGCACATGTTCCACGGTTTCCTTGCAGTTACAAGTCTCACATTTACCTGGCAGTCTTGGTCATGGTAAAGGTGCACCGAGTCCTGTTTGTTCTCCTCTCAGCCTAGAAAATAAGTCATCTTTCCTACATTTACCCCCCCTACTTGGCTAGCTGCGCACGTGTTCGTCTCAGAACTCGTGTTCGTGGTATGGACGGGCAGTGTGCGTTAAACAGTGGTTCAGCAGTAAAGCACACCTATTCAAGCCTTTCTGGTGAGTCCGAGCCATCGTACTAATTAAGGAGCTTGGGAACAACTTCAACTCAAAAATACGAAATATCTTTGACAACATTGCACCTGTTAAAACTAAAAACACAGAAAAACAAAAAGCCCCCTGGAGAAAGGGAGTGGTTGTTAGGCAGCTCGAGAGAGACTGTTGCCAGGCAGAACGACAGCGGAGAAAGACTAAACTTCAGATTCACCATGAAATTCACAAGGATAGACTGAACAAGTACTGCAAAAAAATAAAATAAAATAAACAGGCCAGACAGTCTTTTTTCTCTAAAATCATTAATGAAAAAATTAACAATAGTAAAGTGCTTTTCTCTACTATTGATCAACTTATTAATCCACCATCTACAAACCCACCAGAGATGATGTCCACTGAAAAATGTGAGCAATTCGCTACATTCTTCAATAACAAAAGTATTGCCATTAGATAGAACATTAGTGCTTCAAGATCCAGTAATGAACCTACCCTCCAGTTGTCCAGAAATGTCACTGGAGCCATGTCTCACTTTGACCCTCTAGATCTTAAAAGTCTAGACAATATTGTTAGGCAGCTCAGGTCCTCCACCTGCTGCTTGGATCCTCTCCCTACCACATTTTAAAAAAATGTTTTTAATTGCCTAGCACACGATGTCTTAACTGCTCTCTTCAGGCAGGTATATTTCGTGCAGCACTTAAGACAGCTGTCATTAACCCACTTCTGAAGAAGAACAACCTTGATGCGACAGCCATTGCCAACTACAGGCCCATGTCCAACTTATCATTCCTCAGCAAAATACTTGAAAAAACAGGTTTTTCTCAAGTCAATAACTATTTAATATCAAAAAACCTTCTAGCCATTTATCAGTCAGGTTTTCGATCTCACCATACACAGAAACAGCACTTATCAAAGTTGTAAAAGATCTACATATGAACACAGATTCTAAAAAATTGTCTGTTCTTGTCCTCCTGAATCTCAGTGCCGCCCTCGAAACTGCTGATCATTATATTTTGCTAGAGAGATTAGAAAAATGGGTCGGCCTCTCTGGCCCTGTTCTGAGCTGGTTTAGAACATACCTACAGGACAGGCAGTTCTTTGTGTCTATTGGAGATTTTTCCTTGGACAAAGTGGGCATAATTTGTGGGGTACCCCAAGGTTCGATTCTTGGACCATTATTATTTAATCTCTATATGCTCCCACTTGCACATGTTATACAGAAACACAAAATAAATTGTAATGGAACGTTTTCTTTTATTTTTAGAGCCCCCCTGCCACAAGGGCATAGTTCCATTGTCTTTAGAGTCTTTTGCCTTCTAGTGGCATAGATAAATACTGCAGTTTCAGCTACTTCCTTTTCCTGTGACAACAAAGACAATGGTGTGTCTTCAGTGCAGCAATATTCATGCTCCATCATTGCTAGAATCTTTATTTTAAAGTATTTTTTACATATTTGCTACAGTTTGTATAATTTTGGTAACATGTATGACAGCACATTTTAATGATGGCATTCAGACTATACTTTTGATGCTAGCATAAATACAGTGTTCAATGCAATGCCTGATTAGTTACAACTTACATGTTATTTCTGCAAAGAAAATGTTAGTTTTATACTTACCTTTGTTTCCTGAAAAATAGAGGATTATTTATCCTAACTGTAACTCTAGATCGAGTAAGCTATTTTGTATAGTATACCGATGTATGCTTTTCTGTATGTTTATTTTCAGTTTCACACTTCCTTGTTATTAAATCCCGTCCATATACAACACTGGTCTGTTCCTTGGAGGATATGATCCAGGAGAGAGTTTAGCTGGCTGTAAAAACCCAATATAAGACAAGAGTCACACTGGGTGTAGCAGTACAGTGAAAAGATAGCACTCTGCGAGGGACATCAACTAGCTGTCGGACTCTGACATGGCAGAGTCCGACGACCCTGAGAGCAGAATAAGCGGATCAGATAATGGATGGCTGGAGACTAGACTACTGCAATGGACTATTCACCGGCCTCACAAAATCAGTTGTGTGCCAACTACAGTTGATTCAAAATGCGGCAGCATGTGTTCTCACCAGAACTAAAAAGTATGAACACATTACACCTGTTCTTAGATCTCTGCATTGGCTCCCTGTCAAAACTAGGATCGATTTTAAAATTCTGTTAATTGTATACAAAGTGCTAAATTGCCTTGCACCACACTATAAAAAAGACATGCTGATTACGTACAAACCAGCAAGAACTCTCAGGTCCAATGGCAGTGGTCTTTTAACCATCCCTCGTGCTAGGTCTAGAGCAGGGGAAGCTGCATTTTGTATTTACGCCCCAAGTAGATGTAACGCCCTGCCCGAGGACCTGAGAGAGGCCCCCACACTGGACACATTTAAAACAGGTTAAAAACCTTACTTTTTTCACTCGTATCGCCCCAACTGGCACCTAAACTCTCAAACTGCGGGTTGTATCATACAACGCAGGCGGCCGGCGTGTAGGACAAGGTGCTGCGGATAAATCAGGACGTTTGGTGGTTGACACACTGCTGGACGAGTGTGATATTCTGTGCATACAAGAGACCTGGCTTGCCAAACAGGACTTAGACAGACCGACACTATACACGAGGACTTCCATGGTGCTGGTGAAATAGTACGAGGTAGGATACCTGGTGGTGTGGCTATACTCTGGAACTGCAAATACGATCCACTGGTTAAGCTGGTAGTTTAAATGTTGAAGTTTATAATTTTAGATATAGATACACCTTATGAATCCTATGAGACTGAGGATGAAGGCTAGCCTTTGCTCATTCCTTTATTGAGGACAGTGACTCAACTTGTGTCTATGTAATTGGAGATTTTGATGCGGCCTAGCCAGATAACAATTCTATATTTGCAAAACATCTGCTGCAGTTTTGTAATGATAGCAATTTAATTCGATCTAGCAAAGCATTCTTGCCTGGTAAGAGTTTTACTTATGTAAGTGAAGCGTGGCATACGACTTCTTGGCTTGACCATTGTACGTGTACAGCAGATGCCCAGCAGATGTGTGTGTGTTTTGTATATTTTGATATTTGTATATTCTGCACTAACACCTGCTGATATGTACATTTATTTTCTGTATTTGCACTTTTATGATTGAGTTGCATTTGTATTGTCATTTCATGTAAATCACATTGTGTTGCCCTGTGTGTTAAATGTGCTACATAGATAAAGTTCGACTTGACTTGCCTCCTGTGCTTGCCTTCCTACACTATCTACCTGTTATAGTTCCAATTGATTTTAAAAATGTATTGCTCACTTTTAAGGCCTTAAGTGGTCTTGCTCCTTCATACATTTGTGATTTATTGACCTGGTATACACCCTCAGCCAGTAAGACCCGCAGACCTCTGTAAAGGTTTTGGATGGGACACTAACAAGAGAGTCAAACAGCACAAATTAGACACTATACGACACAGTTCAGCAGTTATTAGCGCCATTCCCCCATGGATATTTCCACAACCCAAAGTGAATCTTCAACTATTAGAAAGGAGGGAGTGGACAGAGAGGAATATTGACACAGGTACTCGGTTCAAGAATACCTGAAGAAGAGCTACTGTAATTATCGAAATATTTTTACAGATGGATCAAAACACTCAAATGAAGAGTACGTAGGAGTGTGCGTTTACATGCCAGACTTCGATAAAGGCCTTGTTTAGAGAAGGCGAGACTGGGGAACCCATAGCGCCACCACGCCTCTGCTTGTGGTACTGCCCCCTGTAGGTGAAGTACGTAGACTGCAGACACAGCTTCAGGAGCAGACACACTCGGTCAGTGTTAAGGGTGGTGCTATTGCTAAGGGTGGGGTTGCCCTGTAATTTCATACGGACCACCTCCACTGCTTCATCAAGAGGAACGCCCGTGAAGAGTAAGGGTGGGGGCACCTGCAGTCAGTTGGGACTGAAGACGTCACTTAGTTGAGTGGTGAAACGTATCTGTCAATAGACCTCGTGTCCAGATGACCTGATTCCACCTTCTTTGATACCCAGAATATAACTTTATAAAGCCATGACGTTACACGCTCCAGTAGGCGGCATGCACTATTAACGTTGGTTTGTTGTCCGCCAGTGAAGAAGAAGAAGAAGAAGAAGAAGAAGAAGAAGAAGAAGCGTGTCAGAACTGAGGCAGAAAGAAGGCGTTTGACTCAAAATCTCAGGAAAATAAAAGTACACTTTGATTTAGTAGATATTCTACAGAAGAATTCCACTGAGTGTTATAAAATCTTGTTTCAGTTTCTTAGAGTAACTAATTTAATTATGAAGATTTGAGGGTTTTCAGGTGGGGGAGGGAATAGTGTAAAAATAGACACTCTGATCCACACTGAATGCAACAATTGTTTGCCAACCGCCAATAAACAAGAAGAAGAAGAAAAAACAGAAAAAGAAGAAGAAGACGCGCGTTACGCTATATTGTCAGAAATATGAGGCAGAAAGAAGGCGTCTGACTCAAAATCTCAGTAAAACAAAAGTACAATTTGATTTAGTAGATATTCTACAGAAGAGTTCAACTGAGTGTTATAAAATCTTGTTTCAGTTTCTTAAAGCAACTAATTTAATTATGAAGATGGGGCGGGGGGATCCACACTCCGTACCAGCTAGCGGCGGTAATGCACCAGCTGTTTGCCAACCGCCAATAAACGCTAAGCAGAAGCAGAAGAAGAAGAAGAAGAAGCAGAAGAAGAAGAAGACGAAGCAGTAACGGCGCGCTTGGGACGTGCTGCGCGTAGCGGCTCTTTGCTCTGCTCTCTTTCTGCCAATGTACAAAGTTAACCGGAGGGTAGGACGCTGGAAACACATTGAATCAACTCATTGAATCAACTCACTTGAACGTCAGATAAAAGATGACCGAGGCTTGGTAAGATGCGCAGAATATCCGTGTGTTTATTTTACACCACGGTTCTGATTCCCGTTCGGCTGCATAGCTTCTCCAGTGTTTCTCAACCGGGGGTCCGCGGACCCCTAGTGGTCCGTGGTGTAATTGCAGGGGGTCCGTGAAAATAAAATATCTTTTAAAAAAAAGATCCTATGACATTTATAGAAATAGGATTATTTTACTCAAATGTGACTGAGACCTTTATCTACCTAAACTATAAAGGGTAACAGGACTTTTTTCTCTAATTACATCTGTTTCACAAGTGTAATTTATTGTATTTTAATAAGAGATCTCGCTCCCGTTTGCATTGTTAAAAGTTACTGAATACATATTCTGTTTTGTTACATATATCTGAAAGTTACTGAATACATATTCTGTTTTGTTACATATATCTGAAAGTTACTGCATAAGAATTCTGTTTTGTTAACTATATCTAAGTTACAACTGAAAGCTCTTATTTTTGCCCCAAAGAGTGAATAAATGCTATAATGCAATTTAAAATGCAGTTTCTACTGTTTCTATCAAATTGCAACCCCCCTCCCCCAAGATCAGGTGGAGGGGTCCCCAGGGTAGATCAAAAATACGCAGGGGGTCCAGGACCCCAAAAAGGTTGAGAACCACTGTTCTAAGCTAACTTCAGCCATGCGCGTGTCAGAGCTGTCCCCTGTGCCTTGCTTACTGTAACTCACCACGTGAAGTACCCGGTACACCCGGCGGTGCATCCGCAGCAAACACACGTACTTACCTCTGCTGTCCGCAGCTCGGACGCGGCCGGAGCCATCAGGGCCATCGACAGGAGCTCCGTCCATCAGATCTGCTCCGGACAGGTGGTGCTGAGCCTGGCCACCGCTGTCAAGGAGCTGGTGGAGAACAGCATCGATGCAGGAGCCACCAGCGTGGGTACGGACTGACGTGCACGTCCCGTCGTTTGTCTCCAGCGAGGTGGTCCGGCGTGCATGCATGGTGTCCAGGATTTACTTGCCTCATTTACCTGACGTTCAATACGCTTTGGCGGTTGAGACTTATAACCAGTTTGTTATTCTAATTTCCTTTACTCCATTTCCTACTTGGTATTTGAGTGTATGTAGATACTTCTGGAATCTTGAATCGTCTTTACTCAGATTTTTTTTTAACGTGTGCTGTCAGTGTGTGTGTGTTTATTTGTGTGTCTTACCATGTCAAATGTCTTCTTACTTGCTTGGCTTACTGTAGAATTTGACATCTGGATTCTGTGAATTCTTGGATTTTTGAATTGTCTTTACTAGAAATTCTAAGATACTTGTGAGTTTTTCCCACTTTAACGTAATGTGTTTTGTGTCTGCTTGTGTTATTTGAGTGTCATACTCTCAAATTTCTTTGCAAACCTACTCTGCTTAAAGCAGAATCGGACATAAATGAATTCATGTATAACAGAATTATCTCAGTAGTACTTGGACCCTGTAAAGCTGTCCACACTACCTGTTTTTACTTCACGTTCAGATGTTCGGCTGAAGGAGTGCGGAGCTGAACTGGTGGAGGTGTCGGATAATGGCAGAGGTGTGAAGGAAGAGAACTTTGAAGGACTGAGTGAGTGTCCCCTTTCTCCTCCCGTCACTTTATCAGCAGACATGGCAATAAATGAAATAAGTAAAATTTCTCCTCTTGATCAAGAAAACCTTATCTTTTCGCAGCACTGAAGCATCACACGTCAAAGCTGAGGGATTTCTCTGATCTCATCCACGTGGAAACGTTTGGCTTCAGAGGTGAAGCCCTCAGCTCTCTGTGTGCTCTCAGGTAAACTGGTTGTGTATCTTGCACTGATTGGGTCTGTGTTAAAACTCTGAATGCACAATCTGTTTTTTATTTGCTAAGTAATACTCTAAATACCATTGAACTGACTGGCTGGGAAACTTTAAACATAACAAGCATTTTCTAAGCTATTTAAAAAAGAGTTACTAAACTCTACAGGTTAAAAAAAATCATGTAAAGCTTAAAACATGCCAAGCTGGTATTGGTTCTCTGAGCTTAGATAGACAGATACTTTATTATCCTACAAGAGGATTTTTTTTCACCTTTGTACAGAGCTTCATACAGTAAATACATGTACATATACATTACATACAACTCCACATACATAGAGAACGGGGAGACAACAATACAGTAACACAAGACTTTAGAGGTTCAGTGAGTTTAGAGCTTTAATGACAGAAGGAACAAAACTCCTTTTAAAGCAACCCGTTTCCAGGTGAGGGACTTGTACCTGAGATCAGATGGAAGCAGGTGAAGAATGTGTAAAAGGGTGAGGGGGTCTTGAGTTATGGTTACTGCTCTGTGATAAACACAGCTGCAGCTAATAACATTAATAATGGCTGTGTTTCATTTATCAGCATTGACAGACAGACAGAATTGGCAGTAACAGCTTACAGTAGTACTGTCAGTGCTGCTTTGGTTGACCTACGTATATCCAGCAGAGCCATTGTTAATGTTAATATCTGCAGCTGTGTTTATCCTGCTATGCTAACATCCCAAAGTACCAAGACCAGCCTGCCATGTTATAACCTTTACATGATTTTTAACCCAGAGATGTCATAAAATGGTCTCAGGGGTGTCGTTACACTTTAAGCGGTCTTTTATCGCCCTGACACACCGTCGGGCCGTCGGTGAGTGTCTGTGGCCCTTGTTTTTGCGGTCTGTCTCGCACCGTCAACACTAGTCAGACCCCTGTTGGCAGCTTTTCGGCTGATTCAGCATGTTGAATGGGCGGAGCCCGTCGGTGAGAGAGATCACTCTGATTGGCTGTTCAGCTTAGTGAATCAGTGCAGAACGTACATGCTCGTTGGCCGTTAGCTGTAGTCCTTGCGGTGTGTTCAAGTGCTACTTTTTGGCCCAGACGGCAGGCGACGTGAGGCTATGCAGCAGTCGGCCTTTGTCACTGCTAGTCGGTTTGGTGTGTCTGGGCCTTTAGTTGCATCATTTGCTAAAATAGACCCCCCCCCCCTGCAGCAACCTGAGTGTTTTGACGTGTCATGAGTCAGCCCAGGTCGGGACCAAGTTGGCCTTCGACCAGGATGGACGCTTAGTCCAACGCACGCCCTATCCTCGACAGCACGGCACCACCGTCAGTCTGCAACAGCTCTTCTACACCCTGCCCGTACGACACAAGGAGTTCCAACGCAACATCAAGAAGGTTGGTCATACCAGTCATTTGTTCTGATGGAAGTAAATTCATCTGTTTACTTTAATCATGGGTCATTACAAATATGCTGTTTTAAAAGTAGCAAGTAGTCACAGTGAGAAAAAATAAATCGCAGATAGAAATCACAAATGTTGGTTTTATAATCGCATTGTAGCCCTCGGAATTGGAATCGAATCGTGACGTGCCTCGAGATTCCCACCCCTCTCTTTCGCTATTACATTATTGCAGAGTGCCCCACAGAATGCCTGTTTTATTCATACTTAATAGCAATTTGTTTTTAAGTTCAGGTTTTTAATTGTAAGTGCAGTAAGTTTCAACATAATTTTCCTCATTAGTATAGTGGTGAGTATCCCCACCTGTCACGTGGGAGACTGGGGTTCAACTCCCTGGCGCGGAGTACTCTCTTGGGTGGCATGGTGGTCCAGTGTTCAGCACTGTTGCCTCACAGCAAGAAGGTCCTGGGTTCGATCCAGGCCGTCCCAGGTCCTTTCTGTGTGGAGTTTGCATGTTCTCCCCGTGTCTGTGGGTTTCCTCCGGGTGCTCTGATTTCCTCCCACCATCAAAAAGGCATGCATGTTAGGGTTAATACTCCTGTCTGTGCCCCTGAGCAAGGCAGTGGAAAAGGGAACTGGAGGTGGTCCCCGGGTGCTACAGCTGCCCACTGCTCCTGTACAACAGGATGGTTACATGCAGAGAACACATTCACTGTAAGAATCTGATGTGAGATAAAGTGGCTGTCATTAATTTGGCTTGGTGTGATGTGTAACCTGAAGTCCAGTAAAGGTCAGTAACGGCAGTGTTGTGAAGCAGGTCACACTGAGTTTTCTGGTTCTTGTGTTTTCAGGAGTACACCAAAATGATCCATGTACTACATTCCTACTGTATCATCTCCACTGGAGTGCGAATCTGCTGCTCCAACCAGACCGGGCAGGGAAAACGAACTCCACTCCTCAGCACGACCGGCAGCCACAGCATGAGAGACAACATCGGTGCCATCTTTGGACCCAAACAGGTTGGCAGGAGTTTGTTTTCTCATGAAGAAAGCATTGATTGGTAAGGTGCAAATGTGGTCAGAGGGGCGTAGATTTTTTTTTTCAAGATGTAGAGAAGTTTCTGGTGACCTTGAGGATTTTTTTTTTTTGCTTTATTTTCTACAGCTGCAGAGTTTAATGCCTTTCCAGCAGTTGGCCCCCACAGACAACGTGAAGGAAGACTATGGACTCAATGATACAGAGCTGCCCAAAGACCTCTTCACGTAAGGAGAGAGAGAGAGAGATTCACCTCCTCGGGGTTGAAGAATGGGATGGGTCTAGGGTCTAAGGATAGAGGGTGTCATATACTGTTGTGTATTATACTGATTGTAAAGCCCTTCGGGGCTACCTTGTGTATTTGAGCTATACAAATAAACTTGACTTGACTCGGTCTGTCTCACAGCATCACTGGCTTCGTGTCCCGAGGAGACCATGGTGTCGGGAGGAGCGCCACAGACAGACAGTTTTTTTACATCAACAACCGGCCCTGCGATCCATCTAAAGTAATTATTTTTCACTGGATCTGATTTTTCAGAGGCAGGGTCCGATTTTGACTCTTAACATCTGGTGATTCTTCTCAGGTGACCAAACTGGTGAATGAAGTGTATCACATGTTTAACCGCCATCAGTATCCGTTCGTTGCCTTGAACATAGCTGTTGCCTCAGGTAAGCCAGTGTACATTAATACTGACATACCATATTAACTCACCTTTGGCTTCCTGTAAGCCTGGGCAATTATTCAATATTATCATTTATTATCTTTCAACAGTAGGCGGCACAGTGGCGCAGTGGTTAGCGCGGTCGCGTCACAGCAAGAAGGTCCTGTGTTCGACCCCCGGGGTAGTCCAACTTTGGGGGTCGTCCCAGGTCGTCCTCTGTGTGGAGTTTGCATGTTCTCCCCGTGTCTGCGTGGGTTTCCTCCGGGGGCTCCGGTTTCCTCCCACAGTCCAAAGACATGTAGGTCAGGTGAATCAGAAACATGTAGGTCAGGTGAATCAAAGACATGTAGGTCAGGTGAATCAAAGACATGTAGGTCTGGTGAATCAAAGACATGTAGGTCTGGTGAATCAAAGACATGTAAGTCAGGTGAATCAGAGACATGTAGGTCAGGTGAATCAGCCATATTAAATTGCCCCTAGGTGTGAATGTGTGTGTGATGGCCTGGCAGCCTGTCCAGTGTGTCTCCCTGCCTGCCGCCCAATGACTGCTGGGATAGGCTGCAGCATCCCTGTGACCCTGAGAGCAGGATGAGCGGTTGGGATAATGGGTGGATGGGTCTTTCAGTGGTATTGTATTGGGATGAAATTTGGATATGGTCATATTGTGATACAAATTTTTTTTTTTGTCTAGATGAATGATAATGAGAATCTATGACCAAAAATTTCTTACAAAATGAGGTGTGAAATATCTGAGGGAGTATTTGAAAACTAGTTCTAGTTCGATATTATACTTCACATTACCAAACCGTGCAATGTCATGAACCTTAGCTGGATTCTTAAACCTGGGATTTTAACACATGGAAGCAGATATCATAATTTATCGATATTGTGTAAAACTCTCTATGATTATCATGAAAATATTTTCCAGGTCACCCAACGGTAGCTTCTTGTGGTGAATGAGGTTCGTGGTGTTTTTATTTCAGAGTGTGTTGACGTTAACGTCACACCGGACAAGCGTCAGATCTTCCTTCAGGAAGAGAAGCTGCTGTTGGCCATTCTGAAGACGTCACTCATCACCATGTATGAAGCCGGGGTCAACAAGATCAGCGTCAGCCAGATAACGGCTGTCGTCACCAGTAAGACACCAGTCTTTTTAATGGTTAGCATAGATATAATACACAGACAGGGTGCGCATGACATTTTTGGTCTGGTTCTCAGACGAGCACCTGGAGATGTAGTTTGGTACTCAGTCTTTACGCGGCACAGTTATCCCACAAGCTGTCGTCATCCTTGCCCTCCTGACTGCTCTCCTCACTGTCTGCCTCTCTGTCAAACATGGCAGATGAAGATGTAGGCCTACTTCTTTCTCCCTGGTCGAGTCTGCGATTAGCAGTTTGCATCCATAAGTCAACAGCTGGCTTCGGGTCAGATGTCTCTGTTGTCATTGTATGCCCCTTTCCCACTACATGGTACCGGCTCAGCTCCACGCACCCTTTTTTGTTTTCCATTACTGGAAAGTTCCAGCATTTTGGTAACTTACCACTTTTCTGGTACCATCTTTGTCGAAGTTCCAAAAAAACTGGAGCAGTACCAGAATCAATGCAGACCTCTGATTGGTCAGAGAACCGCGTCACTGCGTTATCAATGCACACATGGGATATCACCCGGCATCCCCCCTCCCCTTTTCTCCCCAATTGTATCCAGCCAATTGCCCCACTCTTCTGAGCTGTCCCGGTCTTTGCTCCACCCCCTCTGCTGATCCGGGGGGGGCTGCAGACTACCACATGCCTCCTCCCATACATGTGGAGTCACTAGCCGCTACTTTTCACCTGACAGTGAGGAGTTTCACCAGGGGGACGTAGCACATGGGAGGATCACGCTATTCCCCCCAGTTCCTCTTCCCCCCCAAACAGGTGCCCCGATTGACCAGAGGAGGCGCTAGTGCAGCAACCAGGACGCATACCTTCACCTCTTCAGACTTCATCTGTGATTTATGATGTGTGTTTTTCTTGCTCTTGTGTGTGTTTAAGTGGGAGAGTACTGCTGGCGTCGTGTGTTGCTGCCACTTCTCCCTCTCGTAGCCCCCCTTCCCGTCCACCCCTGTATGTCTGCCCCCCCTTCCCGTCCACCCCTGTATGTCTGCCCCCCCTTCCCGTCCACCCCTGTATGTCTGTGTTGTGTTTATCTGTTGTCTTGTTTCACCCCGTTTATTTTAAAGCCACTTTGAGTGTTAGAAAAAAACTATATAAGTTTATTGTTATTATTATTTTACCCACATCCGGCTTCCCACCCGCAGAATCACTCGGCATTTTTAAATGCTGAAGCAGCATTATCTTAAAAGTCTCACAACCATCTTGTAAACCTTCCCTTTTACTCTTGCTGGTACCCTTCTGTCGCAAATCACTCTTCTCCACCCACTCCACCCTGCCTGCACTCTCTTCTTCACCTCTATACCGAACTCCTCGTTACTTTGTAAACTTGAATTCAAGTAAATATGGGTCTGTAATAATGGTCTTGAAGATTTTATGCCGTTTGTCTGTAGGTTTTCACAGACCGATGGAGCCTGGGTCTGAGTCTGAACAGTGTCAGGCGGTTCCATCTGATGATAGCATTGTAGAACCCAGAGAGGAGGGTGACCCGGTTCTTCAGAGCCCCAAACGATCTCCCAACCTGGCCGGGCTGAAAGCTGCTTTCTCCAACCAGCACAGCTCAGCTGGAGGAACTAAGAACTTTTCATCTAAAGCTGGAAGTGGTGGTCCAACCCAGAAGACACTGCAGTCATTCTTCAAGGGCTCAGAAAAGATTCCTACCAATCGTTTAAAACCCTCAAAGTCTCCTCTGACACAAACTAGAGAGGCCATACAGTGTTCTCCGGTCAGAGGGTTGCAGCTTGATGCTTTCAGGTTTGGAAGGACACCAGACGGTGATGCAGACCCTCTTAAAGACAAGGTCCCATCTGAGTGCAACTTGGTTAAAGCAACACCGGAGAGCCTCTGCTGCCCCTTGGAGTTTGGCTCTTCTGACCAGGGAGCCATAATACCCAGCGCTGATATGGAGACCTTTAAAGAACTGTATGACGCATGTCATGCTGAACAGTCAGGACTTCAAGCTGAGCCCTTTACCTCCACTGGAGACTCCACATCAAGTCCAGATGCAAAGAGAGCCAGAAAAGAGGAGCCATATTCTCCCACAGAACCTAAATCTACTGCTTCTTCAGACTCTTCTCACAGAGCCACTATCTTGAAGGTGGACACTCCCGTCCGCATCCAGAAGAGGACGGTGAGTCTCCAGTTCTCTTTAGGAGAGCTGATGGGGAGGATGAAGAGGCTGCAGGAGCAGCAGCGACAAAAGACCAAAGATGAGCTGCACTACCGGCGCTTCAGGGCCAAAATAAACCCCAGAGAAAACCAGAGCGCAGAGGAGGAGCTGAAGAAAGAGATCAGGTCACGTTCTGTTGATACGCTCTTTATTAAGGACGGGTCATAAAAATCAAATAATTAATCATTTGTGGAGACTGTAGTTGAATTTTGTGTTGTGCACAGTGATTTTTATAAATGGACATTATTATAGGACACATTGGAAAGGTTAGTGATGGATAGTAGCAGACTGGTGATACACACCAGTCTGGTGTGTATCAGCTTGGTCGGGCATCCCTACAGGCACAATTGGCTGTGTCTGTGGTTGGGAAGCCGGATGTGGGTATGTGTCCTGGTCGCTGCACTAGTGCCCCCTCTGGTCGGTCGGGGTGTCTGTTTGGGGGGGGAGGGGGAGCTGGGGGGGAATAGTGAGATCCTCCCACGCACTACGCCCCCCTGGTAAAACTCCTCATTTTCAGGTGAAAAGAAGGAGCTGGTGACTCCACATGTATCGGAGGAGACATGTGGTAGTCTGCAGCCCTCCCTGGATCAGCAGAGGGGGTGGAGCAGAGACCGGGACGGCTCGGAAGAGTGGGGTAATTGGCCAAGTACAATTGGGGAGAAAAGGGGGGGGAATCCACCCTCCCCCCCGAAAAAAGGCACACAGTAGATTTACAGACTGTTGAGACTTTCACTGATCATTTTAACTGATGACTTTCGGTCAGCAACACCTGTCGTGGATGCAGACATAGAAAAGTCATTGAAAATGACCTGGAAAATGATTTCCTGAAGAGTGGGAACCCTGATTTATTTATTTTTTTGTCCATAGTAAAGATATGTTCAAAGAGATGGAGATCATCGGTCAGTTTAACCTGGGTTTCATCATCACCAAAGTCCAGTCAGACATCTTCATAATCGATCAGCACGCCACAGATGAGAAGTACAACTTTGAGATGCTGCAGCAGCACACCACGCTGCAAGGACAGAGACTCATAGTGTGAGACTGCACTTCCATTCACTAAGCTCCTTCAATGCTGCACTGCCATGCCTGCAACTGTAACATCCCTTTCTGTGTGTGTGTGTGTGTGTGTGTGTGTGTGTGTGTGTGTGTGTGTGTGTGTGTGTGTGTGTGTGTGTGGTCTTGTTCTGACCTCAAGGCCACAGAAGCTCCACCTTACTGCGGTTGGTGAAAATGTGCTGATGGAGAACATTGAGATCTTCAGAAAGAACGGCTTTGAGTTCATTATTGATGAGGATGGTATGAAGGTTTAATATGGAAGCTAAGAAAGCAAGCACTAGTGAGACTAAATCTCAAGATTCCTGTTTATTTCTTCGTTAAAGCATCTTGGGGGCATCTGGGTAGCGTAGCGGTCTATTCCGTTGCCTACCAACACGGGGATCGCCAGTTCGAATCCTCGTGTTACCTCCGGCTTGGTCGGGCGTCCCTACAGACACAATTGGCCGTGTCTGCGGGTGGGAAGCCGGATGTGGGTATGTTTCCTGGTCGCTGCACTAGCGCCTCCTCTGTTCGGTCGGGGCGCCTGTTCGGGGGGGGGAACTGGGGGGAATAGCGTGATCCTCCCATGCGCTACGTCCCCCTGGTGAAACTCCTCACTGTCAGGTGAAAAGAAGCTGCTGGGGATTCCACATGTATGGGAGGAGGCATGTGGTAGTCTGCAGCCCTCCCCGGATAAGCAGAGGGGGTGGAGCAGCGGCCAAGACGGCTCGGAAGAGTGGGGCAATTGGCCAAGTACAATTGGGAGGAGAAAAAAAAGGGGGGGGGGTCAAAAAAGCATCTTGGAGTATCATGGAAAATTCAGCATCCCAGGCTTTATTATTTCTGTTGAAATGAATGAAAGCTTTTGTGTATGTGACCTGAAGCCCAGGTGATGGAGAGGGTGAAGCTGGTATCTTTGCCCACCAGTAAGAACTGGACGTTTGGCCCAGCGGACATTGAGGAGTTGATCTTCATGCTGAGTGACAGCCCGGGGGTCATGTGCCGACCGTCGCGGGTTCGACAGATGTTTGCTTCCAGGGCTTGTCGGAAATCGGTGAGTTCATAATGTTATAGTCCTTATCAACAGGGTGGAGGATGAGCACCACCCATCAGCCAAGGGAAAGGAAACTTGTACCAGAATTAGGTCGAGCAATATAAACGGGAACAAAACTGTGCCAACTTGAATCCAGGATCCAAAGTACAAATCTGACCAGTCAAAGAGACACGAATGGATTCACCGTGGATGCGCTTTACCTCTGATTCACCAGCCGTCTGTGTGAAGGTTGGTGTTGATTGTCCCAACCTGAACCCCAAGAGAAGGAAGGAGAACAGACAGAAGGGACCGACGAAACAAAATGGACAGTAGGTGGAGCAGAAACAGCCACCAGATGCAATTGACCTTTCGCAAAGTCCCGCCCCCCTTAGTTACTGTTGCTATGCCCGTCAAGCATTTCAGAACTATCCAGGAAGTAGCCGGAAAACACCAAAACATGAAGGGAGAAATCAGCGCATTGTGTGGGTAAAAGTAGCAGTCATAACACGTTAGCTGTGTTAGCTATCAATAATAGCTAGTAGCAAGCTTAGCTCGGAGCAGACAGGTATTTGTGTTGATGTTGGATGGATTAAGCTGGCCATGGGGTGGGTCTGCTATACTGCCAGATCTATTGCCCACATTGCGCTTCTTGCGTTCTGGGTTTGGGGAAGGGAAAGAAAATTACACCCCTCCAAACTTTTCACATATCTAGTATCCGGTCTGCAGATCCCATAGGCCCACCGTTTCAGCATTATGTTGTGTGTTTGAAAGCTTGACGGACCGTTGCTAAGGTAGGATTGGACGAGCACCCTTCTGGGGCGGTAATTTGCGAAAGGTCGATTATCCATACCTCCTCTTTTATTTTTCTGATCTCTAGCGTGCATGTGGAGGCTGATGAATGTCACACCGTACCAGTGTTCGTGGCTGGTGCTTCAGTTGGTTCCCATCCTGAGCACACTAGTTTTTTTTTGTTTTTTTTAAAGATTCCCCCCCTTTTTTTCTCTAGTTGTACCCATCCAATTACCCCACTCTTCACCAGGGGGACGTAGCGCAAGGGAGGATCGCGCTATTCCCCCCAGTTCCCCCGACCCCCGAACAGGCGCCCTGACCGACCAGAGGAGGCGCTAGTGTAATATCCAGGACACACCCACATCCAGCTTCCCACCCGCAGACACGGCCAATTGTGTCTGTAGGGATGCCCGACCAAGCCGGAGGTAACATGGGGATTCGAACTGGCGATCCCCTTGTTGGTAGGCAATGAAACTGGTCACACTAGTTTAAATGCATCCCTTGTAGGTCAGACACATTTGTGACTAGATGGATTTCGGAACATCACTGTATTGTCTCTCTCTCCCCCCCCCCCCCCAAGATGAACTGTACCTCTTGGAAAGTCCAAATGAAAAGTTGTCCAATAACGCATCCTGCTCATCACCTGTTCCAGCTCCTTCCCTCAGGGAGGCGCTACAGGTCACTGTCCACTAAGACTAAACACTTCACAAACAGTTTCCCCCCCCTAGCCATCAGGACTCTGAATTCCTCCCTATAGTCCCCTCCTCACACATCACTGGCATGCACACTTCCATTCCCTTAGTTGTTGTGTGTAACGTGTATGTTTCTGCTGTTGTGTGACCGTACTGTTCCTGATGATGTGTAACATGTGTGTTTCTGCTGTTGTGTGACCGTACTGTTCCTGATGATGTGTAACATGTGTGTTTCTGCTGTTGTGTGACCGTACTGTTCCTGATGATGTGTAACATGTATGTTTCTGCGGTTGTGTTACTGTACTGTTCCTGATGATGTGTGCAGTGTCTGTTGTTCATGGATGTATTGTGCTGCTGAGTTTAACGTGTACCTAAAACAAATTCCACCGACCTTGGTCGTGTGGCTAACAAAACAATCTAAAAGGGGCGTCCAGGTAGCGTAGCGGTCTATTCCATTGCGTACCAACACGGGGATCGCAGGTTCGAATCCCTGTGTTACCTCCGGCTTGGTCAGGCGTCCCTAGACACAGTTGGCCATGTCTGCAGGTGGGAAGCCGGGTGTGGATAGGTGTCCTGGTTGCTCCACTAGCGCCTCATCTGGTCGGTTGGGGCGCCTATTCGGGGGGGGGGACTGGGGGGAATAGCATGATCCTCCCCCGCGCTACGTCCCCCTGGCGAAACTCCTCACTGTCAGGTGAAAAGAAGTGGCTGGTATCTCCACTGACTCCACATGTATGGGAGGAGACATGTGGTAGTCTGCAGCCCTCTCTGGATCAGCAGAGGGGGTGGAGCAGAGACCAGGATGGCTCGGAAGTGTGGGGTAATTGGCAGGATACAATTGGGGGGGGGAAAGGGGGGAAAAGATGCAAAAAAAAAAAACCCAAAATCGATCTAATCTAATTGTGATTTTGATCCATGCACATGATGCTCTGCTCCCCCTGCAGGTGATGGTCGGTACAGCGCTGAGTGTCAGTGAGATGAAGAAGCTGGTGGTTCACATGGGAGAGATTGAACAACCGTGGAACTGTCCTCATGGCAGGCCCACCATGAGACATCTGGCCAACCTGGACATCATTTCACCAGACTGACTGTCTCTGAGGTCTCCATCACACCGTCTGAAAGCCACACATAACACCTGTCTTTCTCACTGGACTCTGATTAGGCTTCATACCCTGTATGTAAGATTCATTTACAAATCTTTGTTTAGAAACATGTGTATTTCGGTGTTAGCGAAATCTAATCAGTGACAAGTTGTGTTGTTTTTCAACTCATTCTGTGTTAAGCATTAAAGTTATGTATTTTACATAACTGATTTACTGGGTTTAAATTTTTATATTTTGTTTTAATGGTTATTTCTATTCCCTGCTGTCACGCTTAGTGTAAGCTGCTGAGTATCAGAGTATGGAGTTTTTATTACAACCAAACGTTTTCCCCCTCAGTTTGCACCTTAGTGTAATTATAAAATCCCACAGAGGGGGGCACTGTTGAACACAACGGAGTGAGGACACGTTTCCCGGAGCTCCGCCAAGTAGTGGCAAAAGTTATTCAATTCAAAGTGCAGCGTTACCTTAGTTTATGGAAATACCACTGCTACTACTCTGGGTTGCTCCCATTAGGGGGCGCCACAGCGGATCATCCGTCTTCCTCTGTCACACCCGCCACCTGCATGTCCTCCCTCACCACATCCATAAACCTCCTCTTTGGCCTTCCTCTTCTCCTCTTCCCTGGCAGCTCCATATTCAGCATCCTTCTCCCAGTATACTCAGCATCTCTCCTCCACACATGTCCAAACCATCTCAATCTTGCCTCTCTTGCTTTGTCTCCAAACCGTCCAACCTGAGCTGTCCCTCTGTTGTATATTTCCTGGTATTTAATAATGATTTTTAAAAAAAATAGTGGAGAACAAAGGCGGCCATTACACGCCTCGTTAGCTTGAGTGAACGTTTCATCTATCGTGAAGTTTAACAAAAGAAACCCGGCAGAAAAGAGTACAGCATGGAAAAATGTTGTGCATACATTTATACAACTGGAGTGCACTTTTAGCAGTTTTCTAACACTTTTTAGCCATATTTGGAGTGAGCTCTATAGAACAACATACCATCTCTGGTCGTCATCATGTGAAGAATGGACAGAGACGTTACTACGTAATGCACTTGACCATAACGTCACCACTAGGAGGCTCTAAGTCAAAAGATGCCACGTTTGAAACTCAATATTCACTTCAATTCAGTTCAGTTCAAATTTTATTGCAGACTCCAGGTCCATAACAAACAAAGACAAACAGGTAAAAGACAAACCCCAGACAATACATAAAGTAAACACAATAAAATAACATAAAAGGAACAAGTCAGTGTGTTGTAAGAAGGCAGCTATACCAGTGGTCCCACTGCCGGGACTGGTAGCGTGTGGCCCTGAGTCTTATATTAGTTAAACTCATGATGATTACATTATCAGAGTCACTGAGCCGGCAAATAAAGTTATACATGAGCTTTCTTACAAGAGCTTGAAAAGTACTGACTCCTGCAGCCACAAACATCTCACTTGCACTACACCATCTAGGCCTTTTGAGTAACATCTCACTGCACCATTATAAGCTACTCAAAGCCTCTGTAAGCTTGTTTTTTAATAGTTTGACCACAGGTGTGCAGTATAACGTGGTGTACAATATGTAGTGTGACCACAGGTGTGCAGTATAACGTGGTGTACAATATGTAGTTTGACCACAGGGGTGCAGTATAAAGTGGTGTACAATATGTAGTTTGACCACATGTGTGCAGTATAAAGTGGTGTACAATATGTAGTTTGACCACAGGTGTGCAGTATAAAGTGGTGTACAATATGTAGTGTGACCACAGGTGTGCGGTATAAAGTGGTGTACAATATGTAGTGTGACCACAGGTGTGCCGTATAACGGTGTACAATATGTAGTGTGACCACAGGTGTGCCGTATAACGGTGTACAATATGTAGTTTGACCACAGGTGTGTAGTATAAAGTGGTGTACAATATGTAGTGTGACCACAGGTGTGCAGTATAAAGTGGTGTACAGTATGTAGTGTGACCACAGGTGTGCAGTATAAAGTGGTGTATATGAAGTGTATATACGGTGTATATAAACAATAATGTAATGTATTTTGCCGCACTTCAATAAGTTTATAACATGTAATTCTCGTCTCTTACACATGCATTCTTTAACACGGTAATGACGCCTCAAATCAAAGTTGATGGGACTAAAATGTCAGCACATACGTTATTTGATCGAGTTTGACAGAGTGACTGAATCAGGAACACTTGATTTGTCATTTCACCTCATGTGCGCAAGTACATGAGGTGAAACAAGATGCCGTTTGCCCAGCACACAGCAGTGCAACATGCACACAAGGACACATGCAAGGACCCACATATCCAAGCTAACACATGAACCCGAAGTAAACGAAGAAGAACCAACCCCTTTCCAAGGGAACGAACCGCCGGTCTGCCTGGGCTAGCAGTTAGCCTAGCCTGCCCCTGTCACAACCGTTGACACCCACATTCATTTGTCCCCATTTAAACCTCATTTTAGTAACTATCCGCAACCCTGTTCTCACAAACACACCGACCGACAGCACCAGAGAGAGAGAGACGTTGAGGAAAGCGGGGCGTCTTCCGTGCTTCCCCTTTTATTTCTAGACGGCAGCGGGGGGACGGAAACGGCTCCTCCGCGTTTCCGCTGCTGCCGGGCAACGGGCGCGCGGTGGCCGTTTCCATGGAGACGGGCTGTTGCCGGTCAGCTGGGTTTGGAGGCGACGGGACGTGAAATGGCGAATGGAAATACAAATAAGGATGTTGAGGAGACATCAAACGCAACAAAAAGCAGAGAACTAAGTCGTGGCTCTGCGGGTTCTGAGTCGGATTTGGACTTCGCGGGTGCCGAGCAAGAGTCAAGACGAAAGACAAATCTGACAAGCGTTTCTTGGTCACAAGCGGACCCTTTTAGCGGCCAGCCTGCGGGGGAGGAAAGGGGGTGGACGCTGCATGAACTTCCCGAACTTTCTAAAACCATCCTTCTGAGGTGATTCCTCTTCCATCCGTACGCCGCCATTTATGAGTCGGCGGGGACACGGTTCGTGATGACTGGACATCTTACTCTTGGGTTTAACATGGGTTCTGTTCTGGGCGATCGGGTCACAAGTGGACAGCGAGGCACGTCTCCGTTCGCACCTGTGTCCATCATGCGTCTCCGAACGCGTCCTGCTCGCCACTTGGGATCGGATTTCGTTACTGTTACGTCACTTCCGCCACAAGGTCAAAGGGCCCCAGTCAGGCGCCGACTAGCGGTGAAAACAATAGCTAGTGTTCGAAGACGTTCCAAGCAGGAATGTCCGCGTGCGGGCTGCTGTTCCAGCTGTGAGACTGACAGGGCCGCTTCTTGTGCCCACGTGGAGGTCAGGCATCTCGTTTCACTTGTCCTCCAACCACCTACACCAGTGTTTCTCAACCCAGTCCTCAAGGACCCCTATCCTGCATGTTTTCTTTGCAACCCTGAATAGGTACCTGTTTGTAGTTATTCAACCAATCAGCGATGAATTTTGTCAGACGTTGCACACCTTGCATAATTAAGTGCTGCGAGATGATTGGTCGAGTAAGTACAAGCAGGGCCACCTATGCAGGGTTACAATGAAGATCTGCAGGATAGGGGGTCCTTGAGGACCGGGTTGTGAAACACTGACCTACACCCTCCTCCCTCTCCATTTTTTCGAAAGTTGGCGCACTGTTACCAAAACAACCACCACATTGATTGATTGATTGATTTTTTTGTTTTATTTCGAACATGCTGAAATAACAAAATAAAATACACAGGCAGGAATACCAGAACAAATGGAAATAATAGTGAACATATTTTGCAAACTCTCTGTAACAACACAAGTAATAACTGGGCCATGTTGGAAAAGGGCGTAGGATGGAGTTAAGCACTTTTCCGGCCCGACCCCTTTCTTCTACTCTATCAGTCAAATCAAACCAAACCAAAACTTTCAAGACAAAACAACGGTGGAGGAAAAGAAAAGGAACACCAACGCACAGAGACCAACATGCACCAAACAGCACAAGTCAAACGCGGCGCCTTACACGTCATGTCTCATGTCACGTTATTCCTGCATCGATGACGTAGTTTCCTGTGACGTCATTGTCGGGGCCGCATCAGGACGCATTAGCGTTTACGCCACAAAAGACATGTGGTCAAATGCGTCTCAGACCACCTCGGATAGTGGTCTGAGTAACCGGTTCACAAAACGTTGTTCACACTTGTATTTGGCGCCGCCCACTTGTGATCCGATCGCAAAAAAACGCATTTTAAAACCAAGTGTAAACGGGGTGTTACAGCTGTTTCCCCGAGTTCCCCTGGGAGCTAAGGTTTTGCATCGCTGGAATGACTTTTCCTTAAACCAAATGTTGTCAGTGACTCTTCTTTAAGCATTGACATAATGTGCCAATGACAGGTATGAGGGGGGAAAGTCCAACGAGCGGCTCCATGGAGAAGGCGTTGCATATTTCCAGGGAGGCAGTGTGTACAAGGTGGTACAATATCTCCAAATTACCCACAGTTCTTAGTTGTTACAAGTGTAGAATCGTATTTATTTTTGATGTATTATTACACATTTGTTTCCGTCATTCCAAAACGGAATAGAAATACATGTTGTGTTTCCATGAAGGGAATGTTCTCAGAGGGACTCATGCATGGACGAGGTGAATACACCTGGGAGGACGGAGTGAAGTATCAGGTACACTACTGTACAGCAAAAACAGCAGACATGTTTTTACCACACCACAAATCAACGTTTGAATGAACTGACCTTTGTAATCTGACAGGGAGAATTTGTGTCTAACACACCCATGGGCCGTGGGGTGTACACCTGGCTGGATGGCAGCTCCTATCAGGGCCAAGTCCACGCAGCAGTCCGCCATGGGGACGGGACCCACAAATGTGCAGACAGCTCTGTGGTTTACAGAGGACAATGGCACCACGGCAAAAGACATGGAAAGGTATGCTTCTTCAGTTATCAGCCTTCAATTATCCAATGTCATGCAATATTACAATTCTTCATCATAAAGCAGTCTGTTCGGAGGGAAAACCTCCCCAGATAGCCAAACTGCTGTGGCCCGGACCCGTCCCACACCCCACACTTTCATCCGGCCCACATACCACGTGAAATGATGGCACTTGGGCGGTCCACTCCTGTTTGCCAGATCTGGGCCAGAACCAAGCCATAGCAATGCTGCATGTGCCACATATTTGCCACAGGTGGCCATATTTGTTTTGTGATATTTGGGCCATATTCACCATTTACCACACGGGGCACTGCAGGGTCACATCCAGATTACATGTTGCCCAGAGCACTGCATCTTTGCCACAAAAGGCCCACATTTGATTTGGCATATTTGGGCCATATTTGCTATTACACCTGTGGACCACTTCAGGCTCACATCCATTTTGTCAGGGCCAGAAGAAGGCCATCAGTGCCGCATCACTGCTTGAAGTGGTCCATATCCGGATGCTGTCTGGGTCTGTTCACATGTTGTTTTCTGCCTTGATGTCTAACTTATGTAACTGTTGTACAATTATTAGGGTATAATATATTATAATCAAGATGCTACTTCCTGGTATGAAGGAGAGTGGGTGAACAACAACAGACAGGGATGGGGAGTGAGACGGTATGTATGCCCTGATGGAAGAAATTAACAAGGCGTGTTTGGTTTTCATTGAGTAGCCTGTGAAAGCCATGAGCGTGAAGATGACCTCTGCTTTCTCACAGCTACCCCTCTGGGAACGTTTATGAGGGCGTGTGGCAGAACAACAGCAGACATGGAGACGGTACCATGAGATGGCTGAACCTGGGACAGCAGTACAGCGGAACATGGCAGGACGGAGCCCCGGTACCAAAACACACTTAGGCCCCCTTCCTTTCTCTCCCGCTTTCTTGCACGTGTCATAGTTATGCTATCTGCGTTTCCTGTTTTATTTTGAAGGCTCACCGGTCTTGCCTTTTCTGTTCCGCCCCTGTCATCAGCATTAGCTATCCCCTAATGTCATCCACCTGTGTCGAATTATCTTCCTGCTCCTTTTGTATCTAGTCAGTTTGCTCACCTGTTCCCCATGCCCTGATTGGCTCCCCAGCAGTTATAGTCCCCCTGGTTGTCCTGTCTCTTTGTATGACTGTTATCTTAGCCTGGTGCTTCATGTCTTGTCCTCCAGCCTTCCTTGCTCTTCGTACCGTTCCTGTTGTCTTGGACTTTTGACTTCCTGGTGTGGGAAGATGACAGCGCGAATTTACATTTGCGGCGGCCTCACCCAGTACCGTCCATGCAGTGTCTTTGTCCACGTCTGCGTCTTAAGTTTTGTCTTCGTTTGATGGCTGGGAGAGCGGGGCAGGCTAAGCTAACTGCTAGCCCATGCAGACCGGCAGTTCCGATAACAAGAGGGCGGTCTGGTGGCGGTCTCGCCTGGCGCTGACTGGTGTTTTTGATGTGGTCGTGAGGAGTGCGGGGAGGTGTGTCGAGGGTGTCTGGCTGGGAGAGCTGGCGCTGGATCGGCTGGGAGAGCTTGGTCTGCTTCGTCCGGTGGGCCTGGGGACCACGGCCCCTGCCTGGAGCTGTGCTGAGGGCGGTCTGACAGGACGCGGAAGCGGGGCAGGCTAAGCTAACTGCTAGCCCATGTAGACCGGCGGTTCCGACAGTCATCCTGGCTGGCGTTCGTTCCCTTGGACAGTGTTTTTTTTTTTAGTTTGCATATACATATGTGTTGGTTTGGATATGTGTGTTCCTGTGGTTTTGGATGTGTTGTTGTCTTTGTGTTGTGCTGCTGTGGGCTGAGGAAAACGCCGTTTCGTTTCATTTCATGTACGCAAGTGCATGAGGTGAAAGGACAGTGTATGAAATCTGCTCTGTCCCAGCCTGTCTCTGCTGTCTGCATTTGGGTCCTCCATTCCTGCTCCCGACGTGACAGTATGTCCTCAAAAACTGATATCGAATACGATGTATTATATTAGGGCCAGAATTCAGTTTACACCCCTTAATGTCTTGGCTCACTGTCAGGTGTCTGGTTAGAAACCAGCCAAGTCACGTAGACCTGTGACTTGTCTGAATTTGGCTTTATGTAATTTGCCAGCAAGTTGCTTCTTTGATGCTTCTTGCTTTTGTGTGATTTTCTGTTGCTTCTAACTTGTAGCACTTTGAAATGTGTTCTCATTGACAAGTGAATTCTAAATGAAATGTGTTATTGTTGTTATTATTAAATCAGACCAAACTGCCACACAGGAAAGTTTTTAGCCTTTTAGGAAAGGCTAAAAACTACAGTTTGTTTGCTTTGAAAATGTGAGTATGGGCTAATGTCTTATATTGACATTTAAATGATGGACAGAATCGGTAACCTACAGGCTTTTAGGAAGAGTTATCAATAATATGGAGGTCGCAACAAAAACACACAGTTTTTAAACTGCATCTCGGATTGACAAAGAAATCCTAATTCATGGAGATCACGTATGTTACCCTTCCTTTCACGCACACACACACACTTTCTCTCCTGTCCTTCCATCAGCATGGGGAAGGCACATACACGTGGTTCCTGAGGAGGATTCATGGGACTCAGTACCCACAGAGGAACGAGTACCAGGGGGAGTTCTGTCGGGGCAAGAGACACGGACTGGGAACCTTCTACTACGCCAGCGGGGCACTCTACCGGGGAGAATGGAGGAACGATAAAAAACACGGACAAGTAAGGGTCTTTAGTTTGTGGAGTTTCATCAAATTGTCAATTAACATTTATATTTCAAGGTCACAAAGCCACTACTCACTGTCTACTATATGTACATATTCCCACAAATACAAGTTAACTGTCACAGCAGGGTTCATTTACTAGACTACTACTACGATTATTATTATTACTACGAACGATCCGCTGATCATCCGTTTCGAACTCTTCCTGTCCTCTGCATCTTCCTCTGTCACCATATCCATAAACCTCCTCTCTGGCCTTCCTCTTCTCCTCTTCCCTGGCAGCTCCATAATCAGCATCCTTCTCCCAATATACCCGGCATCTCTCCTCCACACATGTCCAAACCATCTCAATCTTGCCTCTCTTACTTTGTCTCCAATCCATCCAACCTGAGCGGTCCCTCTAATATACTCGTTCCTAATCCTGTCCTTCTTCATCACTCCCAGTGACAATCTTATCATCTTCATCTCTGCCACCTCCAGCTCCTCCTCCTGTCTTTTCATCAGTGCCACTGTCTCCAAACCATACAACATAGCTGGTCTCACAACCATCCTGTAAACCTTCCCTTTAACTCTTGCTGGTACCCTTCTGTCACAAATCACTCCTGACACTCTTCTCCACCCACTCCACCCTGCCTGCACTCTCTTCTTCACCTCTCTTCTGCACTCCCCGTTACTTTGGACAGTTGACCCCAAGTATTTAAACTCATATGCCTTCATCAACTCTACTGCTTGCATCCTCACCATTCCGCTGTCCTCCCTCTCATTCACGCATAGGTATTCCATCTTGCTCCTACTGACTTTCATTCCTCTTCTCTCCAGTGCATACCTCCACCTCTCCAGGCTCTCCTCCACCTGCACCCTACTCTCACTACACATCACAATGTCATCCGCAAACATCATCGTCCATGGAGACTCCTGCCTGATCTTGTCCGTCAACCTGTCCATCACCACTGCAAACAAGAAAGAGCTCAGAGCCGATCCTTGATGTAATCCCACCTCCACCTTGAACCCATCTGTCATTCCAACCACACACCTCACCACTGTCACACTTCCCTCATACATATCCTGCACCACTCCTACATACTTCTCTGCAACTCCCGACTTCCTCATACAATACCACACCTCCTCTCTCGGCACCCTGTCATATGCTTTCTCTAAATCCACAAAGACACAATGTAACTCCTTCTGGCCTTCTCTACACTTCTCCATCAACATTCTCAAAGCAAACATCACATCTGTGGTGCTCTTTCATGGCATGAAACCATACTGCTGCTGCTGATCATCACCTTTCCTCTTAACCTAGCTTCTATTACTCTTTCCCAAATCTTCATGCTGTGGCTGATCAACTTTATACCTCTGTAGTTGCTACAGTTCTGCACATCATCCTTGTTCTTGAAAATCAGTACCAGTATGCTTCTTCTCCACTCCTCAGGCATCCTCTCTCTTTCCAAGATTGTGTTAAACAATATAGTTAAAAACTCCACTGCCACCTCTCCTAAACACCTCCACAGGTATGTCTGGACTAACCACCTTTCCACACTTCATCCTCTTCATAGCTGCCCTCACTTCATCCTTCCTAATCCACCACGCTTCCTGACTTACTATCCCCACATCATCCAACCTTCTCTCTCTCATTTTCTTCATTCATCAGCCCCTCAAAGTACTCCTTCCACCTTCTCAGCACATTTCCATCTCTATCCTTGATCACCCTAACCTGCTGCACATTCTTACCAGCTCGATCCCTCTGTCTAGCCAATCGGTACAAGTCCTTTTCTCCTTCCTTAGTGTCTATCCTCTCATACAACTCATCATACGCCTTTTCCTTTGTGTTCACCACCTCTCTTCGCTTTATACTGCATCTCCTTGTACTCCTGTCTACTTTCTTCGTCTCTCTGACTATCCTACTTCTTGTTTGCTGTACTTCCTCATTCCACCCCCAAGTGTCCTTGTCTTCCTTCCTCTGACCTGATGACACATCAAGTATCTTCCTAGCTGTCTCCCTCACTATTTCTGCAGTAGTTGCCCAGCCATCCGGCAACTCTTCACTACCACCCAGTGCCTGTCTTAACTCCTGCCTGAACTCCACACAACAGTCTTCCTTCTTTAACTTCCACCATTTGATCTTTGGCTGTGTCTTCACTCGCTTCCTCTTCTTGGTCTCCAAAATCATCCTACAGACCACCATCCGATGGTGCCTATCTATGTTCTGTCCCGTCACCGCCTTGCAATCTCCAATACCTTTCAGATCGTGCCTCCTATATAAGATATAGTCCACCTGTGTGTACTTTACTCCACTGTTATATCACCCTGTGTTCCTCGCTCTTCTTGAAATATGTATTCACCACAGCCATTTCCATCCTTTTTACAAATCCCACCACCATCTGTCCTTCCACATTCCTCTCCTTGACACCATACCTGCTCGTCACCTCTGTTCCCTTCACCAACATGTCCATTGAAGTCTGCTCCAATCACCACTCTCTCCTCCTTGGGTACCCTCTCCACCATGTCATCCAACTCACTCCAGAATTCTTCTTTCTCTTCCATCTCACACCCAACTTGTGGGGCATTTGCGTGATAACATTCATTATCACACCTTCGATTTCCAGCTTCATACTCATCACTCTGTTCGATAGTCTCTTCACCTCCAACACTCTCTTGACATACTCTTCCTTCAGAATTACCATGACCCTATTTCTCCTCCCATTCGCACCATGGTAGAAGAGTTTGAACCTACCTTTGATGCTCCTGGCCTTAAATCAGTGGCTGGGTTGGTTCATTTACTAGACTAAACAATGTAATTCTCATTCATTTTAAAGTTTACTTTACCGTTTGTGTCATAGGGAAAGTTCATATTCAAGAATGGGCGTGTCTTTGAAGGAGAATTTGTGGACGATCACATGGCAGAATTCCCTTCATTCCATCTGGATGACTCCAAAAGCCCAAACCTGAGCGGAATCAGAACTTGCACTCCTCTTGGTAAACATGCTAACTCCTTCTGAGATGTTCAGTTAAGCATCAGGGACTTAACAGCAAATGGCGTCTGTGATCCAGAGGTGAGGTACCAAACTCTACACAGTCTCAGTTCTGAAGGTAGTATTTACATGTTGCTGTAGGTAGATTTCGACAGAGGCTATCAGGCACAGGAAGTGAGCCATTGATGCTTGGAGCAGACATGGCTCTTGACATCGACTCTCTTCTGGAAAAATTTCCCAAGAGCCGAAGAGAGACAGAATTAAAACAGGTCAGATACAACACGGTCGCCAGACATCAGTAGGACCCTCTGGTTTCTGAACTGACCCTCAGTTTTGTATTTAACAGTTGGAGTTTGTGGTGCTGAGGCACATTGGTGAGCTGCGGTCCATCTACAGTTTGTACAGCAGCCTCGGCCGGGGCCACTCCCCCGACAACACCTTCCTGCTGTCTCGCCTGCAGCTCTGGCGCCTTCTCAAAGACTGTCACATCGACCATCACGGCACCACGCTGGTCCAGATAGACCGCCTCATCAGTGGTGAGACAGACTTGGATCTACCCTCCCTCCATGTCTCATACTGACTGGTCGTAGTTAGATTACAGTAATTCAGGTTAGAATTTTAATGATCAAAGTAACTTAAAAATGATGAGTACCAGTGTTGGGCAAGTTACTGAAAATTAGTAATTAGTTACTTTTGAGAGCAGTAACTGTAACCGAGTTACTGCATTATAAAAGTAATTGGGTACTAGGGAAAGTAACTTTTGCGTTACTTTTTTTTTTTGCTTCAGTATACTCTTATTAATGTACACATTATTTTTGTGTTGCTGTGGCATAGTGTGAGACAAGACAATGCTCAAATTTCATCTTGTCGTAGCCATTATCACTATAATGAAAAGGAAGTCATGGAACAATGAAACACAATAGATGTTTTGAAACTTTTGATAATTTTGGCACATTTATTGTCGCCTCAAATCAAGTATTAGTGCGCTCTTTCAGCAGTGTAAAATTAAATAACTACACTATTTTGGCAGTGTACAAAACAAATTAAATAACAACTACACTCTTAGCAGTGTGAAATTAAATGACAACTACACTCTTAGCAGTGTAAACTTAAATGACAACTACACTCTTTGGCAGTGTAAAACTTAAATACATAATATACCGTTCCTCAGACATTTGACAGTAACTTCTTATCAAATGACAGGCCTAATGAAATAAAAGTTATTTACAAAAAAGGTACCATCACTGAAGATGTGTCCAAGACAAGTGCATCACTAGATGTATGCAAATATCATACTACAACAAAAACACAACACACTGTGGTTCATCCTCCTTTGTAACATGAACAGAGAAATTCACGTCAACTGAACTCCATTCACCAACTGGATATTCAATCATGTTGGACAAACTTAAGTATTTTCAGCCTCACAAAGACGAATAACACACAGTAATGGTTTAACAAAAAGTATTTATCTCCCATCTGGCCACTCGGCTTAAGAAATCAGTAATGGTGGACAAACTTAATGGTGACACATTTAAGAAAAGCGTTCAGCCTCGAGAGGAAAAACTATACAGCCACCTGGAGATGCTTCTCAGTAAGGCAGCAAGGTCTGGATGTGTAATGCTCAGCAAAAGCTATCCAACCAGGCTAGCTGATCTCTGGCCAGTGACCTACATGTCACACCTCAAAGTTCTGTTCTTACACTACACACTAACCTTCTCACTGGAAAGTGTTTTGTGTGTGTGTCTGTGTGTCTTTCTCTGGCTCTGTTTTGGTCTCTTTAGTCTTTAGTCCAGCAGGGGCAGTTTTCATTTACGCCCTCTCTCCAAATATCCATCATATCAGTATTTTCCCCACAAAAAGACCACTTTGTGGATTGCAGCAGGAAGTTTTCCAAGCTCCTCAACATCCTAGCCCTCAAACCAACAATTGTACCTCAAGAGGAGAAGCTTCTCAAACGTTTGGTCTGATAGGCTGTTCCTCTTTGGAGAGGGAATCCGGTTTCCCAGGCTGAAGAATCTTTGTACTGGGGCACTGGAGGGTGTGGCTGCATTATGTTTAAGAGATATTTTCTTTATCATTGGAAATTGATTCGGTGTCTATCCCTGTCGCTCCTGATTTGAGGTAATGGGCTACTTCAGCTTCAGCAGTGGAATATCTTCATCCTCGTCAAAGGAAAACAACTCCTCCTCTTTGGTAGAACCTGTGCTGTGTTGGGTTGGTTTTACCTGGTTGCTGCTCCTGCTCCAGGACGTGTTCGCCACTCCACTACCAGACTGGCCTTTGCCTGGTCCTTCCACTCCTGGTCAAGCAACCAACGAAGCCTGAACTTCGGTAGTCTCACAGCAGCCAGGACAGCACCTTCACTTTCAAGAACTCGTGCAAATCTTGTTGTGACTGCCTGAAGTGACACGTATATAACAGGGCATCATACATTGAGTATAGTTTAAAAATGTTGCATTATACATGACATAGTTTCATAATGTATTTTAATTCAATGAAAACATGTGTAGGCCTAGCCAGCCTGTATGTTGTATTTATTACAGCTAAAAGGCTTTGCAGGTTAATTGTCATAAAAGTGTCTCATACAGCATACGTCTATAGGCTACATATCAACCACACGTAGCCTATACACCCATATGAGTGACATCAATAAAATGCACTTGGGTGATTGATTGATTAAATTAATGATAAATGCAAACAGAGGTAACAGCTCTTACCTGGACAATTGCATCTGGTAGGCCAACAAGGCTTTGCAGTCCATTCTTCAATTCCAGAGTCTTGGCGTGTCAGTGTGTCCAGTGTGGGTAGCTGTGTGCCATAAAAACAACAGTCTTCTCCCTGAAGAATGTCCAGTGCCACAGTAAGTGGCGTCATGGCAGCACAATACTCTGAGAAACTGATGTTCCCTTTCACTGATACACTTCATCTGTAGGTTGAAGGAGATGGTGTTCAACTCGACCATAGGTATCTCAGGAATTCAAGCCAGGGCAGCGTAAAACGAATTCCACCTCGTTGTGCACGGTACTAGTAGCCTCTTTGCAATAACGTCATCCACGCTCTCCGAGGCTGCTGTGGACCGACTCGCCTTGTTCCACAGCCCTGCACATTTTGTGGTAGCGTGTCTGTACATGGCTTTCATTTCAGGTGTTGACACCAGCCACTTCCCCACATCAGTGCATGATGTGAGATGTGTGGGGTGCACATCTCTGATGTGGAGGTAAAGGAATCATGTCGTCAGCACCATTGAGCAGCACATCCCCGATGTTTGTAAAAGTCACCTCATCCTCCTCTTCTGCAGAGTCCTCGGGTGGCTGGTACACCTGAAAGGCCCTGACGAAGTTAGCGCCGTTATCTGTGACCGCTGCTGTGATGTCATGACAGGCCATGGGATGAGTGGATGATATCGAGCTCACTTGCAATACTGTCATACGTAGGCCGACCCTTAAATCTCCTGCATGCTGGCACTGCTTTCCCATGTTGCATGTTGTGAGGATTTATGCAATGTGCGGTTACACCAAGACAACTTTTATTATGCGCAGTCCAAATGTCTGCTGTGGTGGAGACATGGTCTAACTCCTGAAATGCTTTTTTCAGCTCGACCTCCATTTTAGCATATTTGTCATCCAGGTATTTGTTAAACGTCTTTCTGGGTGGTGGCCCACCCGCTCTTCCCACTGGTGTTTTGCTAGTTAGTTCTCTGAAGGCAACAGACTCAACTGTTGATGGCTGCTTTAATGTCCACACAGTCAAGAGTTATTAAGAAGGACAGTGTAGCCTACGTCTCAATAACTCTGTGACTGTGTGGACATTAAAGTGTGCTGCGCCAAGGTAAATTGCGCCTGCCCAAATTGTTAGCACCAGCCGCCACTGCAGAGGCATGTCTTCAGCAACATACCTTGCTGTCAGTCTGTTTAGTTCTGCCTGGCTTACAGACTGTGGAGCAGAGGGCGAGTTAAAATCAAGCCTTGGCTGTTTGGGTGGAGCGGCTCCTCCTTGGTCAGCCGAGCTAACGTGGGCTGCACCCGGGTCAGCGGTGTTGGCTGCGCTGGGTTCTTTGGCAACTAGCTTAGTAGAAGCGAGCTGGTTTGCTAGGTGCTTCAGGGGATTAGCATTGCTGTTCTTGGCGGTGGACGAGGTTTTCCTTCCGGCACATAGATTACAGCTCACCACTGTATTCTGGTCCTTTGTCTCGAGGGGGGAGGAATAATGCTGCCGTTTCCATGATACAAAGCTCACGCCTGAACGATCATCGGCCATTGTGTGGGCTTACTGCGCGCCATATTTCCCCCCAGAATGCTGCAGTGTTGATTTTAAGGTCTCACCCACCAAGTGGAATGACAATAAACCTTAATCATAAAAGTAGATCTCAAAGCTGTAAAAACAATGTTTGATGGCAACACCACCATGACTATGATCCAGGTTGTAAGACGGAGAGGGAAGTTCTAGACACTGTTCTTTTTAAAAACGAAGACCTCCTGTGCAGCCACTTTCACTTTTTACTGTAAGTCCATTTCTGATAAGCCATTTAATGTCATCCAAAACCCTGTTAGATCTGTATGCTAACTAAAGGGGTGTGTGTGTGTGTGTGTGTGTGTGTGTGTGTGTGTGTGTGTGTGTGTGTGTGTGCTTCCATGTTCTGTGTTCTTCAGACGACCTTCCCTCAGATGAGATTCACTCTCCCTTTAGTTCCGTGCTGCCCCGTAAGCTTCTCAGCGCTCTGGTGACCATCGCCCACCACGCCTATCATGAAGACCAACAGTAAGCAGTGGAACTGTTTCCTAACAGGGGAATCTTTTTATTAGAAGTTCGTTTGCACGGGGCATTCGGGTGGCGTGGTGGTGTAATCCGTTGCCTACCAACACGGGGAACTCCGGTTCGAATCCCCGTGTTACCTCCGGCTTGGTCAGGCGTCCCTACAGACACAATTGGCCGTGTCTGCGGGTGGCAAGCCAGATGTGGGTATGTGTCCTGGTCGCTGCACTAGCGCCTCCTCTGGTCAGTCAGGGCACCTGTTCAGGGGGGAGGGGGAACTGTGATCCTCCCACGTGCTATGTCCCCCTGGTGAAACTCCTCAGTGTCAGATGAAAAGAAGCAGCTGGTGACTCCACATGTATCGGAGGAGGCGTGTGGTAGTCTGCAGCCCTCCGCGGGTCAGCAGAGGGGGTGAAGCAGCGACCTGGGCTGCTTGGAAGAGTGGGGTAAGTGGCTGGACACAACTGGGGAGAAAAAAGGGGAAAAAAGTTCATTTGCACATGTGAGGAATTTGACTTGGTAGCTTGCCGACACAGATCAGACCAGTTTTAGCCAGAGTATTTACAGTTGCCTTGGTGATCAGCCTCATCCGTTCCTGTGAACGCTGTTTTATCATTCATCCATCCATCCATTACCCAAACCGCTTATCCTTACTCGGGGTCACTGGGCAGCAGGTGGGGAGACACCCTGGACAAGGCGGACAGTCCATCACAGGGTCAACACATACACACACATTCACACCTAGGGACAATTTAGTACAGTGAGTCACCTGACCTACATGGCTTTGAGCTGTGGGAGGAAACCGGAGCCCCCGGAAGAAACCCACGCAGACACGGGGAGAACATGCAAACTCCACGACCTGGGGCGACCCCCAAGGTTGGACTACCCCGGGGCTCGAACCCAGGACCTTCTTGCTGTGAGGTGACCGCACTAACCACTGCACCACCATGCTGCCAGTTTTATAATTAACTGTTTCATTTTATTATTTATATATTATATATATTTATATTTCACCTGACAGGTCCGGGGAATCAGCCATACTAAATTGCCCCTAGATATGACTTTGTGTGTGTGTGTGTGTGTGTGTGTGTGTGTGTGTGTGTGTGAGAGGTGGCCTGGCAGCCTGTTCAGGGTGTCTCCCCGCCTGCCGCCCAGTGACTGCTGGGATAGGCTCCAGCATCCCTGCGACCCTGAGAGCAGGATAAGCGGTTTGGATAAAGGATGGATGGATGGATCATCAACACATATATAAAGATGGCGGTGTGACTGACGTTTTCGGCGGCCTCACCGAGCACCGACTATGCAGTATTGTCCATATCTACTTCTAAATTTGTGTCATCGTGTGGTGTGAGGGAAATATGTCTATGATCGTCAGTTTCTTTTGGACAATAGCAATGAGAAACACTAGCTGGGAGGGCTGATGTTAAATCAGCTGAGTGAGCTTGGTCTGCTACGTCCAGTGGGCCCAAAGACCACGACCTTGCCCGGAGCTGCGCCCCAGAGGAAACACCGAAAGCGGTGTGACAGGATGTGGAAGCGGGGCAAGCACGGATGTGTGCAAGCCAGGCTAACTGCTAACCCAACCAAACCGGCAGTTCCGACAGTCGTGCTGGCTAACATTTGTTCCCTGGACAGCAACATGGACTATATCAGACTTCTGAGAGCTTCCCAGCGCAGCGTGAGGACCTGCTGTGTCTCCGTGATGTAGCTAAATGAAAACATCACGGACACCTTGATTCAGCTGGATGGGCTTACACTCCACAGAGCAGACAGAGTCGCCTCGCAATCTGGAAAGCTCCAGGGAGGCGGCCTGGCCGTTTACATCAACAAATCATGGTGCTAAGATGCTGAGGTAGTTTCTACACTCTGTTCACCGCACATAGTTCATGACGGTGAAGTGCCGACCCTTTTACTTGCCACAGGAGCCGACAGCGATTGTCATTGTGGCAGTCTGTGTACCACCAAGTGCTAATGTGAAGGAGGCTATGAATGAACTCTACAACACCACCAGCAAATAACAGATGGCTCACCCCAACGCATTCTTCATTACTGCAGGAGATTTTAACCAGGCAAGTCTCCAGTCTGTTTTACCAGCATGTGAGTTTTGCAACAAGGGGTGATAACACATTAGACATAGTTTTTCACAAACATTAAGAACTCCTATGAAGCAGACCTCCTCCCTCACATTGGCAGCTCTGATCGCCTAACTATTATGCTGACTCCAGCATTCAGCCCTTGGGTGAAACGATAGAAACCAGTGCTCACAGAAGTCCAAATGTGGCCACAGGAGGCAATTCCATCACTGCAGGACTGCTTTGAAAACACATAATGGGACATTTTCAAAGTGGCAGCAACATACAACAATGTCACTGACTTGCAGGAATACACCGAGTCTGTCATAGGCTACACAAGTGCATAGATGATGTGACTGTGGTCAAAACTATCAAGAAGCGGGCCAACCAGAAACCCTGGTTTAATTGGGAGGTCCATTCATCGCTGAGAACCCGAAATGCTGCATTCAGATCTGGAGACACTGCAGCATGCAGACTGGCCAAGCAACTCTGTCCCTGGGTATTAAGGAGGCGAAGAGGCTATATGGACAAAAACTCAACAGCCACTTCTCTGATAATAAAGACACACGGCGCTTGTGGCAAGGTTCTCAAGCAATAACTGACTACAAGCCCCCACCCCCGCAGGCATGCAATAAAGACCCCTCCCTACCAGACAAACTAAATGACTTTTTTGCACGTTTTGAGGTAACCAACAACAGGCAGGCACGGACACTTCAACCATCACCAAGCGACCAAGTACTCCAGCTGTCTACAGCTGGGGTAAAGAAGGCCTTTGCCAGCATCAACCCATGCAAAGCTGTGGAGCTGGACAACATACCTGGGCGTCTTATTAAGGACTGCATAGAGCAGCAGAAAGATGTTTTTGCAGACATCTTCAACACCTCGCTCAGTAGCAGTAGTGCCCAACTGCCTCAAAAGTGCCACCATCATTCCCCTGCCCAAAAGGTCAAACCCAGCCAGTATGAATGACTTCTGCCCTGTGGCCCTCACTCCCATAGTTATGAAGTGCTTTGAGTGGCTTGTCATGCAGCACATCAAGGCCTGTCTCACTGCAAACCTAAATCCCCTACAGTTTTCATGTAGAGCCAACCGATCCACAGAAGATGCGATCTCTACCACACTGCACCTCACTTTGTCATACCAGAAAGGAAAGAACACCTGCGCCAGGATCCTCTTCATCGATTTCAGCTCGACATTTAACACCATCATACCACAACAACTGGTGGAGAAGCTGAGGTTGCTGGATGTGGACACTGGCACCTGCGAATGAGTCCTCGACTTCCTGACGTGGAGGCAGCAGACAGTCAGGGTGGGTAGCCACACATCAAATTCCATCTTAGTAAGGACAGGTTCACCCCAGGGCTGCGTCCTGAGCCCCCTCTTGTTCACCCCGCTAACCCATGACTGTACTACCAAATTTGACACCAACCACATCATCAAGTTTGCAGTGTGTCTCGTCAGCAATAATGATGAATCTGTATACAGGATGGAGGTGGGGCAGCCAATGGTGTGGTGCAAATCCCATAACCTCTCCCTGAATATAAGTAAAACAAAAGAGATGGTGATTGACTTCAGGAGAGCTGGCAGGCATCATCATACGCCGGCGACCATTGATGGCGCCACTGTGGAGAGGATCAGTAACATCAAGTTCCTGGGAGTGCGCCTGGCGGATGACTTGACCTCAACCATTAACACCTTGGCCATTGTTAAAAAGGCCCAACAGCGGCTGCATCCCCTCCGGAGACTTAAAAGGGCACGCCTCCCCATTCTAGCCTTCACCACCTTCTACAGGGGCACCATTGAAAGCATTCTAACATACAGTCTCACTTCCTGGTTTGTTGACTGCAAAGCGACTGAACAGGATAGTGAAGACAGCTAGCAAGATAATTTGTGCCCCTCTCTCCTTCCTGTTAGAGAGCCTCCAGCATCATTGAGGCTCCAGCATCACTGAGGATCTCCACCACCTTCTCACAACCTGTTTTCCCTCCTGCGGTCTGGGAAGAGGTACAGCAGCATCTGTGCTAAATCCAGCAGAATGCTAAATAGCTTCTACCCACAAGCAGTCAGGATCATTAACAAACTGTGTCCCCTCCACAGTCATGCCCCCCCACTACCCACCTACTCTTTACCCCCCCTCCCAATCAGTGCTGGTCACCCGTTGATAGACACCAGCTGTCAACGTTGAAATGAAATTGCACTTTAATTGACGGTGTAGTACTTGGATGGATTGTTGTTAATTGTGCTTTCTTGTTTTGTTCTCTGTTTTTTTATTGTTAGTGGTATCGTTTATAGTGTGACAGTGGTAAAGTGTGGTCGGAATAACAAATGGCTTAGAGGTGGAGGTGGGATTACATCAAGGATCGGCTCTGAGCCCTTTCTTGTTTGCAATGGTGATGGACAGGTTGACGGACGAGATCAGGCAGGAGTCTCCATGGACAATGATGTTTGTGGATGACATTGTGATGTGTAGTGAGAGTAGGGTGCAGGTGGAGGAGAGCCTGGAGAGGTGGAGGTATGCACTGGAGAGAAGAGGAATGAAAGTCAGGAGCAAGATGGAATACCTATGTGTGCATGAGAGGGAGGACAGCCGAATGGAATGGTGAGGATGCAATGAGTAGAAGTGATGAAGGTGGATGAGTTTAAACAATTGGGGGTCAACTGTCCAAAGTAACGGAGAGTGCAGAAGAGAGGTGAAACTGAAACTCCTCTCTGGTGAGAAGAAGCGGCTCGGAGGAGGCATGTGGTAGTCTGTAGCCCTCCCCGGATCGGCAGAGGGGGTGGAGCAGCGACTGGGATGGCTCGGAAGAGTGGGGTAATTGGCCAAATTCAATTGGGGAAAAAAAGTGGGGGGGGGGCAATCAAAAAAAAAATATATATATAATAGTTGGAGCCAAATTTATGATTTTGATAATTTGATGTATTATGTTAAAAAAAAACCCCGAAATATCACAGACTCATTGGGTGGTGGTTAATTGCTGTTGTGAAGTGTAGGGTGGACACTCTCCGTTTGACAGCCTCTTTGACAGTCAGCTGATTGAGGCTGACCTTCCCTTGGACACCCAGCCAGTTGACTGAGGTGGTAGTGAACTGTAGGTGGCGTCAGCTGGTGTGTAAGGGCAGAGCTGGCAGTTAAGTTGTGCTCTTCTGGTTTTGTAGCCACGCGGTTTTTTGGCTGCTGAAATACAGTAAATTTTCCTTTCTTCATGTCTTGATGTGTGCCCCTCTTTACATCATCTGGTCAGAGCACCTCATCTGTTCTGGAGCACAGAGGTGTCCAACTGAGAACAGGAAATAAAAGTGACAAAAGAAGGAACTCTGGACTCTTGTTGTTTAAGCGTGTCGACCAAGGCACAAACCAAAAGAACCAGAAAGGAGCAAACACGCTGATTGAAAGTTGGACCGTGTATATATTTTGTCCTCTAATATCAGAGTTTCTCTCCTTGTCCCAGGACGTCACACAACATCCTGGCCATGTGCTTTTCCAAGATGATGAAGGACAACATTCTTCCTAATGCAAAGAATGTAAAAGGTGCTGACACACATGAGTACATACACATCTACACACATCTACACAACCAGCGTTATCAGTGTGGTGGCCATTAACATTAGGCCTGTTGATACAGGGCATCTGTTCAGTAATGTGGTCCATGCAGTGGTTGCTGGGAACTATATAGAGAGATGTTGGGTCATCTACCGGGACCTGAGTATGGTCAGTTCAGCCCTCAGGACTGACCACACCGTCACCTGCCGACACTTGGTCTGGATGTTCAAGGTAGGGCCAGCTGGGGTCTGTCTGTGGACATGGAACTCACTAATCAAGTCAGTTTTATTTGTACAGCCCAACATCACACATTACGCATGTGCCTCAGGGACTTTACAGCAACGCTTGTGCCGCTTGGCATCCTGCGCATCATATTCTTTATACATTTCATAGTTCCATTATAATTCTTATCCTCTTTCAATGTTGTGTTGCGTAAACTGTGTAAACACAACATCATTGCACGTTGTGCGTCTTGGGAGAGAGATCCTCCTCTGTTGCTCTCCCTGAGGTTTCTCCCTATTTTTTCTCCCTGTTAAAAGTTTTTAGGGAGGTGTTCCTGATCTGATGTGAGGGTCTAAGGACAGGATGTTGTGTTGCTGTAAAGCCCCCTGAGGCTAATTTGTAATTTGTGATATTGGGCTATACAAATAAAATTGACTTGACTTAACACAACATCCTGTCCTTAGACCCTCACATCGGATAAGGAACAAAAACCTCCTTTAACAGGGAGGAACAGTAGGGAGAAACCTCAGGGAGAGCAACAGAGGAGGATCTCTCTCCCAAGACGCACAACGTGACATGATGGTGTGTTTACACAGTTTACACAATACAACCTTGAAAAAGGATAACACAATTATAATGGAATGGGGCATCTGGGTGGCGTAGCGGTCTATTCCGTTGCCTACCAACATGGATCGCCAGTTCGAATCCCCGTGTTACCTCCAGGTTGGTCGGGCGTCCCTACAGACGCAATTGGCTGTGTCTGTGGGTGGGAAGCCAGATGTGGGTAAGTTTCCTGGTCGCTGCACTAGCGCCTCCTCTGGTCAGTCAGGGCGCCTGTTCGGGGGGGAGGGGGAACAGGGGGGAATAACGGGATCTTCCCACACTCTACATCCCCCTGGTGAAACTCCTCACTGTCAGGTGAAAAGAAGCGGTGGGTGACTCCACATGTATGGGAGGAGGTAGTCGGGAGGAGGAGGTAGTCTGCAGCCCTCCCCGCATTGGCAGAGGGGGTGGAGCAGCGACTCAGAGAGCAGGGGGATTGGCCAGGTACAATTGGGGGGGGGGGTATTCTAGACAACCAAACTGGTTTTTAGACCTGAGATAACGTGAACTCCCTTCCTGAGGGTCATAGAGGACAGGTTTGAAAACCACTGTTTAACATTATGCAATCTGGAAAATGAAATCATATCTAGAACAATCCAAACCTGATGAATATTCCCCCTGAAACATTCGGCACAGCGTACGCAGAAGATGCATCCATCCATGACTCACGTAGCGAGGGATTTCAGCCACATGCCTGAAGTGATGTGATGTTTTGTGTCGTGTTATATTTGACTCATCTTGGTCTGTTTTTTTTAAATGCTGTCAGGATCTCGGTCTGTTTGACAGTAATCTGACCACCAGGAGGTTACTGGAGATCATCACCGCAGAGGAGCTGGATGCCGGCAGCCGGTCCCACTGCAACCTGGATCAAGAGGTGGGCTCGCGTCACCTCACTGCTTTCCAGATCAAGTCATTGATTGATGGATTTTCTCGTCTGTTCTTGACTCATACTTCAACAGCTCTGCTTCAGTAAGACAGCCTGTTGGCTTAGTCGTCCTGTCTTTGCTCAGCCAGTGACTCCTTCTCATGTGTGGACTCCATCTGTTCTGTTCTCTCTCACATTAACTCTGGCTCGAATGGCCAATTGTCTAGTCATCATCTTGGTCATGTAAAGTCTTAGTTCCTACCATGTAAACTCACATGTTCTTCTCTTTTGCCATAGATCACATTCCTTGAGTTCTTTGAGGTTCTCCTGGGGTGTTCTCAGGTGAGCAGTCAGCCAGCGGTCTGTTCCAGTCTGGAGGTCATTGGGAGTTCACCAGAGGAGGGAGCCAGCGAGAGCCTCCTACTCTCCCAGAGCCTTCTCACCCAGTCGGTCAGATCCTTTCAACCTCTTCCTCTGTCTACTGACACAACTGCTCTTTTGTTCCGTTAAATAGCTTCACTCCCTCTGGCCCACGTTAGGCTAGCTTCACTCCCTGTGGCCCACGTTAAGCTAGCTTCACTCCCTCTGGCCCACGTTAGGCTAGCTTCACTCCCTGTGGCCCACGTTAGGCTAGCTTCACTCCCTCTGGCCCACGTTAGGCTAGCTTCACTCCCTCTGGCCCACGTTAAGCTAGCTTCACTCCCTGTGGCCCACGTTAGGCTAGCTTCACTCCCTGTGGCCCACGTTAAGCTAGCTTCACTCCCTCTGGCCCACGTTAGGCTAGCTTCACTCCCTGTGGCCCACGTTAAGCTAGCTTCACTCCCTCTGGCCCACGTTAGGCTAGCTTCACTCCCTGTGGCCCACGTTAGGCTAGCTTCACTCCCTGTGGCCCACGTTAAGCTAGCTTCACTCCCTCTGGCCCACGTTAGGCTAGCTTCACTCCCTGTGGCCCACGTTAAGCTAGCTTCACTCCCTGTGGCCCACGTTAGGCTAGCTTCACTCCCTCTGGCCCACGTTAGGCTAGCTTCACTCCCTCTGGCCCACGTTAAGCTAGCTTCACTCCCTCTGGCCCGCGTTAAGCTAGCTTCACTCCCTGTGGCCCACATTAAGCTAGCTTCACTCCCTGTGGCCCACGTTAGGCTAGCTTCACTCCCTCTGGCCCACGTTAAGCTAGCTTCACTCCCTGTGGCCCACGTTAAGCTAGCTTCACTCCCTCTGGCCCACGTTAGGCTAGCTTCACTCCCTGTGGCCCACGTTAAGCTAGCTTCACTCCCTGTGGCCCACGTTAAGCTAGCTTCACTCCCTGTAGCCCATCCTCGCGTCACCTGTTTTTCCTTTGACTTTGTTTTTGTCTTTGAAAGAATCTGGTGTTGCAGTGATGTCCTTTTCCCAAATAAGACTGTTATGTAGACTAAGCAAAATCCTCTACAGTACAAAAACAAAATGGCACAGCTAATGTAGTTTTGAACATGTAGCCAAGACTGAGCTGTAATGACTGTTTAGCACTCGATTAGTGCAGTCAGCAAGCATGTCAGTATCTCTGCCTGCATGTCAGTACTGGTAAACTTACTGTGGGTTTATCAGTCATTTAAATCAGCAGTACATCAGGTATTTACTTGGAGAATGAAATGTCTTGCAGATGGGGAAATTCAGCCACATCCAGCAGGTTTCCACTCCTGAACACATGACGGGTGTCAATCTCCAGACTGCAGTCCACATCCAGTCTCAAACAGCCGGTTGGTTTTTCACCCAGTTCATTATAGGACAAGAACTTCTAGAGAGGATTTGTCATATTGCCGGAGTTTATTTACACTGTGCCTTTTAGTTTTTTGGATTTTTCTCCCCAGTTGTACCCGGGCAATTACCCCATTCTTCCGAACCTTTTAGTTTTAACTGAGCTGACTAGTGGATCCGAATGCAACTTGCATTTGCCTGCATGTTTATTGAATGGGTCCTGGCACAGTTTTCATTGAGAAAATAAACTGCATTCCCAGAATATGAAACACAACTCATTTGGACTCTGAATGAGTTTAAATGTGTCGTGGGCAGGTTAGAGAACAGCAGCTTGTGACTCATTTCTGTATTGCGTTTTTGACTCAAGCCACACTAAAACAAGAGATAAATCTAAAACGTGTGATGTATCCTCGTCAAATCCTAATAAAGACGCTTTTTTTCCCTTTAAAAGCTCAGTAAGAGAATCCTGATCTGTTTTTGTGTTTCTCAGAGACGACCACACATCTGTCATCCTCTGAGTCTGGAGAGCTTTCTTCACAGAGGGACTCTGTACTGCAAGCTACGCCAACCAGTTACTCTCCCCGCTTAACCAGCAACGGTATGTTAAACTGTGTGAGTCTTTTCTGAAGCACAATTATTTCTGTCATACAAACAAAGATGAAAAGATGTTGTTAATTCCTATCAGTAGTGTTGCACATGAAGCAATCAGAAGAATTCCTCGTTTATCAGTCATCACAATGGGAAAGCGTAATAGAAGCTAGGTTAAGAGGAGAGGTGATGATCAGCGAGCAGCAGTATGGTTTAATGCCATGAAAGAGCACCACAGATGTGATGTTTGCTTTGAGAATGTTGATGGAGAAGTATAGAGGAGGCCAGAAGGAGGTACATTGTGTCTTTGTAGATTTAGAGAAAGCATATGACAGGGTGCCGAGAGAGGAGGTGTGGTATTGTATGAGGAAGTCAGGAGTTGCAGAGAAGTATTTAGGAGTGGTGCAGGATATGTATGAGGGAGGTGTAGCAGTGGTGAGGTGTGTGGTTGGAATGACAGATGGGTTCAAGGTGGAGGTGGGATTACATCAAAGGATCGGCTCTGAGCTCTTTCTTGTTTGCAATGGTGATGGACAGGTTGACGGACGAGATCAGGCAGGAGTCTCTGTGGGCGATGATGTTTGCGGATGACATTGTGATCTGTAGTGAGAGTAGGGTGCAGGTGGAGGAGAGCCTGGAGAGGTGGAGGTATGCACTGGAGAGAAGAGGAATTAAAGTCAGTAGGAGCAAGACGGAATACCTATGTGTGAATGAGAGGGAGGACAGTGGAATGGTGACGATGCAGAGAGTAGAGGTGATGAAGGCATACGGGTTTAAATACTTGGGGTCAACTGTCCAAAGTAACGGGGAGTGCAGAAGAGAGGTGAAGAAGAGAGTGCAGGCAGGGTGGAGAAGAGTGTCAGGAGTGATTTGTGCAGGATACCAGCAAGAGTTAAAGGGAAGGTTTACAAGATGGTAGTGAGACCAGCTATGTTATATGGTTTGGAGACAGTGGCCCTGATGAAAAGTAGTAGCTCAGTCATGACAATGTGGCCTCAAACACAGCAGCTTACCTTCCACATCATAATTTGCCTGCTTCAGCTGATGTAACAGGCTCCCGTTCAGGGCAACAGAACGGGGATAAAGGAAAAATGCTCCGAGTTGAAAGCACGGAAGCCCAAGACGGTGAACCGGATGTGTGGATACGAAGATGCCACCGCTTCTTCAGCCGACTATTCCCTGCCTACGACCATGAACGCTCACGGAGACGCCACATGGAGGAAGAGAGACTCCGCCACGCAGTCCAAAAACACGCCGCCGTGGCCAAGGCCCGAGAGCAGGCCAGGTATAATGTTGTAGTCTGCATTTCATTTACATCAGAGAGCTGTTTGTTTATGTGAGTACCAGACTATAATAACCCTCTACGGCATGAATTTGTCAAGTTCACTGAAATGCAGTTATGACAGACAGCTGGACATTTTCTGTCCAGACGGTCCAGGTCCCAGTATGTAAACCCGATCAGTCTCAACATGTAACTGTGTTCTGGTGAAGACGTATTTGATGAGGCTCTCATTTTGATCATTTTTAAACTCTGTTCATTGTCTTGAGACACGGTTTTTTTGTTTTGCAATCAATTTCAACTCATGAATTCCACTCTTCCTTCATGAGGAACTGAAGACAGGAGGAAGATTATGAAAATGTTAAAATGGGTTTTATTAATCAGTTAAATTGAAGCCTGGGAATATGACCAAGTTTGTGTAATTAACAGATTGCTTCCTTCCTGCTCAGAAGCAACCGAACACGGAGACGATTCTGTGCATTTTTTTTAGATTGCGTGTCAATCTAAATCATGTCTGGTTATTCCATCTTTCAGGCTGAGACAGCAGTGGGAGGCTGAGGAGGAGGAGCGGCGGCAGAAGGAGGCTGAGAAAGAGGAGGCAGCAGCAGAGAGAGTAGACGGAAATGAAGATGAGGTAATCGGTTCGCCATCGGAGGTGTCAACCAGCTCCGTCACAGTCGCTCCTGCAGCCAAACAGGCCAGCAGGTCCAGGAAGAAGCAGCCGGCTAAAAAAGCTGGTAAACGAGCCTGAACCCGCAGCTTTTCACTCAGGTTTAATCTGTGCAGCGCACAACACACATACATGACATGATCACACATACACTGAAAGATTATTCTCCCTGAACGACATCAGAGGGCGGTGTGAAGACCATGAGATCCCTCGGACAGACGGACTGTCGGATTCTGTCCCTGAGGTCAGGGGTGAAGGTAAAGAGTGACAGGTCAGCCTGGGTCTGAAAAACACACAAAGAAAAGGATTGTCAAGTGTGTTCTACAACACAACAGAACCTTGTTAATTCTGCAGGAAGCAAAGTCGGGGAGGAAGTGGTAAATGACCTGTGGTGTGTGAGGAGTGCTGAGGGTGGACACGGCTGGCACAACTGTAAGGGAAAACACAAATGAACATAGAATCACACACTGCTTACACAATTTCATTCAGCAGATGCTTCATCTGAAGTGACGTACATCCAAGAGGTAGCTGGCTTGTGTAGCATTAGCCACAGACTCTCACTGGAGACTCATCCCAGCCGGGGCTTGAACGCTCGCTCTCCGGCAGGAAAGCGGGAGTTCTTACCTACTGACAGATCCAGCTGCACTTTAAATAAATAAACGTGTCATAGTGACACTGGGTTTATTCTGGTGCTTACAGCCTGAATTACTGCCTCTACCACTTTGTAGTCTCTTCCATTATGAACCATGACTGTTAAAAAACATTTCCTGTGTTAGACTGCAGTAGGCCTCAGGCTTCACTGGAATTCTAATTCATTTGAATAGTAACAAGTACTAGCCAATTACAGTGACCGTTTACACTCTATTGGATTTGTGATCAGCAGTTAGATATGTTGTTCTGCGCTTTATTCATTTAATCTGAATAAAATCAAAGTACCAGTGTCAGTTCTGAGTCTGTATGTTTCTGAGACAGCCTGTCCACTGTGATAACCCTACTTCATAACATACAGGCAGTTACACCCCGGTGAAATGTGTGTCTGTGTTACCTGTAGGAATCATAACCGCCTCTTCCTGAGTTAGCGAATTGATTGGCGGAGATCTGGGACTCTCCATCTCTATATCTGCCATCACGGGTGATGACAGGCTGTCTATCTCTGAGGGTTGGAGGTAGCGTTCGAAGTCAAACCCAGGATCATCCTGCACACACAAAAAGGATCACTTATTTAAAAGAGCTTACCCCTGATGTTGAACTCATGAGGCTTAAAACAACTGCTGAAAGGATGTAATACAAGACTGCTTTTATCAACAGGAGAAACGTTCCCAATAAGGCAATAAATATCTCTGACTAACTCTTTCTGGAGGTTCACTTGTGGACTCTCGAGTCTCCATGGGAACCGAGATCACAGCGGGCGAGGAGACGAGAGGGAGGCTGGCATAAGTGGTTTCTTGCCTGGCCGGCATCATGCAAGCAGAGTATGGAGACCGGGTGAAGCTCAGAGCCAAGGGTGGCTCGGTGACACGGCAGGATGGAGAGGGAGACCGTGGAGAGAGAGACAGGCTGGCGTTTCTGTCCTCAGCGGGTCCGTTTTGGTCATGGACTGCAGAGCTGGGTAGAAGTGACGGGGCCAGTACCAGAACACTTTCCGCTTCATTGTTGTCTCTGTCACAAGCAGCAGAGCTAACCTCGTCTGGTCTGGACACCGGCTCAGACTGGTCAGGCCGAGTGCCGTCTGAGGGAACATCCATCATGGGTGAAAAGCTGACTGTAACGTTGACGCTGTTGGGTCGCTGAGGAGGGCTCAGTTGACGCCTTGCTCTTGGACGAGGGCTTTGCCCGAGGTTAACAGAGAGGCAGGTGGGGGTAAGGCTGGGCTGAGCAGGAGAGACATGTGATGTTATGGAGTGGCGGGTAACTCGACCGGGAGTGGTGTTGGTGAGAGAGGGGCCGGGTGAGGTTCCATGCAGCACAGCAGCAGTGTGATGGCTGGCTCTCTTCACAAAACCTGAAAACAGACAACACATAACCACTCCATTAGAACCACATCTGACAGATCAGACTGGAAGTCATTTACTTTGGTGGTACAAGCTGAGCTCCGTCTGATTCAACGACAAGTTCCCCAGTTCTGTCGTACCACTTGAACTCTTTCTCACCTGCTGGTTTGGCTGGGCTCTCCACCTGGAAGAAGCCTCCATGGAACACCACGGTGTCTATTTCTCTGTCTGACTGGGTATCTTCCTCTGCAGCTTTCTGCAGCTCGGCAGCTTGCTGACGAGCTTTCATGGAAGCCTTGAATGCAGCCAGACGGGACTTGGCGGCTGCGTTGGTCCCTGCTGGCTTGGCAGCTCCGCAGGAGGGTTGTTTCTGTCAAAAGAACAAGAAAGCAGAGAAACTCACTGGACTGGTAATATAAACCATTTCCCAACAAGGACAAAAGTAAGTTTATGTTAAGTTCCTAAACAAATGGCATCAAGATATATGAAATTGATGCAAAAAGATGTTCAAGTTAAATGAAAGGAAATGTGCCACCAGAAATAAGCAATTTGTCTAAGGTTAACTTTAATGTAAATACATGACTTCTGTCTTTCACCTTGACCACTCTCTTCTTCGGGAGTGGAGGGGCTTTATGTTCCTCCAGCCAGCCTCGGCTCTCTGCCTCCTTCAGGGCATCAAACTTCTTGTTGACATCTTCAACCTGACAGATTGAGACAGAGCAAAATGCTTTGTTCTCTCTTTTCACGTTGTCGCTGGTGAAAATTTGCATATTTCATATTTAAAGTAGAATTAAACATTTTTGCTTCAACTTATTAAGAGCCAAATCAGAATCATGTTTATTGGCCATGTAGGTTTGCACACACATGGAATGTGACTCTGGTCTCTCTCAGTGTACTTAACAGAGAATAACAACACAATAATCTTCACATATATACACAAGGACTGACTTTAAGAGGTGATAAGATGCAGTGGTGCAGAGAATATATCAGGGATGCTGAAATACATGTTAGCAGCTTACCTGCATACATGTCTGAGGTAGATGACAGTGTACCAGTATATGTATAATTTACAGTACAGTATATACAACATGCACAGTACAGTACGTACAACATGTACAGTACAGTATATACAACATGATGGATTTATTTGAGTGTTCAGCGTTCATTTGAATGTCAGCCTGTGGAAAGAAACCGTTTTTACATCTGGTTGTTTTGGGGTACAGTGCTCTGTAGCGCCTGCCAGAGGGGAGGAGTTGGAACATGTTGTGACCAGGGTGTGATGGGTCTGCAGTGAGAGATACTTTATTAATCCTCTGTGGGGAAATTCTTCTCTGCATTTAACCCATCCTAGCTGTGTAGCTTGGAGCAGTGGGCAGCCGCTGTGCAGCACCCGGGGACCAAGTCCAGTTGGTCTTGCCATGCCTCGGTCAGGGACACAAGACAGGAAGGAGTATTAACCCTCACATGCATGTCTTTTTTTTTAATGGTGGGGGAAACCGGAGCACCCGGAGAAAACCCACCGTAAACATGGGAAGAACATGCAAACTCCACACAGAGGACGACCTGGGATGACCCCCCCAAGGTTCAAACCCAGGACCTTCTTGCTGTGAGGCGACAGCGCTAACCCATGCACCACGGTGATGTGATGTTGCTTGCCTGTCTCCTGACTCTGGAGGTGTACAAGTCCTGAACGGAGGGCAGGTTGGCACCAATGATTTTCTCTGCAGACCTAACTGTCCGTTGTAGTCTGTCCCTGTCCTGTTTGGTGGCCGATCCAAAAACAGAACAGGGACAGACAACCCACCATCAATCCACCACTGGTTGGATTAGCTGTGCATTCAAAAGTGTGAGACAGTCAAACTGCCAAATATTCTCCACTATGCCTGCTGAGTTCATTCCCTGCTCTCTTCCTGGTGGTGCGACTTCCACTGACAGACATGAAGAAATGTGTTAATTAATTATACAACAATGTTTAATACTGAGAATACACAGAACATCCTTCAAAACCAGATGAAGGTAAACGGTACGGAAGACTTTCATAGAATCAGCAAAGTCTATGTGGAAAAAGACGGTCTGTAACTGAACCGAGTCACTCATCTGTACAGAGCCACATTCAACAGCAGCTCAGCTCCCTATTTTAGTTCAGACATCCACCCTCGTACTGCATGCGTTCGCCAACTGCATCTCTCCGGCCGGCAGTCTCGAAGGAGACGCCTCGCCACTTTCATGACAAGGTGAATCCAGGCCGAACCACTGCTTTCCCCCCCCCCACACACAGAGACGCATTCATGTGACGAACACAAGCCGACTCCGCCCCCCCTCCCGAAGACAGCGTTGCCAATTACTGCTGCTTCATCGAGTCCGGCCATAGTCGGATCTGACGAGACCGAACTCCGGTCCCCAGTGGGCAACTGCATCGACACAGCCGATGCTTAGACCGCTACACCACCACGGACTCCCCCATTTTAATAAGGGTCCAACAACACCAAAAACAACACCAACAACCCACTGTGTTTTAAAATAAAGGGTTGCAACCATTAATGGTTTGAAATGTTTATTTTGAAAACTAAGTCCTAATACAGTCTCCCACATGTTAATACAAATAAGTGCTTAAGAATTAGTATATAGGTCAATGCCTATTTGTGCATATTTCTGAAGTTAACAAGAAAAAAAAGAAACATGTCACCTTTTAACCAAACAGAAATGAGAACATGAAAATTAAAACCCACTGGTGCACAATACTGCTTACCAAAACCACACGCAAGGCCTTAACCTGACCTGTTAAGTAAAGTTTAAAACGCGCTCTGGGAAAAATACACCTTGTTCATGCTTAACCCTACCACGGGTGGCTCGGAGCGTTGGCGGGCCCGGTCCAAGAAAATCCCAACTTTGAATTTGCATTCGTCACACTTTCTGCTGGGTTCAGACCTTTTCTTGTATTTCCCTGCGCCTCCTCTACAACTCTTTGGTGCTGCCCAGGGGAGTCAGGCCTCACACTTTGAAAACCACTGTCCTAGAGAACTGTGTGCTTCCAACTTTGTGGCAACAGTTTGGAGAAGGCCCTTTCCCGTTTCAGCATGACAAAGCCCACATGCATGCACAAAGTGAGGTCCATGAAGACATGGTTTGTTGAGTTTGGTGTGGAAGAACTTGACTGGCCTGCACAGAGCCCCGACCTTAACTCCCTTTGGGATGAATTGGAAAGCCGACTGTGAGCCAGGCGTTCTCCCCCACAACAGTGCCTGACCTCACTAATGCTCTTGTGGCTGAATGGGAGCAAATCCCTGCACCCATGTTCCAAAATCTAGTGGAAAGCCTTCCCAGAGAGTGGAGGCTGTTATAGCTACAACTCTATGGTTTTGGAATGAGATGTTCAACAAGCACATATGGGTGTGATGTTCAGGTCACCACATACTTGTAGGTCATGTAGTGTATATTCAGATGAAGTTTTATCTTTTACTTCAGACTTCTTTCGGCTTGCTCCCCGTTTCTCAGTGGATTTTATAGTTTCCATCATTAGTCTGTGAAGGTAGAGCACCAATGTTAACCCAGGCCTCGACCAATCCGATATGGAGCCTCGATCGATCCTGTAGTGTCTCATCAATCCGGATGATGATTTGGCAGAATTTTTACATCAGATGCCCTTCCTTACACAACCACTAACCCCATGGACGGGGGCACAGGTAAAGCGCTGGATGCCATCCCAGTGCTCAGTTCATGGACATGAGGTTTTAAACTTGTTCCCGTCTTAACCCTAGCCCATCCTACCACGCACTTCCCATTCACCTTCTATTTGCTCTCTCTGTGTTCAATTTTTTGGTCTGCTCCGCTTAACATCACAACTAAGTTAAGATTTTGAAGAGGGCAAACAAAATGAACTTGTCCTTACTTGGCTACTCCTATCCTGCAAACTTTTTTGGATAACTAGCCCCTGGACTGGTCATAGAACTACACTGTCCTCTTGTGTTTGCTAAATGGCATTACAACAGCTCTCTCGAGCTTTACAGTGACCTCATACATTAGCTGTGTTCTCTAGATGTCAGAAGTTGTGCTTGCTCTAGTTCATTTGTTTTTGGTACGGCTAGCCTCATGGGGAACGGCACTTGGATTTTGCTGTAGCTCAGTTGAAGACAATTATAGCACAAGTATGTCACTTCATTGCTGAAATTTTTGATGTTGTTCCTCACTCCATTTTGTTCATCTGCCAACTGTGGTTGGTGCAAGTCCTCAAGATACTCTGAAAGAAATTACCCACTCTGTGTCTATTGCTCACTCAGTATTTCCAGCACAAATGGCTTCTAAACATGCAATCGTTTTCCTTCCCTTCTCTGAAAATCATGTTTTCTCAGTCATAGAGGGCCAAATTATGCTTTTGTGTAGCCAATGCAGGAGTAAGAAGACATAAAGGAGACTTTTCTGCACTTGGTCCAGAGTCTTTGTAGCAATTTCTCTCTTTTTGTCGATGGGAGAAGGCCTTCCTAAGACCTTTTTCCTGTTCCTGACAAGGTTTCCTCCAACTCTCTTATGTTGAACCAGTCCAGCTGCTGTTGTATCCAAGTTATACAACTTTTACACTTCCCGTTTTCTCTTCCTATTTTGTGTGCATGCGCCTGGCTGCAACCGTTTATCCGTGTGGAAGTAATGAATTATGTAGAGCTGGTCTTACCTCAGTCTGTCATATGTCTACGTGTGTGCATGCAAGACAGTGGGTGTCAGAGAATCAGTGAGAACGTTAGTGACAATGAAAGCTCTGGACACAGGTAGGTGGAACCTCATATTTCACACCAAAACCCGCTCACCGGAGGCAAGTGCTCCTTTTTTCATGCTTGCATTTGTGGCTCAGCTTTTTCTGTATAGGTTTTTAATGTATGCAGTTAATGGCTGATTGTCCCGTTCTGTTACTGTGAGAGATTCAGAAATGCCATGAATGTGCCCATGCCTGTCACCATCTTACTTCAGATGGACAACTCAGAAACAACAGAGGTCAAGCTACAGCAGGTTCAGACCTTCTCACCTGGAAATACACCATGTCCCAGAATCCTTGCAGGTCAGTGCAGGTGGTGATCTTCTCCCCTCGGCCCAACTCACAGTCGTCTGTCAGACCGCTAAACTGGGCAAAGCGCTCCTTCATCAATAGCCTGGCCTGTCCAATCGCTGTGCGCATGCGGTCCTGCACTACACACACACACACACACGAGATGGTATTTTTCACAAGTAACAAACAACAAAGTTCAGTTATAGGTTGAGATAAATCCAGCAGGTCCTCCCAGTTCCTGGCAGAGGTGCAGACACTTACTCTCCTCCGGAATGGACTCGTCATCCAACTTGGCCCCCCACAGGTCACACAGACCCAACAGTCTCTCGGTCTCTTTGTTCATTTCAGATCTGAAAGAAACAGATGGCTATAAGTACATGGAGTGGAGTCTCTACATATAACAAATATAACTGCTTTGACTTCATTCTACAGCAGAAATGTAATGCGAATTAAAAATCACTTCATACCAAGAAATGCAAAATAATATCCTTAATCTAGGACTGATAACAAGTCCTCAGACTCATGACTATTTTCAACCCATCCATATACAAGTATACATTTAAGATGAAATAAGTTTCCCAGGAGCCTATGGTGCAACAATTAAACAGTCCAAGACATAAAATGTTAATAAGCACAAAACATAGAATATACAAAATCCCAGCAGCAGGTAGTTCTTGTAAACAGATTTAAAGTGCAATGTTTGTGACAGTGTGTAGGTTGTCCAGAGGGTGGGGGTGGGTGGCTGAGCGGCGGCAGCAGGGAGTTGAGGACCCTGACTGCTCAAGGGACGAGGCTTTTGCAGATTCTGGTAGTCATGGCCCAGATGGTCCACTACCTTCTGCCAGATGGGTGAATAGAATATAGGGGAGGTGGGGAGGGATCTGAAATTGGATGAGTTTAAATACTTGGGGTCAACTGTTCAAAGTAACAGGGAGTGCGGATGAGAGGTGAAGAAGACAGTGCAGGCAGGGTGGAGTGGGTAGAGAAGAGTGTCAGGAGTGATTTGCAACAGAAGGGTACCAGCAAGAGTTAAAGGGAAGATTTACAAGATGGCAGTGAGACCAGCAATGTTATATGGTTTGGAGACAGTGGCACTAATGAACAGACAGGAGGTGGAGCTGGAGGTGGCCGAGTTAAAAATGCTAAGTAGTTCATTGGGAGTGATGAAGGAGAACAGGATTAGCAAGGAGTATATTAGAGGGCCAGCTCAGGTTGGACAGTTGGAGACAAAGCAAGAGAGGCAAGATTGAGAAGGTTTGGACATGTGCAGAGGAGAGATACTGGGTATACTGGGAGAAGGATGCTGAATATGGAGCTGCCGTGACTTGTACATTGGGGAAACTTAACAGACGCTGGCCAAGAGGATGGCACAACACAAGAGAGCACAACACGTCAGGCCAGGACTCCACAGTCTACACCATCTACAGGCCAGTGGCCATTCTTTCAAGGATGAGGATGTGCACATTCTTGATAGGGAGGAACGCTGGTTTGAATGGAGAGTCAAAGAGGCCATATATGTGAAGACCATCCCTGAACCGAGGGGAGGGCCTAAGAGTACATCTGTCACCATCTTATAATGCTGTGATTGCAACCATTCCCAAATCCTCTGAATAGTACACATGGCCATTGAAACTCTAGTTAATGCTCACGGTAATTTGCATATGAAACCAATCGTTATGCAATATTGTTCATAAGGGTGGGATACCTGCAGTCAGTTGAGACTGAAGAGGTCACTTAGTTGAGTGATGCAACATTTCTGTCAATAAACGTTGTGTCCAGATGAACTAATTCAACTTTCTTACCTGGACTATTGACCATGTATAAAGACATCGAGCTTAAAGATTTTCACATCTTAGGTGTATCTTAAAGATGATGATATGGATCAATGTTTTCACTTTGCATCGACGATATTGGATCATTGAATTATTATATTGATCCGGATCAATGGACCATATACACCCCTACTACCGGTCAAGTCATAAGGACCTGTGAAACAGAAATCCTCCAACACTCACTATCAGATATAAAATGACCACTGCAGTGTCGGCATTACTCTACACCAGTTCAGAGTACAGGACCATTCAATGAGGTTTTCTCACCTGAAGTATGGCACATCATGCTGAGGTTCACTGAGGTTGAGCGGAGCGGCAGGTGCCCTGGCAGGAGAGGGGCTCTTAAGCATGGCCTCGGGCTCCGGATCAAAAACAGGAGGGAGACTAAAACTGGAACTGAAGGGGAGTTACAACAGGAGTCATACAAGAAGAGTTAGTTTTTACCTTCTATTTAAACCTTTCATAGCACAACCTAAACTCATTCAGCTCAGATGTGTTTTGTCTTAAAGGTACAATACATAATTTCAACCTGTGCACCAACCTCCATCTGGCAGTGATGTGAATCACAACTACAAATTGAATCAGACACATGGCACATCAAATTTTCAAACCAAATAAAACTATACAGACCTGGGTGTGAGGAAGGCGTCTGCTGAGCGAGGAGTGAGAGGATCAAATTTGAAGGAGGAGAGGCCGACAGGAGCCTGAAACATGAAGCCTTGTGGGGCAAAGGAAGGCTGCGCTTCACCAGAACCCATGTGAGGGATCGAGTCAGAGGGAGCCTGGTCCTTCACCTCCTTTACACTGGATGAGATGGGACCGGCCTTCTTCTCAGCATCCTAGACAAGATGGAGAAACGACAAACTGAATGAAAGACACTGGAGATAGTTTTCTCCTGTGTTAACGGTAACAGGATCACAACATTGAGAGTGGATAATAATGACATGCTCACCTTTGAAATGGCTGGAGGATTTCTGTCATTGCTCACTGAAAATAAACCCCCCAAATAAAAGTTATTAGGGCAGGGCAAAACGGACAAACACACTCACTGAGGAGAACATGTTACATGTTAGACTGAATGTGGCAAGCAGTTTTTGTACTGATGTGCACATGGTTAACTATGGGTGATCTTACCTTTGCAGTTCCTCCCTCTGCCAGTTAGGGGCACCGCTGGCTTGGCATTCGCTCTGGTCCTGGTGGCTCTTGCATCTGTAATACGTCACATCAATTACACCAGTTTGTCAAGTACTGTAATAAAGAAGACTGGTTTTAGTTTGACTGCACCATTTCTCCCCATCTGCTTTGCTGTTGTGTACTTCCACTGCCACGACAATTTCTCAGACATTTAAAACCAACATACACAAAGCTTCCTGAAACTGCTCAGCAAGGCAGCGGAATAAACACATCGTTGATGGTGATGTAACGAGAATATGTCATGTATTGTTTCAGCCGGTTTACCTGAAGCAGGTTTGACTTTGGCCTGAGGAGGAGCTGCTGTCAGAGGCCTGTTAACTGATCTAGTTGACAGAATGCGCTCCGCTGCCCCTGCTGGAACACATATGAGACACCAACCAAGTTTAATGAAATCTCAACCCTTGGATGAGACGTTAAACCGAGGTCCTGACTCTCTGTGGTCATTAAAGAGCCCATGGCAGTTATCGCAGAGTAGGGGGTCTCCCAGTGTCCTGGCAAAATTCACAACCTTGCTCGCTCCATCTGGCTACCTAATCATCCACCCATGTAATTCACTCAGTGATTGCTCCCTCTCCACCTCAAGCTGATGTGTGCTGAGCTGTCTGGTGCAAAATGGCTGCTGTGCATCACCCAGGTGATGCTGCACATTGGTGATGGTTGAGGTGAGTTTCCCCCCTTCAATGTGAAGCGCTTTGGGAGTCTAGATATAAAGCGCTATATAAATATAATCAATTATTATTATTATGGAATGAGATGGACATGTTTAAATGCACCGGTGGTTGATTTCATGGCCCAGGTACATAAGTGTGTTTTAGTTTGTCAGTTAAGTTACCTGCAGGGACTTTGCTGCTGTTCATCACAGCTACTTGACTTCTTGTTGTCCTTCCCACAGCAGATTCCACTGTTAAACAGCAAGAGGTTAGAACTCAAACAAAACACGGACCTTATTTCCAAATGCAGCTCAATGATCTTTATAAGGGGCTGGCTTTGAGGAATCTGGCACTGGAACGGAACAGCTATGTGGACAGAGAAACATTCGTGCTCCAGTTTTCTGATCATTAGTGCTCCAGTTTGTGTAATTAATCAACAAACTCAAAAATTACCTTTTCTCACAGAAGGACCTTGCTGATTCTCCTTTAGCAGCTGTGGAGATTGATATATATATATATATATATATATATATACACGTTTTTATTTAAAGTAGTGAATTGAAAATCATTTACAGCAGAAATATGCTTAAAGGATTGAAAGGATGCGAGTGAGGACAGTACCTTCTGCTGCTGCTTCATAGAGCGGGTCACTCTTCCACTCTGACTCTCATGTGTTTTCTGGATAGTCTGATATATAGGCAGAACAAGTGTTACACATTTTCCTATAGCTTGGAATTTTATTGTTTTACAAACTGTCTTATTGATCCATTTCAACTGTTTTCTCTCCTTGATTAAGATCTTTTAAACTATTTTGAAAAGTGTTATGTAAAGATTGTTATTATATCATCTTCTGTGCAAGAATCTGGTTATGTATGAAGTCATCGTCTACTGTGATGGGAATCAAGCTGAAGTCTTCTTCACCCATTTTACGAGATGTTCAGGATTTGTAAAATCTAGCTCTGTGTTAGTCCTCAACACAGATTTTAATTGTTGCATTTGTTTCAGTGATGACTGTTCTCTCTCACCTCATTGATTATGGAAGTTTGAACTGGTGGCAGCAGAGAGAGAGAAAAGCTGTTTTCGGGCCGATACAGACCCACTTTGAAAACCCTCCTGCATTCCTTCTCCCTCCTCGCCTTCTCTTTCTCCAACACCTTCCTCTCTTTCCAGCGCTCCAGTTGCTTCATCCGCTCAATGACAGCCTCATCTGAAATGAAAGAGGAGAGATAAGTTAGAAACCTGCTGGTTCTTGAACAGGTGGTCTGGTTCTTCATGACATCACTGCTTCAATGCCATGACACCACATACCACACGTCTAATTCACCAAATCTTTCTTTCTTTATAAATTTATTTCTGATTTCTCCCAATTTAGTGGCCAATCGATCCCTATTTTAGTTCAAACACCCACCCTTGTACTGCGTGCGTTCGCCAACTGCATCTCTCTGGCCGGCAGTCTCGAAGGAGTCACCTCGCCACTTTCGTGACGAGGCGTCTCCTTCCGAACCACTGCTTTTTCCGACACACACAGAGACGCATTCATGTGACGAACACAAGCCGACTCCGCCCCCCTCCCGAAGACAGCGTTGCCAATTATTGTATTGCTGCTTCATCGAGTCCGGCCATAGTCGGATCTGACGAGACCGGGGCGCGAACCCCGATAACCAGTGGGCAACTGCATCGACACAAAACCGATGCTTAGACCGCTACACCACCGCGGACCCTTTCACCAAATCTTTCTTAATAAGTGAGCTGTAGTCTCAAAAATGTGACTGGGCCTTACTTTTAGATTTTTTAACAATGTTGGGTTGTGTCTCCTGGATGGTCGGCATGTGTACCATCATCACAGAAGTGTCCTGTACAGAGCAGTCCAGCTCAACCAGTTTGTCCAGCTGTCTGCGGGAGTTCAAGGCCCGTTCTCGGTTCTCTTTCTGGGACAGAGATCGTCTGCGAGACAGTTTCACCCTCAGCATGGACACACTGCTGTCCCGCTGCCGCAGTTGAGCAAAACGAGAGTCCATTGTGATCAGAAATCTGGGTGAAGAAAACATAAAGAGTGAATGGGGCATTAAACTATTATTTGATATATTATAAGTGAGGCATTTCTGTGACAGCACAGATACACTATGTACACAATATACACTTAAGCAAAATGAAAAGGCTAAAAATCATAGTCAAAATACTAAAATTGTCTAGATGGTGTAAAGAAGTCTGTTTCTGCCAACCAGAGGAAAAACAATTAAAGATTAAAGAGATTAAAGCAGGAAATAGCTCAACACCTAGAAAACATGAAAACAGGAGGCTCGACCCCATTAACATTTGACTGAAAAGAAAGTAGAATCTTACAAAAAAAGACTAAGGAGACTCCTAGAGGAACAGTTAATGGAGAATGAGAATTTTCACACATCATAGGCTTTTCTTTTCTTCTTATCTTTTCTTGCAATGATTTGATAACCACAACTATTTACAGCAAAACTTTGTTGCTCATAAATCTGAAGATATTTAAAGGTGCGAGCTTTACAACTATTTGCGATGCAGAGATAGTGGAGTAATGACATTCTGAGCAGAGAATGGGGAGTCAGTTTTGTTCACTGTGAGTTTCTGTTTTAAGTTGTATGTATACTGCTGTTATGTTGGTTACTGTATGTGAATTTTTTGCAATTAAAAAAATATTTTAGAAAAACTGTCAGTAATCGTACAAATAATTAACGTCAGGTACTACCATGCTTCACAAAATTATATCTAAATAGGCTATACAAATAAAACTGACTTGACGCCTTATCTAAATAGCCGTTTCAAATGCAAACTGAGAGCACTTGAAGCGGATTTCACAACATGTACTTGTTTTTTTTTATAATCTGCTTGTAATTTACTTTTTTTCTAAAAAATTTTTTTCGTCTTTTGTTTGTGTTTTCAAATGTGTAATTTTGCGACTGTGTGATTTTGTAACTGTGCTTTCTAATTGCTGCTGCCTATCTTGGCCAGGTCTCCCTTGAAACAGAGGGTTGTAATCTCAACAGGATGCTCCTACTTACTACTACTACTACTACTACTTTCGGCTGCTCCCTTTAGGGGTCGCCACAGCGGATCATCCGTTTCCATCTCTTCCTGTCTTCTGCATCTTCCTCTGTCACACCAGCCACCTGCATGTCCTCCCTCACCACCTCCATAAACCTCCTCTTTGGCCTTCCTCTTCTCCTCTTCCCTGGCAGCTCCATATTCAGCATCCTTCTCCCAGTATACCCAGCATCTCTCCTCCACACATGTCCAAGCCATCTCAATCTTGCCTCTCTTGCTTTGTCTCCAAACCGTCCAACCTGAGCGGTCCCTCTAATATACTCCTTCCTAATCCTGTCCTTCTTCATCACTCCCAGTGAAAATCTTATCATCTTCATCTCTGCCACCTCCAGCTCCACCTCCTGTCTTTTCGTCAGTGCCACTGTCTCCAAACCATATAACACAGCTGGTCTCACAACCATCTTGTAAACTTTCCCTTTAACTCTTGCTGATACCCTTCTGTCGCAAACCACTCCTGACACACTTCTCCACCCACTCCACCCTGCCTGCACTCTCTTCTTCACCTCTCTTCTGCACTCCCCGTTACTTTGTACAGTTGACCCCCAAGTATTTAAACTCAAATGCCTTTGTCACCTCCACTCCTTGCATCCTGACCATTCCTCTGTCCTCCCTCTCATTCACGCATAGGTATTCCATCTTGCTCCTACTGACTTTCATTCCTCTTCTCTCCAGTGCATACCTCCACCTCTCCAGGCTCTCCTCCACCTGCACCCTACTTTCACTACAGATCACAATGTCATCCGCGAACACCATCGTCCACAGAGACTCCTGCCTGATCTTGTCCGTCAACCTGTCCATCACCACTGCAAACAAGAAAGGGCTCAGAGCCGATCCTTGATGTAATCCCACCTCCACCTTGACCCCATCTGTCATTCCAACCACACACCTCACCGCTGCTACACCTCCCTCATACATATCCTGCACCACTCCTACATACTTCTCTGCAACTCCTGACTTCCTCATACAATACCACACCTCCTCTCTCGGCACCCTGTCGTATGCTTTCTCTAAATCTACAAAGACACAATGTACCTCCTTCTGGCCTTCTCTATACTTCTCCATCAACATTCTCAAAGCAAAAATGCTCCTACTTACATAAAATAAAAATTACAAGTTCAGACACTTCTGAGCAGAGAATGACGTCACACCCCCTCAGCGTGCGCGTGCTGTAAGCCGAGTTTTTTGTTGTTTTGGAAGCTGGTCTGGCCGTGAGGGCGTTAACGTCGCACGCGCATGTGAGGTAGCTAGCGTTACCAGGACAGCTAGCAAGCTAATAATGTGAAGTAGCTAGCGTTAGCAGGACAGCTAGCAAGCTAATAATGTGAGGTAGCTAGCGTTAGCAGGACAGCTAGCAAGCTAATATAAACGCCATTACATGGATTTCGGTCGCTCGGCAGATCACAGACATGGCTCCTTACCGAGATGAACGCGTTACTCATAAGTCCACACTGTAAAAATCCATATTTCAACCAACGACGCAAGAGCCAAGAAGCCAAAGCGGGTTTGTTCTGGTCTGGTCCGGTGCTGAACGTCGAATACACGCGTAGAAAGAACGTTTAAACACGGCGGAAACGTGTAACGGAACCTGGACCGTCAAGCAGGACTCGGTTCTCAAAGAGCTGCCGTTACAGCGGTGCGGGGGGCGAGACTGAACACAACCCATGTAACGAGACACAACGTTGGACCTGAGGACTGGACCTGAGGACCGGACCGGACCTTACCTTGACACCACTCAGCGGGGCTTATCGGCGCTGGTCTGCTCTGGCTCCGCTCACAACACAACACGGCGACGCAAGTTTGAAAATTGCTACTGTGGCTCTTATTGGCTGCCGGGCTTGCTGCCATTCAAGGCTGCTGTGCGCTGATTGGCTTATTTAAAATACGTCACCTGACCCGCGTAACCTCGCCAGACTGGACGAAGCGCTTACAAACACAACTTTTCGCCCCATAGGTACTGCATGCATAGGGAACAGTACAGACATGCCATATAAAGACAGGTCTGTCTTCCAGCACACATGGTTTAATAATGCTGCAAAACTGACAGTTGGCCAATTACTTAATTAAAATGGTTATTTATTATCGTATAAAGAATGTCTTGATAAATTCAAAATACCTATAAAACCAAAGGAGTATGCTATTGTTGTCCATGCTATACCAGAAAGTGTCCTTGGACTTCCACTACTGCGGTAGACATACCTTTTCATTTTGAAGACTGTGTGGAAGATATTTCTTTATATTGGTGAATCCAATATACTGAAAGAGAAGTGCTCTAACAAACATATTAGGAACACGGTCACATCCAGATGTTTTGGGTCCTCATCATTTAAGTCAAGTCAAGTCAAGGCGGTTTTATTTGTATAGCCCAATATCACAAATTACAAATCTGTCTCAAGGGGCTTTACAGCAACACAACATCCTGTCCTTAGACCCTCACACCGGACAAGGAACAACTCCCTAAAAAGCCCCTTGAGGTCCACAAGACATGTTTTGCAGGGTTCGGTGAGGAAGAACGTGAGTGGCCTGCACAGAGCCCTGACCTCAACCCCATCCAACACCTCTAATGACATGCGGTGGACGAAGCATGGGCACGTTGTGATACTGTATCAGCAACAGGTTTAAGGACGCGTCTGTCAAGACATTGCATAGAATTCATGTGGTAAAGCTGGTGTTAGAAAGATTCACACTAGATATTGATCACAAGTGGGACTTTTGTGACTAGAAAAAGAGTATTACCCATCTGTTCTTCCAGTGTATACGTATATACAAGAATGTTCTGGATTGATGTAGCCGGCCTTCTAAAAAAGTGTCTCAACATGAATATTAAAATGTTTGATGTCATGCTATATTTTAGTAAAGACAAGATTGGAAATAAGGTGCTGTATATGTCATACAACTAGTTATTATTTTTGGAATATCCCATATTCATAAGAAAAAATGGCCAGGAACTGCTCACAAGACAAATGCTCACAAGACTAAAAGAAAAAGAGACAAATGCTCACAAATTGTTTTATAATCTATATTTACAGCGAAAAATGAGAGTATACAGATATACAAATATGAAATATGTTTACATAGCGATGTAATTATGAAAATATGTACAAATACTTTCAAAACCCAATGCACTAGTAAAATATGTACATGAAATCGATTTCCTTTGTAGTTCTATTTCACACACTGGTGAGACAAGTCAAAAGGGCTTTAACAATTTGTGAGCATTTGTCTCTTTTTCTATTAGTATTGTGAGCATTTGTCTTGTGAGCATTTGTCTCTTTTCCTATTAGTATTGTGAGCATTTGTCTTGTGAGCATTTGTCTTGTGAGCATGTCTGCACACCTCAGGAACCAAGCCAAATTTCCTGCACTTTATTAATGAATTTAAACAAGATAGTACTATTTTATTTAATCTTAAAAACAAAAAAGCTATTGAGACTTAAGTTACTAGGCGAATTTGATATGCCGCATATAGAACAGAATAGAATAGAATAGAATAGACTTGGTCATTTGTACATGAAATTCACTCTCTGCGTGTAACCCATGCTAGCTGTGCAGCTGTGCAGCTGTGAGCAGCCGCCGTGCAGCGCCCGGGGGGCATATTACACAAACTCTGCCATTGTAAAATGTCATCTTTTTTGTTTATCATTGTCTCCTTTTTATTTTTGTTTTCTATCAATAAATGAAAAAACACGACGGCGGTATCCGTCTGCTGACACGTTAGGGTTAAGGTTAGGCATTGGTTCAACCACAGCGGTTGATTTTATTTATTTTCTTTGCATATCTATATACATATATCTATATATATTTTACTGAACATTATGAACATCTACTACTACTACTTTCGGCTGCTCTCGTTAGGGGGCGCCGCAGCAGATCATCTGTTTCCATCGCTTCCTGTCCATCATCTGCATCAAAGATTGACTAACTTTTTTTTCTCAAGAAAACAGATTATTGGCTGTATAATTAGAAGTATTGGACACTGTATTGTAAAGTCCTACTGATCAGAATTTTGTATTAACGTGCTTTCATACTCGTTCTTTCGGACACAACTGACCACGATGTGTCCGGGCCTACTGACCTGCAAGCTGGTCATCTGGACCCCAAGTGAGGACATACGTAGCAGTGGACATTCCCTTTGAGAGTTGACACTGAACTCTGTTTTTACCTCCAGACGCTCTGCTGGCTCCAGATTCCAGCATGCAGCGTCCAACTACAAAACACTGCCGGCAGACACAGAAGATTTTCATGCGACAACCATCTCATGACAGGAAACACGGTTTCCTGGAAACTACGTTAGAAAATGGCTGCAAGTGGTTTCATTAAATGGAAGCATTTCTGCATCTTCCAAACTTCCAGAGAAAACTTTATTTTTTTGTTTTTACATTCAACAAAACAAGTCAAGTACAGTCATATTACAAGTTTGATAGCCCTTATCTGAAGATGTAAATGGAAATCAACTTTGCCATTTGTTATCATGATTTTTAAAGCAAAAATACAGTTTGTGGAATTTCATTAACTTCTTTATTCAGCGGACACATTTCTGTGTTGTTTTTCGGTTGCATCAATGGAACCAGAGTCACAAAAACACACCAAAGGTCTCCAACGTCTCACATTAAGCAGGGATCTGGGCCGATGCAGCTAAAAACAGGTTTTTTTTATTCATATTTTAGTTGGACAGTAATCTATTCAATTAACATTTCAAACTTGCTCACATTATTCCACTCCAGGCTTAATGGGAAACAGTTTGCTGCCTGACCTTTTCCTTAACTCAAACTGAATTTGAATTGTTTGTTTGTGTTTAAGGTCTATGGCATGTGAATGTTTTGTAGTGGCCAAGTCAAAGTCCAGACCCTCAACCCCATTGAAATTCTGTGGCACAGACTGAAAATCGCAGTCCAGAGGCATCATCCCACCAACCTGCAAGACCGGTACAAATTCTGCCAAGAACAATGGGCAAAAATTACTCCAGAAGAATGTGCAAAGCTTGTACATACTTATCCCAAGAAAATCATGACTGTTACTGCAGCAAAAGGGTACTCTACAAAGTATTGATATGTGGGGGTTGAATACTTATGCAAGCACTATATTTTAGCTTTTGATTTATTCATAAAAGTCAGCGAAACATAACTTATTTTGGCTTTGGGAACATGCTGTTAAGAGTCCCCCCCCTCCATTCATCTTCAGCCGCTTCTCCGGGGTCGGGTCACAGTAGCAGCAAGCTAAGTAGGGCACTCCAGACGTCCCTCTCCCCAGTGATGCCCTCCAGCTCCTCCTGGGGGATCCCAAGGCATTACCAGGCCAGATTGAACATGTAGTCTCTCCAGCGAGTTCTGGGTCTACCCTGCGGTCTCCTCCCAGTTGGATGTGCCCAGAAAACCTCCAAAGGAAGGCACCCAGGAGGCATCCTAATCAGATGCCCGAACCACCTCAACTGGTTCCTTTTGACGCGAAGGAGCAGCGGCTGTACTCCGAGCTCCCTCCGTATGTCTGAGCTCCTCACCCTATCTCTAAGGCTGAGCCCAGACACCCTGCAGAGGAAACCCATTTCAGCCGTGATCTCACCCTTTCGGTCAGTACCCAAAGCTCATGACCATAGGTGAGGGTTGGAACGAAGACTGACTGGTAAATTGAGAGCTTTGCCTTCCAGCACAGCTCTCTCTTCACCACAACGGTCCAGTACAACGTCCGCATTTCTGCTGATGCCTCACTAATCCACCTGTCAATCTCCCGCTCCATCCTACCCTCACTCGTGAACAAGACCCCGAGATACTTGAACTCGTTCACTTGAGGCAACAACTCATCCCCAACCTGGAGGAAGCAATCCACCATTTTCCGGTAGAGGACCATGGCCTCAGACTTGCAGGTGCTGACTCTCATCCTGGCCATTTCACACTCAGCTGCAAACCACCCCAGTGCGCGCTGGAGTTCGCATTCTGATGAAGCCAACAAAACCACATCATCTGCGAAGAGCAGAGATTCAATTCTGAGGTTCCCAAAACGGACACACTCCTCCTCACCTTGGCTGCTCCTTGAGATCCTGTCCATGAATATCACAAACAGAATCAGAGACAAGGGACAACCTTGGTGGAGTCCGACACCCACCGAAAATGTGTTTGACTTTGTGAAGAGAATGCGGACACAGCTCTCACTTTGGTTATACAAGGACTGGATGGCTTGTAGCAACTGCCCTGGTACCCCATACTCTTGCAGTACCCCCCACAGAGTGCCCCGGATTACACAGTCATAAGCCTTCTCCAAGTCCACAAAACACATGTAGACTGGCTGGTCAAACTCCCATGTTCCCTTCAGCACTTCCGCAAGGGTAAAGAGTTGGTCCGTTGTTCTACAGCCAGGACGGAATCCGCTTGTTCCTCCTGGATCCAAGGTTCGACAATCGGTCAGAGCCTCCTTTCCAGCACCCTAGCATAGACTTTCCCAGGGAGGCTGAGCAATGTGATGCCCCGATAACTGGAGCACACCCTCTGGTTCCCCTTTTTAAATATGGGAACGACCACCCCAGAGGTATTGTCCCCGACCTCCATGCGACACTGAAGAAGCGTGTAAACCAAGACAGCCCAATAATGTCCAGAGCCTTCAGCATTTCAGGGAGAATCTCATCCACACCCGGTGCCTTGCCACTGAGGAGCTTTTTAAGTAGGTCAGAGACCTCTGCCAGGGATATGGGTGGGGCTTCCCCTGAGTCTTCAGACTCTACCTCCTCCACTGAGGACGTTAGCCAGGTTCAGGAGCTCCTCAGTGTTCTTTTCACCTCTCGACAACATCCCCAGTCCGGGTCAATAGTTCCCCTCCCTGGCTGAACACAGTCAGAGTCAAGCCCTGCTTCCCCTTCCTGAGTCGCAGGATGGTTTGCCAGAACTTCCTTGAGGCCAACCGAAAGTCCTCCTCCATAGCCTTGCCAAACTCCTCCCACACCCAAGTTTTTGCTTCCACGACCGCTGAAGCCCTTCTGGTTTCCCGGTACCCGTCTGCTGCTTCAGCAGATGCCTGGGCCAACCAAACTCGAAAGGCCTCCTTCTTCAGCCTGACGGCTTCCCTCACCACCGGTGTCCACCAGCGGGTTCTTACATTGCCGCCTTGACAGGCACAGATGATCTTATGACCACAGCTCCTGCCTGCCGCATCTGCAATAGAGGCTTTGAACATGGCCCACTCAGACTCCATGTCCCCAGCCACCCTCAGCAATGGTTCGGCCTGGATTCACCTTGTCACGAAAGTGGCGAGGCGTCTCCTTCGAGACTGCCCGCCGGAGAGATGCAGTTGGCGAACGCATGCAGTACGAGGGTGGGTGTTTGAACTAAAATAGGGATCGATTGGCCACTAAATTGGGAGAAAAAGGGAAAAATCAGAAATAAATAAAAAATGTAAAAAAAGAACTAAAGAGAACAAATGACAGACTGGATGAGGCAGAGGGGAGAATTAATGAAATGGAGTCCATGCTTCAAACAACATCAATGCTAATCAAGCGGCTAATGCAGCGCCAGGCTAACCTGGAAGCCAGGCTGACAGACCAGGAGGGTCGAGCGCAGAGAGATCATTTAAGGGTTTATGGAATACCCAAAGATAAAGAGGGCACCGATATGGTTGGCTTTTTGGATAACTTATTTAAAAGCATGCTGGACTCGAGCTCGGAATTGAGTGGGCACACCGGGCGCTAGTACTAGTACTGAAGTCCAACGGTCCACAGGCAAAGCCCCAATCTATCGTGGTCAAATTCAGGGGTTATTGGATGAAGGATGCTGAATATGGAGCTGCCAGGGAAGAGGAAAAGAGGAAGACCAAAGCGGAGGTTTATAGATGTGGTGAGAGAAGACATGCAGGTGGCTGGTGTGACAGAGGAAGATGCAGAGGACAGGAAAAGATAGAAATGGACGATCCGCTGTGGTGACCCCTAACAGCAGCAGCCAAAAGTAGTAGTAGTAGTAGTAGAAATGTAGAAGACTATGAATAAGCAAGTCCTTAAAATTATTTAATTTAACGTGAATGAGATTTTAAACCCAGTAAAGAGAAGTCAAATACTGTTGAAAATGAAAAGGGAAAATGCACAGATAGTGCCTCTACAAGAGATGAATCTCACTTCATCCGAGCATGAAAAACTAAAGAGAATGAGGTTTTCAAGGGTGTATTATTCATCCTATAAATCAGGTCATAGAAGAGGCGTAGCAATTTTAATATCACTAAAAGTACCATTTGAGCAACTTTCAGAGGTCTCGGACAAGGAAGGGCAATATTAGCCTCAGGAAAAATAGATGACACTGTCATAACACTGGGTGGCATCTATGCCCCCCCCCAGAAGTGATTTTGCTTTTTACAGCAAAATATTTGATTTGACGATAGGGGCCACAGGAATTGTTATATGCAGTGGAGACTGGAACATATGTCTCAACCAAAACTAGATTCATCAAAAAACCCCACCACTACATTACTAGAAAAATGTAATGTTCTAATGGCAGAATTAGGCACATTAGATCTTTGGAGAGATTTTTATCCACCAGGCCGCGATTATACTTTTTATTCATGCCCTCAGGATGTATACTCAAGAATAGATTATTTTCTTGTGTTAAAGAGAGACCACCATAGAGTGCATAGCTGCGATATTGGAGGTATTGACTTATCTGACCATGCACATATCTCTTGCACTATACATATCAGAGATAACCCGGGGGGAACATTGTGGAGGCTAAATACAAATATCCTAAAAAACCCACAATTTAAGACCCAAATGAGAGAAGAAATAAAAATGTGTCTCGAAGAGAATGGTAAGAGAGAGGTTGATTCGGCTATAGTATGGGATACCTTAAATGCAGTCATTAGGGGGAAAATTATATTCTTCTGTGCCCATGAAAAGAAAGAAAAACAATGAAGACTAATAAACCTTACTAAAGAATTAAAAGATCTTGAGACACAACATAAAAAGGAACAAAAACTGAATCTGATGACAAAAATAAAGAAAATCAGGAACGAAATAAATATATTCACATGAAATTGAAAAAATGGATCCATTCATCCATCATCCAAACCACCTATCCTCTCAGGGTCACGGGGATGCTGGAGCCTATCCCAGCAGTCATTGGGCGGCAGGCAGGGAGCCACCCTGGACAGGCTGCCAGACCATCACACAGGGCTGACATACACACACATTCATACCTAGGGACAATTAGTATGGCCGATTCACCTGACCTACATGTCTTTGGACTGTGGGAGGAAACCGGAGCCCCACGCAGACACAGGGAGAACACGCAAACTCCACACAGAGGATGACCCGGGACGACCCCCAAGGTTGGACTACCCTAGGGCTCGAACCCAGGACCTTCTTGTTGTGAGGCGACCACGCTAATCACTGCGCCACGGGCTGCCAAAAAAAAAAAAGAAAAGAAAAAAAGATGATAGTTACAAAACAGAAATACTACGAGTCAGGCTCAAAATCAACTAAATTTTTAGCAAGGAAGCTACAAAAACAACAAGCGGAAAAAATAATATACAAAATAAGGGACCCGCACTCTAAGACTACACAATATAAACAAGATGAAATACAAAAAACGTTTAAAAAGTACTACAAGTCCATGTACACACAACCCCGCCTAGAGGACGAGCAACAAATTGGAAAGTTCCTTGATTCTCTCAGTTTACCTGTTCTATCAGAGGAACAAAATCAAACATTAACAGCTGTAGTAACTGAGACAGAGCAAAACAGTGTCATCTCCAGGCTCAAAGCGAATCAGTCACCCCGTCCGGATGGCTTCCCGTCATAGTGGTATAGGGCTTTTCGACTCGAGTTAATACCAAGCCTTCTTCAGGCTTGCAATACATGTTTAATGGATGCTAAAACGCCTCCATCGTGGAGCGAGGCAGTGATCTCGGTTATCCCGAAGGAGGGAAAGGACAGATAGAATGTGGATCATACAGACCAATTTCAGTGTTGAATGTTGATTACAAATTATAAACAGCTTTCCTTGCCAAAAGACTGGAAAAGTTCTTTCCCCAGCTTGTATGTATACAACAACCAGACTGGGTTTATCCCACAAAGACAAGCTCACAATAACATTAGACGATCGTTGCACATATTAAACCATATCCAACAGAAGGAAGCCTTCTTAGTTAGTCTGGATGCTGAGAAAGCTTTTGATTCAGTGAGTTGGAGGTTCTTATACAACGTTCTTAAAAGATTTGGCATGCACAAAAACTTTGTAAAGGGCATCCCTACGTTATACAATAAACCATTAGCCCAAATAAAAATAAATGGGTACCTTTCAGACACTATTAGAGCGTGGTTCAAGACAAGGGTGCCCAATCTCACCGTTACTCTTCGCACTCTCGCACAGTGGATAAGGCAGACTGACAGCATCAAAGGCATCTGCATAAATGGAGAAGACCATGAACTGGCATAGTACGCTGATGCTATATTGATTTATTTAAATAAACCCCCTAACTCATTTTCTGAATTAATGAAAATACTAGAAACATTTGGTAGATATGCAGGATACAAACTAAATGTAAAGAAAACACAAATTTTGCCTTTATACACCCTCAAAACAATTTGGGGAAAAATTCCACCTTAATTGGGACCAAAACTCATTGAAATATTTATTCAACACTGGCAGAGATAAATTATGGTCCCCTCTTAAAAAATTAAAGCGGACATACACAGATGGAATGCTGTCTCTTTCCTGGGTCTCAGTCATAGAATTGATTATGTAAAGATGAACATCCTTCCACAATATCTCCATTTATTTCAAGCACTCCCTGTAGAAATTCCCTCAAAACAATTCTCCGAAGTGAATAAGATAATTTCCAGATTTATTTGACTGGGGGAAAAAAAAACAAAAAAAAAAACAACCCAGGGTTAAACTCAAAACTCTACAACTACCAAAAGAGGAGAATGTCATTACCCTGTTTTAAGGATTATTTTTATGCAGCACAGAATAAATCCTTCATCAGCGCATGTAACTCTACATTTCATACCAGGTGGAAAGATAGCAAACTCTTCATTATGAATGATCCTCCAATTCACACAGTATTGGCTCACAAAAATTTAAGAAGGTTTATAGATAAGATGCAAAATCCATGGATTAACGCCCAACTAAAAATCTGGAATACGATAAGAGAAGAATATAAACTGGGCCATACATTACAAATAGTTCAATGGTGTACCTATGATCCTGAGTTCAAGCCTAATAAAATGGATTATAGATTTAAGTCCTGGATTTCAAAAGGAATAACAACATTCTAGTCCCTAACAGAAAAGGGACACTTAAGACTTTGAAACCTTGAGGAAAGAACATAATTTCGAAAAATGTGATTTTTATAGACATCTCCAGATACCTAATCGTTTTGAACATAACATTAAAAATAAAACAGACTAATGATCCTATATGGAAGATGTGCCCATCAAAAACACCCAAAAAAGGGTGTTATCTCGAGATTTTATAAAGGCCTTATGACAACAACAAAAAAAAATCCCACTCTACAGAATACATGAAAGAAAAATGGGGAAAAGAAGGTAACTTTACAATATCAAAGGATGTATGTAAATTCCAGTGGAAATGCACCAGCTCCCACATATGGCAGGAGTTCAGGTGGAAGTGTTTTATTTGATTTTTTTAGTACACCAAAACACAGAAAGCACATATTGATGGGGGGGAGATGCCAAATATTGGAGACAGTGTGGCCTTCAGAAGCCAACCACTGGCACATGTTCTGGGAGTGCCCAATGATAAGACCTTTCAGGGCAGAGCTTCACAAAGCATACTTAACGATCTGCCCTTGCAATTTTCCACAATATCCTAGGAAATGCCAATTTCCAGGCAGGGCGGCCTGATGAATATCTATTAGGTATTTGGACATCCGCTTGTAAAAAAGCACTCACAAGGCACTGGTTACTTCCTGAACCCCTCACAATACAGGAGTGGATAGATATAGTAAATTATGTTTATGTTATAGAAAAGATAACTTTTTCCCTCCACCTCCAGAAAAATAAGTTCGTTAAATTTTGGACCAAGTGGGTCAAATATGTGAGGCCCTTAGGGCCAGATTTTGTGGCGATATTGAATTAATTAGATTTTAATACACCCTCTCGCTCTACCCTCACACTCCTTTTCCCTACCACACATTGGGAACCTTCAGTCTCCCTACCACAAACTGAGAATCTTCACATCACCTCTCTCCTGTATAGTCTTAGTATGTATACACTTTACCTCTCCCAAATTGTATAAAGTTCTTAAAGTTTGCTTATTTATATATATATATATATATATATTTTTTTTTTTACTTTTACTTTCTCTTGTAACCTTTACTTTCTCTTGTAACTTTTACTTTCTCTTGTAACTTTTGCTTTCTCTTGTAACTTTTACTTTCTCTTGTAACCTTTACTTTCTCTTGTAACTTTTACTTTCTCTTGTAACCTTTACTTTCTCTTGTAACTTTTACTTTCTCTTGTAACTTTTACTTTCTCTTGTAACCTTTACTTTCTCTTGTAACTTTTACTTTCTCTTGTAACCTTTACTTTCTCTTGTAACCTTTACTCTCTCCTGGATGCCCCGTCGCTCAGAGGCCCCTGCTGCTGATCGACCCGGTCATGGCTCGGTTCTGTCCTGGCCCCACAGTGGTGGAATGAACTCCCCACTGATGTCAGGACAGCCGAGTCGCTGCCCATCTTTCAGCGCAGGTTGAAAACTCACCTCTTTAAGAACTACTACCCCGTTACTTGTTCTTAGCACTTGTTGTATTCACTCATTAAAAAAAAAAAAAAAAACTGGTTTTGCTCTTAGATGCTTGTTTAGAGAGAAGATGTGCTTATGAATGCTGATCTCCTATGTTAAATGATGCACTTATTGTAAGTCGCTTTGGATAAAAGCATCGGCTAAATGACTGTAATGTAATGTAAGTTTAAAAAAAACTGAGCGGCAGAGGAAAACGAGACTTTTTGTTTTGATATAAATTTTTGTAATATATACTGCTGTGAAAAATAAAGAACTTCAAAAAAAAAAAATTCATGTGAAGGTATTTATGATCTCCAGAATATGGACTCTTTCTGTACAGCGTGACACTGACAGCAGGAAATAACCATTTTAGTAACAGTAAATAGTGCCACCTAGTGGATACCTCGGGAGAGGACTAGGCTACAGGAGTAAACCCCTACACAACATCAACGTCTACAGTGCTGTAGTTTTGTTTTTCTTGCCCTTTTGTATGTGTTCAAGTGGGAGAGTACTGCTGGCGTCGTGTGTGGCGGCCGCTTCTCCCTCTCATAGCCCCCCTTCCCATCCACCCCTGTATGTTGTGTTATGTGTATCTGTTGTCTTGTTTCACCCCATTTATTATAAAGCCACGCTGAGTGTTAGAAAAGCAATATATAAGATTCCATCCATCCATTATTATTATTAATAAAAACTTGCATATTGTGGCTCTCCAATATAAACTATTGACATAATTATGAAAAGTGGGTCTTTGGCGCGAGCCTTACCGTTTACTTCAATCAAGTTAGTGTTCTTCCGGTTCAGGATCACGTACAGCTCTCTCTGGTCACACTTCTTATCCGCAACCCAGTCATGGCTTTCACTATGATTTCTTCATCCTCATCAACCCTACAGGGACATGGAGACATGCAAAAAAAAAACCTATCTTAATGAAGGGCTGTAATCATGGTTTTGCTCCGCTATAATAACAGATAATATATAGTGTGTGTGTATATATATATATAAATGTATAGTTTATAATATATATAAATATAGTATTTTTAGTGTATAAATATATAATAAGCACAAGTTATTAATTATTCTGCCATAACAAAACTCTGTATAGTAGTGATATACCTTGTTGTGCATACATTTATTTCTTTTGTCCGTTTGTTTTTTCTTCTTTGAGTGATATGTGTAAGTGTTAGAAGCTGCTGTGGGCCAGAGTCAAACTCCTCATGTGCATAAACTCACATGGCCAGTAAACCCGATTCTAATATGAAGGGTTTCGAAGTAGAGCAAACAAATCATAAAATTAATCTCCTGGCAGATGACGTCATTTTGTACATAACAGACCAACCCTGTTAAACGCTTATTGTGTTATTTCAAGATATAAGGTGTACTGGCAAAAAAATTTAAATTATTCCACTAGCGAATTTCGATTACACCGAGTATCGGCAAACAAGCCCATTCAAGTGGCTTCTGAACGGTATAAAATCTCTTGGAGCAGCTGTAGATAATGACCTTAAACATTTGTACAAACTCAATTACTTCCCACTGCTCAGTAGAACTGAAGATGATCTACACAGGTGGATGAGTTTGCCCATTACTCTAACTGGCAGAGTTAACTGTGTGAAAAGGAATATATCACCCGTGTTACAGTATCTTCTCTGGGCCTTGCCCATTCCACCGCCCAAAACGTCCTTCAAAACCCTCCAATATGTTAGATAATGAATATGGAATTGTAAAGTGCCCAGTACATCTATAGAAAAATTAACATGCGATTATAGATTAGCGCGCCTTCAATGACCCACTTTTAGGTCGGTCTTATTTCGAACATAGAAAACAAATGTAATTATTTTAAACACAGCAAACAAACAAACGTTACATGTTTGAAAAGGAGCAGGAGGAAGTTTCTACTTATCATATCCTGCCCCTACTCTGATGCTCACTCTATACAATCTCATGAATGAACATTTTTTTCTTTTTCTTTTCTTTTTTTACACATCAGAGTATGCCTTACTCAGTGACTTACCTTGTCAATGAGTAAAAAAAAAACCCAAACAATAACAATAGTAATGATGGAAATTAAAAATGGAATAAAGAAAAATCGCGGGAAAAATGAAGGAATTAAAGCAGTAAAAATACTGAAAACAAGCGAAAAAGAAGCCCAGATAATAAAATCAATAATAATGGTGTCCCATTAGAAAAAGAACGGTGACAGCAATAAAATATTGAAAAGAAAAAAAAATCCCCAACAATAAAAACAATAATGAGGAAGAACAACAATAAAACAATAATGAGGAGGAACAGTAACAGCGTCCACCAAAGTGTCAGTGTCATGACAGCAGCAAGGCCTCCTCCTCCTCATCCTCCTACCTCTTTAAAACCATTTTCTGGTACCTTTTTGAAATGATTTACACTTGTGCTTTCCTTGAGTTCTTGATCTGAACCGCTCCAGACTCACTCCACAGTAAGAAACACACATGCTTTTACACGTGGTGCGAATACTTTGTTTTTTTAAATTTCAATATTGCTCTTAAATGATACCTCGCTCTCTATGTGAGAACAGTTGTTGCATGCTGCCAGGAAGTAGATTATGTCTTGCTTTGCACAACATTTGTGCAGTCTTGTATTCTACAAGGCCATGAACTTCATGGCTTTGAATTTAAAAACAGTATGTTGGCGTGTTCCCGATATCCTGCACTGTTCACCATCCTTACAGCTCTTTTGTGCAGTACACATAGCGGTTATAGGTTGCTTTTCTAAGTATTCCCCCATACCTCCAACACGCCAGTCCCAGTGAACAATACAGTAAGTACAAAGTGTTGTGATCCAGAATGTGCCTCGTCTTTCCCAGCATTCCAGTGCTGCTTGCCATTTTTGTTCTCCCAAATCTTATATGAGGTTTCCAGCAGATCTTGTGGTCAAGAACCACACCCAGAAATGTGTTCTCATATGCTCTTTCAGTGTTTATATTGTCGATCATTATATTTATAAATTATTTGGCAGCTCAAATGCGATTTATTTCATCCTTTTTTTGAGGGCGACGGTGTCCCCTCCTGCATACAAATTGGATTGCACTCCCTGAAAGAAAAGGTATCCAGTGATTTTATTTATGAGTTTAACTCCATACAGGACAGACAATCCTATTTTCAAGTATTTGATTAAAATATGGTATGAGACTCGTGGAAGTCTTCGACTGAAAATGGGACTGTCAAGTTGTACTGACTGATGTGGAGAAACTGCTCCATGAAGGAAATGTATACACATTTATTTCTAAAGTGTACTCTTCACTGCTGAATGAGGGCCCAAAGCCAGGTCTGCACAAATCTAGAGTGAGATGGGAATCAGATCCGAACAAAGGAACTGATGAATAACTCTGGTCAGATTTATGTCAAGGCAGTTGTCAGCTACCATTAATGTCCAGTACAGACTGGTTCACCATCATTTCCTCCATCAGCTATACCTCACCCCACAGAAACTACACAAATCCAAACCTGAATTGTCAGAAATGTGCTTCAGAAGTGGTGTAGAGGTCAGCTCCTTCCTGCACGGTACCTGGCTTTGGACAAAGGTGAGACCCTTTTTGGTAGGACTTCTGTGACACCTTGACCAAGATCACAGGAGTTACCTTCTCACTAGATCCTGAGCTTTGCTTACCGGGAATTTCACATGTCAGTAGATCCTCAAACAATTCCCAGATGAAATTTAGGTAAATCGCTTTATGTGTGGCCAGGAAATGCATAAGAGTGACAAGACATTTTTTTTCTGTCTTCCGTTTATAGGAAGAGTAGGGAATTTGAGTTTTTTTTTTTTGGTGTTGTGTTCTATGGTTGTTAAATGGGGTTTGAAGATAAAATCCCTGAACCGAGGGGGGGCTAAGAGTACATCTTTCACCACCTTACAATGCTGTGATTGCAGCCATTCCCAAAGCCTCTGTGAATAGTACACATTTCCATTGAAACTATAGTTAATGCTCACGGTAATTTGCATATGAAACCAATTGTTATGCAGTATTGTTCATAAGGGTGGGATACCTGTAGTCAGTTGAGACTGAAGAGGTCACTTAGCTGAGTGATGAAACATTTCTGTCAATAAACGTTGTGTCCAGATGAACTAATTCAACTTTCTTACCTGGACTATTGACCATGTATAAAGACATCAAGCTTTAAAATTTTCACATCCTAGATGTATCTTAAAGATGATGATATGGATCGATGTTTTCACTTTGCATCGACGATATTGGATCATTGAATTATTATATTGATCCGGATCAATGGACCATATACACCCCTACTACCGGTCAAGTCATAAGGACCTGTGAAACAGAAATCCTCCAACACTCACTATCAGATATAAAATGACCACTGCAGTGTCGGCATTACTCTACACCAGTTCAGAGTACAGGACCATTCAATGAGGTTTTCTCACCTGAAGTATGGCACATCATGCTGAGGTTCACTGAGGTTGAGCGGAGCGGCAGGTGCCCTGGCAGGAGAGGGGCTCTTAAGCATGGCCTCGGGCTCCGGATCAAAGACAGGAGGAAGACTAAAGCTGGAACTGAAGGGGAGTTAGAACAGGAGTCATACAAGAAGAGTTAGTTTTTACCTTCTTTTTTTTTTTCCCTTTTTCCAATTTTCTCCCCAATTTGTAACCGGCCAATTACCCAGCTCCTCTTGAGCCGTCCAGTTCGCTGCTCCACCTCCTCTCCGCCGATCTGGGGGCGCCCCGACCGACCAGAGGAGGCGCCAGTGCAGCGACCAGGACACATACCCACATCCAACTTCCCACCCGCAGACACGGCCAATTCTGTCTGTAGGGATGCCCGACCAAGCCGGAGGTAACACGGGGATTCGACCCGGCGATCCCGCGTTGGTAGGCAACGGAATAGACTGCTACGCTACCCGGGCGCCGCTAGTTTTTACCTTCTATTTAAACCTTTAATAGCACAACCTAAACTCATTCAGCTCAGATGTGTTTTGTCTTAAAGGTGCAATACGTAATTTCAACCTGTGCACCAACCTCCATCCGGCAGTGATGTGAATCACAACTACAAATTGAATCAGACACATGGCTCAGTGTCTTGAAAATCCTTGGTGAATTTTTATTTTTTTAAAAACACATCACGTTTTCAAACCAAATAAAACTATACAGACCTGGGTGTGAGGAAGGCGTCTGCTGAGCGAGGAGTGAGAGGATCAAATTTGAAGGAGGAGAGGCCAACAGGAGCCTGAAACATGAAGCCTTGTGGGGCAAAGGAAGGCTGCGCTTCACCAGAACCCATGTGAGGGATCGAGTCAGAGGGAGCCTGGTCCTTCACCTCCTTTACACTGGATGAGATGGGACCGGCCTTCTTCTCAGCATCCTAGACAAGATGGAGAAACGACAAACTGAATGAAAGACACTGGAGATAGTTTTCTCCTGTGTTAACGGTAACAGGATCACAACATTGAGAGTGGATAATAATGACATGCTCACCTTTGAAATGGCTGGAGGATTTCTGTCATTGCTCACTAAAAATAAACCCCCCAAATAAAAGTTATTAGGGCAGGGCAAAACGGACAAACACACTCACTGAGGAGAACATGTTACATGTTAGACTGAATGTGGCAAGCAGTTTTTGTACTGATGTGCACATGGTTAACTATGGGTGATCTTACCTTTGCAGTTCCTCCCTCTGCCAGTTAGGGGCACCGCTGGCTTGGCATTCGCTCTGGTCCTGGTGGCTCTTGCATCTGTAATACGTCACATCAATTACACCAGTTTGTCAAGTACTGTAATAAAGAAGACTGGTTTTAGTTTGACTGCACCATTTCTCCCCATCTGCTTTGCTGTTGTGTACTTCCACTGCCACGACAATTTCTCAGACATTTAAAACCAACATACACAAAGCTTTCTGAAACTGCTCAGCAAGGCAGCGGAATAAACACATCGTTGATGGTGATGTAACGAGAATATGTCATGTATTGTTTCAGCCGGTTTACCTGAAGCAGGTTTGACTTTGGCCTGAGGAGGAGCTGCTGTCAGAGGCCTGTTAACTGATCTAGCTGACAGAATGCGCTCCGCTGCCCCTGCTGGAACACATATGAGACACCAACCAAGTTTAATGAAATCTCAACCCTTGGATGAGACGTTAAACCGAGGTCCTGACTCCCTGTGGTCATTAAAGAGCCCATGGCAGTTATCGCAGAGTAGGGGGTCTCCCGGTGTCCTGGCAAAATTCACAACCTTGCTCGCTCCATCTGGCTACCTAATCATCCACCCATGTAATTCACTCAGTGATTCCTCCCTCTCCACCTCAAGCTGATGTGTGCTGAGCTGTCTGGTGCAAAATGGCTGCTGTGCATCACCCAGGTGGTGCTGCACATTGGTGATGGTTGAGGTGAGTTTCCCCCCTTCAATGTGAAGCGCTTTGTGTGTCTAGATATAAAGCGCTATATAAATATAATCAATTATTATTATTATGGAATGAGATGGACATGTTTAAATGCACCGGTGGTTGATTTCATGGCCCAGCTACATAAGTGTGTTTTAGTTTGTCAGTTAAGTTACCTGCAGGGACTTTGCTGCTGTTCATCACAGCTACTTGACTTCTTGTTGTCCTTCCCACAGCAGATTCCACTGTTAAACAGCAAGAGGTTAGAACTCAAACAAAAAACAGACCTTATTTCCAAATGCAGCTCAATGATCTTTATAAGAGGCTGGCTTTGAGGAATCTGGCACTGGAACGGAACAGCTATGTGGACAGAGAAACATTCGTTCTTCAGTTTTCTGATCATTAGTGCTCCAGTTTGTGTAATTAATCAACAAACTCAAAAATTACCTTTTCTCACAGAAGGACCTTGCTGATTCTCCTTTAGCAGCTGTGGAGATTGATATTCACACACACACACACACACACACACACACACACACACACACACACACACACACACACACACACGTTTTTATTTAAAGTAGTGAATTGAAAATCATTTACAGCAGAAATATGTTTAAAGGATTGAAAGGATGCGAGTGAGGACAGTACCTTCTGCTGCTGCTTCATAGAGCGGGTCACTCTTCCACTCTGACTCTCATGTGTTTTCTGGATAGTCTGATATATAGGCAGAACAAGTGTTACACATTTTCCTATAGCTTGGAATTTTATTGTTTTACAAACTGTCTTATTGATCCATTTCAACTGTTTTCTCTCCTTGATTAAGATCTTTTAAACTATTTCGAAAAGTGTTATATAAAGATTGTCATTATATCATCTTCTGAGCAAGAATCTGGTTATGTATGAAGTCATCGTCTACTGTGATCGGAATCAAGCTGAAGTCTTCACCCATTTTACGAGATGTTCAGGATTTGTAAATCTAGCTCTGTGTTAGTCCTCAACACAGATTTTAATTGTTGCATTTGTTTCAGTGATGACTGTTCTCTCTCACCTCTTTGATTATGGAAGTTTGAACTGGTGGCAGCAGAGAGAGAGAAAAGCTGTTTGTGGGCCGATACAGACCCACTTTGAAAACCCCCCTGCATTCCTTCTCCCTCCTCTCCTTCTCTTTCTCCAACGCCTTCCTCTCTTTCCAGCGCTCCAGTTGCTTCATCCGCTCAATGACAGCCTCGTCTGAAATGAAAGAGGAGAGATAAGTTAGAAACCTGCTGGTTCTTGAACAGGTGGTCTGGTTCTCATGACATCACTGCTTCAATGCCATGACACCACATGCCACACGTCTAATTCACCAAATCTTTCTTAATAAGTGAGCTGTAGTCTCAAAAATGTGACTGGGCCTTACTTTTAGATTTTTTAACAATGTTGGGTTGTGTCTCCTGGATGGTCGGCATGTGTACCGTCATCACAGAAGCGTCCTGTACAGAGCAGCCCAGCCGTCTGCGGGAGTTCAAGGCCCGTTCTCGGTTCTCTTTCTGGGATAGAGATCGTCTGCGAGACATTTTCACCCTCAGCATGGACACACTGCTGTCCCGCTGCCGCAGCTGAGCAAAACGAGAGTCCATTGTGATCAGAAATCTGGGTGAAGAAAACATAAAGAGTGAATGGGGCATTAAACTATTATTTGATATATTATAAGTGAGGCATTTCTGTGACAGCACAGACACACTATGTACGCAATGCTTTGCATTGCGTACATAGTGTGTCTTAAGCAAAATGTGAAGGCTAAAAAACATAGGTCACCACTACTACTACTACTTTCGGCTGCTCCCGTTAGGGGTCGCCACAGCGGATCATAGTCAAAATGCTAAAATTGTCTAGATGGTGTAAAGAAGTCATTGTTTCTGCCAACCAGAGGAAAAACAATTAAAGATTAAAGAGATTAAAGCAGGAAATAGCTCGACACTTAAGAAAATATGCAAACAGGAGGCTCGACTCCATCAACATTTGACTGAAAAGAAAGTAGAATCTTACAAAAAAGACTAAGGAGACTCCTAGAGGAACAGTTAATGGAGAAGGAGAATTTCCACACATCATATTCTTGCAATGATTTGATAACCACTATTTACAGCAAAACTTTGTTGCTCATAAATTTGAAAAGTGGAATTTGAAGACATGTCCAATCTGGCCCGGGAACGCCTTGGGGACCCCCAGGAGGCGCTGCCACCGCGACCCGACCAAGCTCTGATGATGAATGAATGAATTTGGAGACATTTAAAAGGTGCAATGTATGAGCTTTAGAACATTAATATAGCCACAGACAACTATTTGCTATGCAAAGAGATAGTGGAGCAATGACGTCACGAGCAGCGAATGACGTCACATCCCCTCAGCGTGCGCGTGCTGTACCCCCAGTTTCTTGTTGTTTTGGAAGCTGGTCTGGGGACCTTCCGGCCGCGAGGGCGTGTCAACGTTGCACGCGCATGTGCGGTAGCTAGCGTTAGCAGGATAGCTAGCAAGCTAATAATGTGAGGTAGCTAGCGTTAGCAGGATAGCTAGCAAGCTAATAATGTGAGGTAGCTAGCGTTAGCGGGACAGCTAGCAAGCTAATAATGTGAAGTAGCTAGCGTTAGCAGGACAGCTAGCAAGCTAATAATATGACGTAGCTAGCGTTAGCAGGATAGCTAGCAAGCTAATAATGTGAGGTAGCTAGCGTTAGCAGGATAGCTAGCAAGCTAATAATGTGAGGTAGCTAGCGTTAGCAGGACAGCTAGCAAGCTAATAATGTGAGGTAGCTAGCGTTAGCAGGATAGCTAGCAAGCTAATAATGTGAGGTAGCTAGCGTTAGCAGGACAGCTAGCAAGCTAATATAAACGACATTACATGGATTTCGGTCGCTAGGCAGATCACAGACATGGCTCCTTACCGAGATGAACGCGTTACTCATAAGTCCACACTGTAAAAATCCATATTTCAACCAACGACGCAAGAGCCAAGAAGCCAAAGCGGGTTTGTTCTGGTCTGGCCCGGTGCTGAACGTCGTATACACGCGTAGAAAGAACCAGAGCTGCTGCTGCTGCCGGACATCAGGTCCAACATGAGGAAACGTTCCGCCGCTGGGTGAGAAGTTCCGACAGAACAGGGTCACCAAGTCACACGTTTAGTAACGGAACCTGGACCGTCAACCAGGACTCGGTTCTCAAAGAGCTGCCGTTACAGCGGTGCGGGGGACGAGACTGAACACAACCCATGTAATGAGACACAACGTTGGACCTGAGGACTGGACCGGACCTTACCTTGACACCACTCAGCGGGGCTTGTCGGCGCTCATCCGCCGCTGTTCCGCTCTGGCTGCGCTCACAACACAACACGGCGGCTCGGCTTTGCGGAGGGTGGCTCTTATTGGCTCCCACGCTTGCTGCCCTTCACGGTTGCTGTGCGCTGATTGGTTTATTGGCCATTACGTCACATAACTATGTAACCTAGCCAGACCAACAGCAGTGATCTTTTTCTTTTTTCATTTCCCCCCTTTGTACCTGGCCAATTACCCCGCTCTTTTTGAGCCGTCCCGGTCGCTGCTCCACCCCCTTTCTGCCGATCCGGGGGGCGCCCCGACCGACCAGAGGAGGCGCCAGTGCAGCGACCAGGACGCATACCCACAGCCGACTTCCCTCCCGCAGACACGGCCAAGCGTGTCTGAAGGGACGCCCGACCAAGCCGGAGGTAACACGGGGACTCGACCCGGCGACCTCCGTGTTGGTAGGCAACGGAATAGACCGCTACGCTACCCGGACGCCCCACAGCGGTGACGTTACCATTAGGAATAAATAGTAGTAATAAATAAGTAGCAATAAACTAAACAAGTAGTAATAAATCATTGTTTTAACCACATTCTAAACCGCTTTGGTGGTTTGGTAATGTTTGGTCCTATGAACAGTTTACAGTGACTTTCCCATTCCCTTTAATTCCATGACACGTGCACTTCCTCTTGGACTGACTCGGTTAATTAAAAGTCTGCTTCCGCTGCTGACGTCAGATGGAACTGAACTCAATGAACACGCCAGAAGAATCTTCCAGAGAAGGCAAGTTCTGCTGGACTAGTGATGAGGACACGTACTGGAGGGGGCCGGGCCTGGTTGGTGCCATATAAATACTGCACCTCAAGCCAGGCAGCAGGGATCCACCTCAGGCTTACTGCACCTCAAGCCAGGCAGGAGGGATCCACCTCAGGCTCCTGCACCTCAAGCCAGGCAGGAAGGATCCACCTCAGGCTTACTGCACCTCAAGCCAGGCAGCAGGGATCCACCTCAGGCTTACTGCACCTCAAGCCAGGCAGGAGGGATCCACCTCAGGCTTACTGCACCTCAAGCCAGGCAGCAGGGATCCACCTCAGGCTTACTGCACCTCAAGCCAGGCAGGAGGGATCCACCTCAGGCTTACTGCACCTCAAGCCAGGCAGGAGGGATCCACCTCAGGCTTCTGCACCTCAAGCCAGGCAGCAGGGATCCACCTCAGGCTTCTGCACCTCAAGCCAGGCAGGAAGGACCCACCTCAGGCTGCTGCACCTAAAGCCAGGCAGGAGGGACCCACCTCAGGCTTACTGCACCTCAAGCCAGGCAGCAGGGATCCATCTCAGGCTTCTGCACCTCAAGCCAGGCAGCAGGGATCCACCTCAGGCTTACTGCACCTCAAGCCAGGCAGCAGGGACCCACCTCAGGCTTACTGCACCTCAAGCCAGGCAGCAGGGATCCATCTCAGGCTTAATGCACCTCAAGCCAGGCAGCAGGGATCCACCTCAGGCTTCTGCACCTCAAGCCAGGCAGCAGGGATCCACCTCAGGCTTCTGCACCTCAAGCCAGGCAGGAAGGACCCACCTTAGGCTCCTGCACCTCAAGCCAGGCAGCAGGGATCCACCTCAGGCTTCTGCACCTCAAGCCAGGCAGCAGGGATCCATCTCAGGCTTAATGCACCTCAAGCCAGGCAGCAGGGATCCACCTCAGGCTTCTGCACCTCAAGCCAGGCAGCAGGGATCCAACTCAGGCTTAATGCACCTCAAGCCAGGCAGGAAGGACCCACCTTAGGCTCCTGCACCTCAAGCCAGGCAGCAGGGATCCACCTCAGGCTTCTGCACCTCAAGCCAGGCAGGAGGGATCTCACCCTTACCTAGATGCAAACCTCACACATCCTTTTCCCCCCGAAAGACATCGTTTGTTATTATGGCAGTTCACTAAATAGAATCTGGGAACATGTAGTTAAATTTTTTATGTTATTGGCAAAATTCTTTGTACACAAGCAGAAATGTTCTAATTCCCCCCACCTCGCTTGCAACATTTCCTGCTTCAACTTGAACCTCTTAAATTCTGTCAGATTATTAAAAGACATCAAAAGTACACAACTGTTACACTACTGTGACAACACCTTTAAAGCATCCTTTGACAATTCTGTGACTTAATACTTCTTTATTCTTATAATTATTTTCAATTTTAATGCAATTATTTTTCTCTTTTTTCTCTTTATTGAGTTTTATTATTTTTTATTCAGTTTATGTATTTTTTTCTATAGAACGTTGTTATATTTTAAATGGGGAATCTGTTTTGTTCACTGGGACTTTCTGTTTTCTGTTTGAAGTTGTGTGTACGTTGCTGTTATGTTGATTCCTGTATGTGGTTTTTTTGCAATTAAAAAAAAAAAGTAAATAAAATGTGCATACGCCATAAAACAAACAAACAAACAAAAAACAATGAAGTGAACGTAAAGACAGGCGGTATCCGTCTCCTGATTGGTTAGGGGTAGGCATTGGTTGTTATTATATATATATATATATATATAAAGATGTAGGGAAAAAATGTACTTTAATGTACTGTAAAGCATTAAAGTTTTTCCCTACAGCTATCTTGCTATATATATTTTCATATATGTATATAGCTATATAAAAATATATATATATAAATATATTTATTTAGAAAGTATATTTATTTAAAATTTTTGAAATTAAAATAAATAAATGTAAATGTAAAACTACTATTACTACTATTTTCGGCTGCTCCCATTAGGGGGCGCCACAGCGGATCATCCGTTTCCATCTCTTCCTGTCCTCTGCATCTTCCTCTGTCTCACCAGCCACCTGCATGTCCTCCCTCACCACCTCCATAAACCTCCTCTTTGGCCTTCCTCTTCTCCTCTTCCCTGGCAGCTCCATATTCAGCATCCTTCTCCCAGTATACCCAGCATCTCTCCTCCACACATGTCCAAGCCATCTCCATCTTGTCTCTCTTGCTTTGTCTCCAAACCGTCCAACCTGAGCTGTCCCTCTAATATACTCCTTCCTAATCCTGTCCTTCTTCATCACTCCCAGTGAAAATCTCATCATCTTCATCTCTGCCACCTCCAGCTCCTCCTCCTGTCTTTTCATCAGTGCCACTGTCTCCAAACCATACAACATAGCTGGTCTCACTACCATCTTGTAAACCTTCCCTTTGACTCTTGTCACAAACCACTACTGACACTCTTCTCCACCCACTCCACCCTGCCTGCACTCTCTTCTTCACCTCTCTCCTGCACTCCCCGTTACTTTGGACAGATGACCCCAAGTATTTAAACTCATACACCTTCATCACCTCCACTCCTTGCATCCTCACCATTCCACTGTCCTCCCTCTCATTCACGCGTAGGTATTCTGTCTTGCTCCTACTGACTTTCATTCCTCTTCTCTCCAGTGCATACCTCCACCTCTCCTCCACCTGTACCCTACTCTCACTACACGTCATACGCGAACATCATAGTCCATGGAGACTCCTGCCTGATCTCGTCCATCAACCTGTCCATCACCACTGCAAACAAGAAAGGGCTCAGAGCCGATCCTTGATGTAATCAATTTAAAATTAATGAATCAATTTAAATTTATTAACAATTTAAATTATTAATATTAAAATCTAATTCTTCTACGGTTAACCCGTTTTCCTCCAAATGTTATTGCTGTCCATTTTCTGTAGAAAAACGAAGCAGCAGCACACGGAGCGGAGCGGTGCGGTTGTGTGTCCGGGGTTGTAAGAATGATTAAATTGAAAGCGACAGCAGACGCAGACGGCCTGTTTCAACACGTGATGTCACAACTGGCATCACGCCTTCATTCTTCGGCTGAGTACTGGTCAAACATCTTAGTGACATTTAAAATGAAAAGCTTGTATAAGACCGTACGCTGGATGCACCGCTCCAACCAAACGTGTTTCAAGAGGAAGTAAAATTAGAATTTCTTAATTTATTTAAAGTTAGGCCAGCTGTTTACAATAGTTAAGACATAATGGCATCTTATTCCAAATCTATACAAGATCATGAACATAATCTGAAAAAATACATGTATTGTAAGCATGTCCAGTCTTAAATTAACCCAGACCTCGTTGTGTCAGGTGTGTCCATGAAAAAGACACGATGAACAGCTGAAGCCAAAATAAACAGTTGACAAACCCATACAAGGTAATGTATGTACAAAGTAACACCAACGCAAATCAGGGACATGTACAGCAACATTCTGATTTTACACTTAATTACAAGAGATATTACAGTTTGTATAGGTTAAATAAAAATCCTTAAAAAAACAAAGCCTGAAGCTTCTTTCTCCTTTGCAGTGCCGATGCATCTCGCCAGGCATGACAGCCTGCAGCGCTGACAGTTTTTAGTGCAGTCAAACAGTCCCGGTGTCGCTCCTGAACGCCGCTCCCCTTCTCCTACACATCTCGGAAATCTCCATCAATCCAGAAAGAATATATTGTTGAACTGGGTCGCACAAAGCCTCTTCACTTCCTCTAGAGGGGAGACAGACAGACAAAAGGTCACCAGGGTCGCAGAGCACATGACGTGTCTTCTGCATTGCAGCGCACCGCGGTCACCACTCATCGTTCCCACAGCGGCTCCATGCTACCTGCATGCTACCTGTACGGCGGCATCGCACTGCGAAACATCGCCATTAAACACCAGAGGTGGTCAACTCAAATCCAACATTAACTACCAGTAACAACGAGAAGCCACATGACCCCACGGTGGGTTTGGATTTCCTGTTTAATGAAGACCGCTACAGTGGACTCAGATTTTCCAACATGGGTTTTTTCCTCATGGCAAAATAACACAGATTACAAGTGTCTTGATGCTCAATAGTCCAGGTGAGAACATCAAGGAGGGTTGAAGGAGTTCATCTGGACACAAAGTTTACTGACAGATACATCTCATCATCATCTAAGTGACCTCCTCGGTCTCAGCTGACTGCAGGTACCCCACCCTTATAAACAATACAGTGACTGCAGGTGTCCCCACCCTTATAAACAATACAGTGACTGCGGGGTTCCCACCCTTATAAACAATACAGTGACTGCAGGTACCCCACCCTTATAAACAATACAGTGACTGCAGGTACCCCACCCTTATAAACAATACAGTGACTGCAGGTGCCCCACCCTTATAAACAATACAGTGACTGCAGGTGCCCCACCCTTATAAACAATACAGTGACTGCAGGTGCCCCACCCTTATAAACAATACAGTGACTGCAGGTGTCTCCACCCTTATAAACAATACAGTGACTGCAGGTACCCCCACCCTTATAAACAATACAGTGACTGCAGGTGTCCCCACCCTTATAAACAATACAGTGATTCCTATTCTTTTTTTTTTTTTGACATCAGTTCAACAACGCTTGAAGTTCACCATAATCAGTGCAACTTTGACTTGTGCATCATTGCTTTCTAGAGAGCGATATTTGTCAAGGCGTCAGTCTTATGTGTGGCGCAAACCTAACACTGCTCAGCCCTAAAAAACACCCTCCCTACAGTGAAGCATGGCAGCGGCAGCATAATGCTATGGGGTTGCTTTTCAGCTGCAGACACTGGGAATCTTGTTCAAACTGAGGGAAGAATGGATGGAGCCAAATACAGGAAATATCGGAAGAAAACCTGTTGCAGTCTGCCATAAAACTGAAGCTTGGGAGAAGGTTCACCTTCCAGCAGGACAATGATCCTAAGCACAAGGCTAAAGCAACAATGGCATGGCTCAGCAACAAAAAGGTGAACGTTTTGGAGAGGCCAAGTCCAAGTCCGGACCTCAACCCCATTGAAAATCTGTGACACAGACTGAAAATCACAGTCCAGAGGCACCATCCCACCAACCTACAAGACCTGTACAAATTCTGCCAAGAAGAATGAGCGAAAATTACTCCAGAAGAATGTGCAAAGCTTGTACATACTTACCCCAAGAGAATCATGGTTGTTACTGCAGCAAAAAGGTACTCTACACAAAGTATTGATATGTGGGGGTTGAATACTTATGCAAACACTATATTTTAGTTTCTAATTTATTAATAAAAAGTCAGAATTATTTTGGTTTTGGGAACAAGCTTTTGGTGATGAAACATATCTGTCAATAAATGCTGTGTCCAGATGAACTGATCCAACTTTCTTTGACAGATTATAAATGTTCCACATTTAGCCTCAACTTCACAGGAGCCGAAGAAAATAAAACAAATTGAAGAGAATATGACAATAATATAGAGTCCACTACTACTGTCGGCTGTTCCCGTTAGGGGTCGCCACAGCAGATCATCCGTTTCCAAAGACAATAATACAGAATATGAATAGAATATGACAGGGGGAGAAAACAGAAGGATGTAAGTATTTAATTAAGAAAATTCAGGAGAAGGTATTTATGATCTCCAGAATATGGAATAGTATCTAAAGTGACAGATAAAGTAAAGGGCTCTGGGAATGAATGGACTCGTTCTGTACAGCATGACACCAACAGCAGGAAGTAACCGTTTTAGTAACAGTAAAAACTTGCATATTGTGGCTCTCCAATATAAACTACTGACATAATTATGAAAAGCGGGTGTTCAGTGCGAGTCTTACCGTTTACTTCAATCAAGTTAGCGTTCTTCTGGTTCAGGATGACGTACAGTTCTCTCTGGTCAGACTTCTTACCCACCACCCAGTAGTCCGTCATGGCTTTCACTATGATTTCTTCATCCTCATCAACCCTACGGAGGACATGGAGGCATGAAAAAACAAAATAAAACAAAAACTGTCTTAATGAAGGGCTGCAATCATGGTTTTGCTCTGGTATAATAATAATAATAATAAACTACATATAATATATTATATATAGATTTATACATTATATAATAATGTATAGTTTATAACATATATAGTTTATTTTATAACATACATAGTTTAAAAAATGTAAAAAAAATTAATTAACAATAAAAAATAAACTATTCTTATCTTTTTACACTAATTCTTAATTAGACTGCTACAGTTCTTCAACCAGGAAATGATGAGGTTATGAACTGTCCCAGTCCCCAGTGTGTTATTTGGGTTAGGTTATCACAGTAGGTAAGAAAAGGCCTCCAGGCTCTTTCAAATTCATTTGCATTTCCCTTCAAAGTAAATATGATTTTTTTTCAAGCTTCAGGTAAAACATCATCTCTTTAAGCCATCTTGTATGGGATGGTGGCACCGCTCTCTTCCAGTTGAGGAGGATGAGACGTCAAGCTAACAGAGTAGTAAAGGCAACCAACCACACTGCACATTTCAGTCGACCACACGGCATCCTCTGGCCTCAATCCAAACAGGGCAATAACGGGCTGAGGTACAATTGTCATACTATACATGTCACTAAGGGATTCAAAGACCTTTTCCCAAAAAGTCTGAAGGCTTGAACATGACCAAAACATGTGCAACCAGTTTGCAGTGGTAGTCTTACATCAATCACAGGTGGGATCAGTGTTTGGGTATATCCTTGCCAGTTTCTCCTTAGTGAGATGAAGACGGTGAACTATCTTGAATTGTATTAGACCATGTCTAGCACAAGGAGATGAGGAGTGTACTAGGTCAAGAATTGGAAGACCACTGGTCCTCTGCCAAAGACAGGTCTAGGTCTTGTTCCCAAATTGTCCTTAGGTTGTTTAGAGATTGTGGGTTAATAGTGTTAATTACATCATATATCCAGGAGATGGCCCCTTTGAGACTAGTGTTAGATCCTAAAAGAGCACCTAAGGGGGTGCCTGGAGGTTGCTCTGGGAAAGAGTGATAGCCTCTTTGTACAAAGTGCCTGATCTGAAGGTACCGAAAAAAATGGGAGTGTGGCAGGGCATACTTTTCTGACAATTGTTCAAATGATGCAAATACTCCGTTTATATATAAATCTTTAACAACTCTAATGCCGTTCCCATGCCAGGCCCGAAAAGCCAGGTCTGACATAGAGGGGGTGAAAAGATGATTTGCAAAAATAGGAGCCCCAAGTGAAGCATTCTGCAACCCAAAATGTTTGCGGAACTGTACCCAGATCTTTAATGTATGGGTAACTACCGGATTTTCAAAGGAGCCAGTGCTAAGTGGTAAAGGGGCCGAGACTAAGGACGGGAGTTTCAATTTAAAAGATTCAAATTTTACCCAGACTGGAGCTTCTGCATCATCCATGACCCACATTATAATGTTTTTGATATTGCTAGCCCAATAATAGTGAAGAAAGTGAGGCATGGCCATACCTCCTAACCTTTTTTGGCCTTTGTAGAAATGACTTATGAATACGTGGGGTTTTGCCGTCCCATATGAATCCAGTGAGGATTTGGTCCAGTGATAAAAAATGTTTTTTTAGGGGAAAAAAACAGCGGTGTATGTCCTGCTTGCACTGCTCGATCAGAGGTGTGAAATTTAATTTAAATAGCATGTGAAAGGAGCGAGGTACCATCACCCCCAGATATTTAAAGTGAAATGAAATGCTGTAGCTGGGATATTGAGGGCCACTGAGTTTACAGCATAAAGTCCATTTTTTTCTAAGTTCAACTTGTAACCTGAGAATCTTCCAAATTGTTCCAAAATAGACAGGACATGTGGTAGTGAAGATGATGGGATGGCAACATATAAAAGGAGGTCATCAGCATAAAGAGATAATTTATCTCCTCGGGCTATCCCTTCTAAGGCCTGGCACTGTCGTAAAGAAGCAGCAAGTGATTCTATATATAATATTTATTTTTAGTGTATAAATATATAAGCACACGTTATAATTATTCTGCCATGACAACACTCTGTATGGTAGTGTTTTTGAGTGATATGTGTTAGAAGTGTTAGCAGTTGCTTTGTGCCAGAGTCAAATTCCTCGTGTGCATGAACACACATGGCCAATAAACCTGATTCTGGTTCTGTGTGGTTTGTATGTGGGATTTGGTCAGATGCTGTTACGGATTCACATTAAACTGAAGTTTCTATCCTGAATTGAGTTATTCACCAAAAGTTTGCAGCCCAATCACATCTATATTTTCCAAATCATTATGTTTTAGATACAACTTTATTTATTCGACACATACAATTTCAATTAAAACAACAAAAAAGCAGAAGATTAATGAGCTTGTGATTTAAACGTACTGCTAAAATGTCTGGGACCAGACCCACTTTTTAGGAGATATGTTTACTTTTCCTTAAACTGGAAGCAACATTCACCAAATGTCATGCATCAAAGATGTGTAGGCAAAGTGGAATGTAGGTTTTTATTGGAAAATAAAATCCAATGGCAAAAGAACCAATAAACTGATTGGTTCTAGATTAAGACCAAACGGTTATTGGAGAGCATTTTGTTGGTCAAATGAACCAGTTGGTTGTCACTGAACTCTGTTTTTACCTCCAGACGCTCTGCTGGCTCCAGATTCCAGCATGCGGCGTCCAACTACAAAACACTGCCGGCAGACACAGATTATTTTCATGTGACTACCATCTCATGACAGGAAACACGGTTTCCTGGAAACTACGTTAGAAAATGGCTGCAAGTGGTGTTTCATGAATGGAAGCATTTCTGCATCTTCCAAACTTCCAGAGAAAACTTTCTTTTTTTGTTTTTACATTCAACAAAACAAGTCAAGTACAGTCATATTGCAAGTTTGATAGCCCTTATCTGAAGATGTAAATGGAAATTAACTTTGCCATTTTTTATCATGATTTTTAAAGCAAAAATACAGTTTGTGGAATTTCATTAACTTCTTTATTCAGCGGACACATTTCTTTGTTGTTTTTCAGTTGCATCAATGGAATCAGAGCCACAAAAACACACCAAAGGTCTCCAACGTCTCACATTAAGCAGGGATCTGGGCCAATGCAGCTAAAAACAGGTTTTCTTACTCATATTTTAGTTGGACAGTAATTTATTCAATTAACACGTGAACATTTCAAACTTGCTCACATTATTTCCCTCCAGGCTTCATGGCAAACAGTTTGCTGCCTGACCGCTTCTTTATATTAAGTTAAACTGAATTATTATGATTCTCCCTCACCCCCAAACAGGCGCCCCGACCGACCAGAGGAGGTGCTAGTGAGTGCAGCAACCAGGACACATACCCACATCTGGCTTCCCACCCACAGACACGGCCGATTGTGTCTGTAGGGATGCCCGACCAAACCGGAGGTAACACAGGGATTCGATCCTGCGATTCCCGTGTTGGTAGGCAATGGAATAGACTGCCACGCTACCCGGACGCCCTTGTGTTCTGTTTATTTAAGCCAGGAGGTGAACGGGTGGCCCCAGGTTTGCTAACCACCAATATCCTATCCTGTCAAAGTTTCTTTGAGCAAAGCGGTGAAATTCAACCTGCATGTTCATGCAACGTGGCTCTCAACAGAACGACCTGCATGTCAGGGTTCTGTCCAACGAGCCGTACCGTACCATACCGTGTGGTCTCAACCTCCCACCTCCCTGATGTTATTCACTGTTCTGACAAACATACAGACATCAGTTTACCTGGCGAAGTCACAGTTAATGTCTCCCAGGATCTTCATGAGGTCTGGGTGGACGGAGGTGAAGAAGACACTGGCGGTCTTCCTCATGTGGATGGTGCTCTTCTCCGCCAGATTCATATGGTTGAAGTAGATGAACTTAAACTGGGGCTCCTTGTCTGGCCTGAAGGGACAGAAGAATGCATGGATAACAGGTATCAATGATTTGATTTATTCTTTTTTTGATTTTCCCCCCATTTTCTCCAGCCAATCACCCCACTCTTCCGATCCGTCCCGGTCTCTGCTGATCCGGGGAGGGCTGCAGACTACCACATGTCTCCTCATATGTGGAGTCGCCAGCCGCTTCTTTTCACCTGACAGTGAGGCATTTCACCAGGGGGACATAGCGCATGGGAGGATCACACTATTCCCCCCAATTCCCCCTCCCCCCAAACAGGCACCCTGACTGACCAGAGGAGGTGCTAGTGCAGCAACCAGGACACATACGGCTTCCCACCCGCAGACATGGCCAACTGTGTCTGTAGGGACTCCCGACCGAGCTGGAGGTAACACAGGGATTCGAACCATTGATCCCCATGTTGGTAGGCAACGGAATAGACCGCCATGCCACCCGGACACCCCTGATTTGATTTATTCTGACATGTTCAGCCGGAGGAGAAAGCCACGTGTGCTAATTTGGTTTTGAATAAACTTTAGACTCACATATTAATTTCATATCATCACGCCGTTTCTCAATACATGAAAGCAATCTGCATGTTCGCTGTAGTGGAACAGGCAGCAGGAAGTAAACCAGATCACATTCCAGCCCTGACTCTGCCCATACACCATTCATAGTGCGGGTCTTCACACATGATGGACACTGCACAAGTTTCACTACACATTTTTTTTCCATCCTAATAAGAGCAATGGGCTTGCAGTATACACATATCATACAACACATTTACAAGCTGTTCAGGTTCATAGACAACACAACAGCCAACAACACAACACTCAGCCAGACCACAGACTGACAAGACAGCAGGAAACAGAAACAGGACTTCACAACAGGCCAACATGACAGGAAAACCCCCGTATTGCATTGCTTAGATGGATAAATGAGTCGGGGTAAGACACACGGCACCCCAATGACGTGTCTAGAGTTCCCCGTGCAGAGGATGACACACTCACACTACTGCAACGTATTCTGGGTAAAAACACTCCGCAGGTAAAATAAGGTTAACCTGTTGTTCAAACATCTTTTCGGAGTAAGATGAGATGGAAGCACCGAGTCTTTGCTCTCGTCCATGAGTTTGTTTTAAAGCTCCCCCCGACCGAATCTAACGTGTCCCTGATTATTCCAAGTCTCAGGCGGGCTCAGGCAGAACATGGGTCTTTAGCCAGCTGCAGAGTTTTGGCCCACATGACTTATTCAGTGCAATCCTCACTAGGAAGATTAAAGAGGAGCCCATCAAATCGTCCGGGCCTGGGAGTCTGCTCTTGGGTTACCACGGCAAGTCATCTCAGGTCATCTGCTGTGGTAAGCGGAGCGCCCGCCAGGGCACCAGTCACCAGAACAGCAGCCGGCCAGTGCTGGAATTACCTTGAGGTAATACCACGGTAACTTCTGACCTGACTGCGTCTCATCTGTCATGCTCCATCAGCCTCGCTTAAGTACGGCTTATTCACTGAGGAACAACAACACCGCTGTCAGCACCAACAAGGAGACCAGGGCTCCCCAGGAAACACCAGCAAATAAACGCCGACCTTAAAAGTTTAAATACACGCATGACAGTGTTGTAGTCGAGTCACTAAACCTTGAGTTCGAGTCGAATCTCGAGTCCCCAGTGTTCGAGTCCGAGTCGAATCTCGAGTCCCCAGTGTTCGAGTCCGAGTCAAGTCCCAATACCTGAGTCTGAGTCTGAGTCATCAAGGTTGAGTCCGAGTCGAGTTCCAACAGGATTTGCATGAGAATATGCATGTAAATCGGCATGTAGGTAGAACACATGTGCCTGCCCTTGCACGTAATTGAATAATGTTACGGTATTAATATAGCTATCAATATCTTATGCCAGACTATTAGGGCCTATTACAAAAAACTAACAAAAACTAAAAAGTCTTTATCAATTAAGAAGTCCGAGTCCTCATCTCCAACTTCCGAGTCCGAATGCAGTCAATGCTCGAGTCCAAGTCCAAGTCATCAGTGCTCAAGTCCAAGTTGAGTCACAATTCCTGAAAATCAGGACTCGAGTCCGAGTCATGGACTCAAGTACTACAACATTGACACATGAGATATAAATACATTAACTGTCTTTTGCCCTTCAAATACATCATCTGTAGGTTGAAGAATCTTTTAACTGTAATGTCATTTAACAAGACAACTTCAAACACATACATCAACGCTACAGAATGCAAGCAGCCTCCGACACACGGAGAATGAAACTGACTTTGTGCTTTTATCACTTCATAAGAATGACCTGCAGAGGCTGCACAACATCGACTAAAGTGAACTCTTCCTGTTTAACCGGCAAAGTAGGAGAGCTCATTTAAAAAGACCAACAAATGTAAAATTAATCGTCTCTTAAAGGCATCATGGACATCAAGTTTCAGTGGCCAACAGTGGAGGAGGTAGAGGAAGAGGAAGAGGAAAAACAAAAAAGAAGAAAAAGGAAAGTCTTGATCCATGCTCAATAATACAGGTAAGAAAATCACAGGGGTCCGGGTAGCATAACGGTCTATTCCGTTGCCTACCAACATGGGGATCACTGGTTCAGATCCCCGTGTTACCTCCAACTTGGTCGGGCGTCCCTACAGACACAATTGACCGTGTCTGCAGGTGGGAAGCTGGATGTGGGTATGTGTCCTGGTCGCTGCACTAGCGCCTCCTCTGGTCGGGCGGGGCGCCGGTTTGGGGGGGAGGGGGAACTGGGGGGTGTGATCCTCCCGCGCTACGTCCTCCTGGTGAAACTCCTCACTGTCAGGTGAAAAGAAGCGGCTGGTGACTCCACGTGTATCGGAGGAGGCATGTGGTAGTCTGCAGCCCTCCCCAGACCGGCAGAGGGGGTGGAGCAGAGACCGGGCCGGCTCAGAAGAGTGGGGTCATTGGCCGGGTATGATTGGAGGGAAAAAGGGGAAAAATGCAAAAGAAAATCACAAAAAAGGTGAATCAGTTCATGTGGACACAATGTTTACTGACAGATATGTTTCATCATCATCTAAGTGACCTCTTCAGGCAGGAGAATACATCCTGTGTGAATAGTACACAGGGCCACTGAAACTCCAGTTAATGGTCACACCCAGGGCTGTGTGATATGACGATATATATCTTGTGAGGATAGAAAATGTCTATCATTTCATATTAAGCTCTATCCTTTATTTCCTTGTGTTGCAAATCACACTCTTTACGACAGTATTTTCTGTTATTTGGATGACCCTTTCCGCTCTTTGTACAGCACGGACACAGGCAGGAAATGTGCATGAAGGCAACACAAACAAACATGGAGGACAGTGAACCCAACGCAGAACGGGGTAATTCCGAACAGAAGGACTCCGACCAGCCAGGACAAAATGAGGAGCTTGTACCTAAAAGGGGGCGACTTCTATTGTATGGACATGGTTTGGGTATGAAAAGTCTGACACGGACCAAAAAACTATACTTTGCAAAATATGCCGCACGCCGGTCCCCAAAACAGACTCAAACACCACTGGCCTCTTTTACCATCTATGCAAGAATCATGTCAAAGAGTATGGAGAGAGTCTACACATGAGAGTCATGTCAAACAGTATGGAGAGCATCTACAGATGAGAGTCATGTCAAACAGTACGGAGAGAGTCTACACATGAGAGTCATGTCAACCAGTATGGAGAGAGTCTACACATGAGAGTCATGTTAAACAGTACTGAGAGAGTCTACACATGAGCGTCATGTCAGACAGTATGGAGAGAGTCTACACATGAGAGTCATGTCAAACAGTACTGAGAGAGTCTACAAATGAGCGTCATGTCAGACAGTATGGAGAGAGTCTACACATGAGATTCATGTCAAACAGTATGGAGAGAGTCTGCACATGAGATTCATGTCAAACAGTATGGAGAGAGTCTGCACATGAGAGTCATGTCAAACAGTATGGAGAGAGTCTGCACATGAGAGACATGTCAAACAGTATGGAGAGAGTCTACACATGAGCGTCATGTCAGACAGTATGGAGAGAGTCTACACATGAGATTCATGTCAAACAGTATGGAGAGAGTCTACACATGAGAGTCATGTCAAACAGTATGGAGAGAGTCTGCACATGAGAGTCATGTCAAACAGTATGGAGAGAGTCTACACAGGAGAGACATGTCAAACAGTATGGAGAGAGTCTACACATGAGATTCATGTTAACCAGTATGGAGAGAGTCTACACATGAGCGTCATGTCAAACAGTATGGAGAGAGTCTACACATGAGAGTCATGTCAAACAGTATGGAGAGAGTCTACACATGAGAGTCATGTCAAACAGTATGGAGAGAGTCTACACATGAGAGTCATGTCAAACAGTATGGAGAGAGTCTGCACATGAGAGACATGTCAAACAGTATGGAGAGAGTCTACACATGAGAGTCATGTCAAACAGTATGGAGAGAGTCTGCACATGAGAGACATGTCAAACAGTATGGAGAGAGTCTACACATGAGAGTCATGTCAAACAGTATGGAGAGAGTCTGCACATGAGAGACATGTCAAACAGTATGGAGAGAGTCTACACATGAGAGTCATGTCAAACAGTACGGAGAGAGTCTGCACATGAGAGTCATGTCAGACAGTATGGAGAGAGTCTGCACATGAGAGTCATGTCAAACAGTACGGAGAGAGTCTGCACATGAGAGTCATGTCAAAGAGTACGGAGAGAGTCTGCACATGAGAGTCATGTCAAAGAGTACAGAGAGAGTCTACACATGAGAGTCATGTCAAACAGTATGGAGAGAGTCTGCATATGAGAGTCATGTCAAAGAGTACGGAGAGAGTCTGCACATGAGAGTCATGTCAAACAGTATGGAGAGAGTCTGCACATGAGAGTCATGTCAAACAGTATGGAGAGAGTCTGCACATGAGAGTCATGTCAAACAGTATGGAGAGAGTCTACACGAGAGCAGCAAAAGCAGTCGAGTGCTCAAAACAAACCCCAGACTCAGACGTTGCAAGAAGCTTTTGCCCGCAGAACACCATATATCAAAGAATCATGATGATGGAAGGAGGTAACGACTGCCGTTTTCTATTTACCTTTTTATATTTTACACATTCATATTTTATATTTTGCTACATGCTTAATTGAAAATTTGTGCAAAGGCTCTAAATAACAGGAGAAAAATATGATTAAGTACCTTTTACTTGTTGAGTATATAATTCAAAATGTAATAAGAAGTAGGCCTTTACATGTGCTCATTTTACATAAAAAAAAATTTCACTGAATTTACAGAAAATTCAGGGTTCAAGCCCCGGGGTAGTCCAACCTTGAGGGTCGTCCTGGGTCATCCTCTGTGTGGAGTTTTCATGTTCTCCCCGTGTCTGCGTGGGTTTCCTTCGGGGGCTCCGGTTTCCTCCCACAGTCCAAAGACATGTAGGTCAGGTGAATCAGCCATACTAAATTGTCCCTAGGTGTGAATGTGTGTGTGTGTTTGGGCCCTGCGATGGCCTGGCAGCCTGTCCAGGGTGTCTCCCCACCTGCCGCCCAATGACTGCTGGGACAGGCTCCAGCATCCCCATGACCCTGAGAGCAGGATAAGCGGTTTGGATAATGACTGGATGGATGGATTTACAGAAAATGTGCTACATCGTGATATGTATTGTTATTCTGATATGAATGACCTATATCGTGATACAAGATTCTGCTCATATTGCACAGCCCTAGTCACTCCTATCTGCATATGAAACTGGTCGTTGGTTGGGGTCGTTATGCCACTGTATTGTTTATAAGGGTGGGGACACCTGCAGTCACTGTATTGTTTATAAGGGTGGGGACACCTGCAGTCACTGTATTGTTTATAAGGGTGGGGACACCTGCAGTCACTGTATTGTTTATAAGGGTGGGATGCCTGCAGTCACTGTATTGTTTATAAGGGCGGGGTACCTGCAGTCAGGTGAGACCGAAGAGGTCACTTAGATGATGATGAGACGTATCTGTCAATAAACGTTGTGTCCACATGAACTCTTTCAACTTTCGAAGAAGACGAAGATGAAGAAGAGAAAAACAAAAGCAGCAGGTTTTTGTTTACTGACCCCGACACCCGGCGGTTGATGTTGAACTGTTCACAAATGTCAGATGCCAGCAGGGTGAGCTGAGGCCCCACCAACCCATCCAACTGCTCACAGAAAGCCCTGGTCAACTCCACTGAGGCTGGACAGCCAAGGAAGCAAGGAAGGAAGGATGGAAGGAAGGAAAGAGGGAAAGAAGGAAGGAACAAAGGGCCAGACAGAAACAGGGAAGAGACAGAGAGAGAGAGAGAGAGAGAGAGAGAGAGAGAGAGAGGTGTCTTGGACAGCAGTAAAATGAACATTTTTTTTTAAGTCTAAAACAATGTCAGTAGAACTTTCACCCAAAATGTGTTTGACAATTAAAATTGATGGAAAGTGACTCCATCACATGACTGACGATGATCATGATGAGGATGATGATGACGACACGTACCACTGATCATGAAACAAACCGCCGCACTCATGGCCTGAAAAACAGAGCAGATGACAGGTAGCGTGAACATGAGGACCTGGCAAAGGCAGGGTGCCGGTAACATTAATGCCATCGCCGCTGCGGGACGTCATTCAAAAAATGGTGCCGTTTAATCCACAAAATCCATATCATTTGACAGAGCAGCTGAAGCACTCAGTCTAAATCTACTGTCCACAAACAAAAAGGTTACATCGTTCCGTCACAACAGATTATCAACTATCCTCTATCTCCTCACACGAACTTCAGAGCACTACCTGTCTGTCCCCTGCTTTAAAGTATTAAAAATAAAGCCCGGGGGGGGGGGGAATCTGGTGATTAAACTGAGAGACGGTCACGAACACAGAGGGGATTCAAACTCGCCACTGTCCAGTCTCACCTTGTAGACAATCAGATGCAGCTCTTCATAGCCGTCCTCTGTTCTGACAAATATTCTGGGAAATCGAAATTTGGCCTCTGGGTCTTTGAGGTTTGCGGGACCGGTCAAAAACCTGAAGGAGACAAGAGGATGATACCATCAGAAACAAAACACACACACACACACACACACACACACACACACACACACACACACACACACAGCGTAAAATCAAAATGCATATCCAGATGTGACTTAAAATGGAAATACCTTTCTCTAATACAAAAGCAATCTATCTGAGATGGAACATTAATATCTCAGTATCCTCACCTGTGTGTGTGTGTGCGTGCGTGCACACGTGTTTACACACAGAGCTCTATGACCTTCCACAATGTGCTGTGTTCTAGTAATGCTTGGTGTTTGGGGCTTTGCTAGCTAATCTCTACCATTTATCATCCCCTTCTACCCATTCAGTACCATCCGTTCAGTTCTATCCAGTCAGGTAGGAGGCTTGTTCAGCAGGAGTCAGCTGAACGGCGGCATTCACTACTATCTGCACTGAAGTTGTGTTTCACCTCAACCTTACACAGTCAGACGTACGCACAGAAGGAAGCATGACAGTGTAAACATCTTCCTTAGGTACATATTCAGTCTTCAAGAGAGATGACATTAAAGTGAGTGTACCCCCATGCTGCTTCTCTATCTCACCAGTAGTGTATGCTAGTGTTAGCATGAGGAGTGTTGGCACGAGGAGTATTGGCATGAGGAGTATTGGCATGAGGAGTGTTAGCATGAGGAGTGTTGGCATGAGGAGTGTTGGCATGAAGAGTGTAGCATGAGGAGTGTTGGCATGACGAGTGTTAGCATGAGGAGTGTTGGCATGAGGAGTGTAGCATGAGGAGTGTTGGCATGACGAGTGTTAGCATGAGGAGTATTGGCATGAGGACTGTTAGCATGAGGAATGTCAGCATGAGGAGTGTTAGCATGAGGAGTGTTGGCATGAGGAGTATTGGCATGAGGAGTGTTGGCATGAGGTGTGTGGCATGAGGAGTATTGGCATGAGGACTGTTAGCATGAGGAGTGTTGGCATGAAGAGTGTTAGCATGAGGAGTGTTGGCATGAGGTGTGTTGGCATGAGGTGTGTGGCATGAGGAGTATTGGCATGAGGAGTGTTGGCATGAGGAGTGTTCGCTCAGGAAGTAACCTCCATCTTGACTCTGTATATGTGTTGAGTGCTGGCGAAGTTCAATATTGCTAAAACCACAATATGGGGCTAAAACCACATGGTGCTGCTGTCTCTCTCTCTCTCACACACACACACACACACACACACACACACACACACACACACACACACACACACACACACACACACACACACACACACACACACACAACCCTGCTTGATGTGTAATCCTTACCGTATCAGACAGGACACTGCGTCCTGACTGGTGAAACAGTTCTGGTAGTTAAAGCACTAAACCCTTTGACTAATAACCTCAACACCGTGATAATGAAATGGAATCATTAATGAAACAAATGAATTATCATCGCCGCACGCTCTGACAGATGGCGGACGGCCAAAGTTCCTTCAGCTCTGCTGTGGGAGCTCTGCATCAAGCCCTCCTGTGGAGCTGAAGGGAGTCGGGCGGATGACTACAGCAACAATTTGTCCATTTTTACCTACATTAAGACTGGACTGATTCCACACTCGTGTGGGGAATTCACAGAACAGTTCTGCGAGGGTCACGGCATTTCATCTCTTGGCTCATGATCCACGTATCAGGAAAGAAAACTACAGGAAGTGTGATAGGAAACAGTAAGATGGGGGGGGGCGCCTATGGTGGTAAAGTTTTAATCTATATGAAGTCTGCAAACACGTGACGGCTGTCATCAGTCTTTTCAGTCGTGTAGCGCCACCTGGCTTTTACGAGATTCACAGATACTAAATGTCAAGCCAAAGCATTTTGTTAAGGGACCTACCTCCCATAATGCAACAGATTCCCCGCTACCTCTGGCCTCAAAGGAGAGTCCCTGCCAGCCAGCTATGAGAGAGAGAGAGAGAGAATTTTAAGGCCAGATTTTATTAAATATACTCTTTTAAACAAGTTTAACAACAACAAATTTAACAAATTTATTTTAAAAAAAAGACGACATCTTTTTAGCAATATGAAGGATATGAACAAAGAAAAAAAACTTCTATCATTGAATCAAGTTCGATTCAGAGTCTTTCATGATCAAAAATTACAACAAAACAAATTCATTCAAAGACCAAAAAAGAAAACCTCAGAAAATCAGAACCAGAACTCTCTCTGACTGGACACAGCACATTCTGCATGCCCCACGTGTTCACCAACACTTCTGTCTTCCTGTCAGTCTGTAAAAGCCAAACTCTACACTGAGCCAAGCTGCCAGCAGCCCAGTCAGCATCAGAACCACGTCTTCTGACCCCTCACCCCCCACACGGGCTTTCCTTGTTTTCCAAACAGCTATTGGGCCGGTCTTGAAATTAAATTCATTCATGTGTGTTCAGGTGTTTTCTTTGCAGAACAGTGTGGACCATACATAATAAGACAAAAACAAAATCCTTCTCCTAAGCCCTGAAACCATGTCTGCAGTGAAACCATGTCTGTAGGAAACCATGTCTGCAGTGAAACCATGGCTGCAGTGAAACCATGGCTGCAGTGAAACCATGTCTGCAGTGAAACCATGTCTGCAGTGAAACCATGTCTGCAGTGAAACCATGTCTGCAGTGAAACCATGTCTGTAGTGGGCTGAATAGTCTGACCAGTCTGGAACACTGGGTTAACAGATGGTATGTTGTTTCTGTCTATAAGCAGAAAGAACAGCCGTCCCTGTGCCAGGACTGAGGCGCACTAGATACCTGTTTGTAGCTATGGCCCCATGTACAACCCTCCACTGAAGGTCCCCTGTCCATTGTTAATGGGAGATTTGTACAGGGACCGCCAACAGCCCCCTGGGGATGATCCCACACCAAAAAAACCTCCTTGACACCTTCACCCCTGCCAGAGAGCATAAGTTTGAAACCTTCACACTGATATAATAGGCTGCTTTTTTCCCCTAGAGTCTCAAAGTCTCTCAACTCTCGAGTCTTTAGAGACAGCAGGATGTCTTCCTTATCTTGCCAGTGTCCCACAGCCGGAGAAACAGCCAGGGAAGGAAAGACATACTCATACTCATCATCCCATTGGTCAGATAGAGTACGATCTTCAGCAAACGCTCTGAGGGCTTCTGGCAGGGAAGCACAGACCTCCTCCACCAACCTGAGCAACAGTCTATTGGACCTGATGTTGAGCAGTTCAGCTACTTGGGTTATGGACATTAAACACCCAGGCCCTTGTGAAAAAGGCCCAACAACGCCTGCATTTCCTGAGGAGGCTGAGGAGTACCTGTCTATCCCCAAAATTCTCACCAACTTCTACCACTGCACCATAGAGAGCATCCTGACCATCTGCATCTCAGTGTGGTACGGCAGCTGCACCTCAGTAGACCAGAAAGCTCTGCAGCGGGTCGCCACGGCGGCTCAGCACATCACCAGTACCCAGCTCCCAGCCATAAAAGACATTTATCACAAATGCTTCCTTCAAAGGGGTCTGAGCATCAGCAGAGATCCCACCCACCCCAAACATGGACTGTTCTCCCCCCTGCGCTCTGGGAGGCGCTACAGGAGCCTCAGAGCCCGCACTACCAGGCTCAAAAACAGCTTCTTTCCCCAAGCTGTTGCCCACCTGAACCTGGCTACCCACTGAATGTCTGTAGATATTTTTAAATATTTTGTACTCCAGCTCTTTTTTAACTTATTTTTAGCTTTTGGTCTTCATGTGTGTATATCTTATATTGTGTTTGCTGTGTTTGTCTGTGTCTGTCTTGCACTGTTTGGTGAAGCCACAGCCCTCATTTCATTTTTAACCTGTGCCTGCACATTGTTTTTAATGACAATACATTGAATTGAATCAAACTGAATTGAATTGAATGGATGTCTTCATGAGATGACCCAGCTTGACACAGCAAGCCTCTCTCAGTCTGGATCTCAGGCTAACAGAAGATAAAACCTGAGAGGTGATGAAACTGTTTCCAAACAAGGGCTCTTCAAAGAGCCACACCCCTGGTGTCATCACAGCTTCCCAGCAGAACGTTAAAACCTTCCACGCCTGTAAGACAGAGTGGTAAAAAGGTGTCAGACCAGTTAAATCAATGGACTGGGGCTGAAGCAGGGACAAGTGTTTGTCATAGCCTAGGTGTCCAGCCCTCCTTAGCAGTAAACAGGCAGTATCTGTCCATGGCAGGCCAAAGCTGTAAAGCAGTCTCTGAGCTGTCTGCAGCCTGAAGGCTGTGATCTGTGATTCGATGTCTAGTAGGCCCCATCCTCCCTTCTGTACTGGCAGGTACAGTATCACCGATCTCAGCCAGTGCTGCCCTGACCAGAAAAAATCCACAAAGGCCGTCTGAATTCCTTCAGTTGGGCCCCTTGGTGGAGGTAAGACTATCAGTTTGTGCCAAAGGGTCGAGGCAACCAAGTTACTGATGATCAGGACCCTTCCCTTATAGGTAAGCCAAGGTAGCACCCATTTCCATTTAGACAGTTTGGCACACACTCGCTCCACAGCACCCTCCCAGTTCTTCCTTTGAAACTCATGTTCCCAGAAAAAAAAAAAAAAGTTCATGCCCTGTCTTCTCCATCTAAGGTTTCCTGGTAACTTTGGCCTGTCCTTGTCTGCCCACTGCCCAACCTGCAGAGCTTCACTGTTTTCCCAGTTAACTTTGCTGAAGATGCCCTTTCATACATATCTAAACTACTATCTAGGAACACCACATCTCTCTGGTTTCTGACAAACACAGTAATGTCATCAGCATAAGCAATGTGGGTAATGTTATCCAGAAAGGGCCAGTGTGGGTGAAGGTTTTTGTTCCAACCAAGCAGTTACACACCTGATCCCATGAATCAACCAGTAGAGTCTTTGCTGAGAAACTTGATTAGGAGACACAGGTGTGTAATTGCTTGGTTGGAACATAAAACTTCACCCACTGGCCCTTTCTGGATAAATTGTCCACCCCTGGCATAAGCTGACACCACCAGCGAGGGGGGCTGAGGCAACTCTGGTAGCATAGGTCCCGATAGTCTGGATCTTAATCTATTCAGAAGAAGCTCTGTATAACTGTCCAGAGATAGGACATCCCTGTCTAATGCCTCTCTGAACCTGTACTGGACAGCTCAGCCCACCACCCACTTTCACCAAACAGAAAGCAGTGTCACAATAGTTTTGGGGGAAAAAAACTAGTCAGAAAACAGGTCTGATTATTCGCTCTACAAAGCACAAGCTTTTCAAGACCTTAATTTTATTTTATTTTCTTAATTTCCCCCCTTTTCTCCCCAATTGTACTCGTCCAATTACCCCACTCTTCTGAGACATCCCGGTCGCTGTGCCACCCTACTGCTGATCCGGGGAGGGCTGCAGACTACCACATGTCTCCTCCATACATGTGGAGTCACCAGCCGCTTCTTTTCACCTGACAGTGAGGAGTTTCGCCAGGGGTCGTAGCGCGTGGGAGGATCACGCTATTCACCCCAGTCGTCCCCCCCCCGAACAGGCGCCTCGACTGACCAGAGGAGGCGCTAGTGCAGCGACCAGGACATACACCCACTTCCAGCTTCCCACCCGCAGACACGGCCAGTTGTGTCTGTAGGGACGCCTGACCAAGCCAGAGGTAACATGGGGATTCGAAACCAGCGAGCCCCACGTTGGTAGGCAACGGAATAGACCGCTATGCCACCCAGACGCCCAGCTTTTCTTCAAGGCCTTTAAATCTAAGATGGAGAATGGGATGCTGTGCTGAACGACAGAGTTAAGAAAAGGTCTTTAAGGTTACGAAGCTCTAACAGCACGTCATGAGGGAGGAGACACGCCTCACCTCTGGTTCAGCATGTCTGGGGAACAGCGAGGTGGTCAGATACTTATACAAGATCCTCATATCATCCTGTTCCAGTCCGCTCCTGCAGGAACACACACACACACACACACACACACACACACACACACACACACACACACACACACACACACATTTAATCACAGCAGAAACATATAAAGCCCTACACTTGTATACTTTTCACCATGTTGTAAATAGTACAGTGTTTAACAGGTCACATGACATCAGGTAAGAAACATACATGGAGAAGGTTCGCTTATTGTCAAGAAAACTATGATTATTCAGCGTAACAGCATTTCATTCAAGTCGCCCGGCTCTAGTTGTAAAAAATGTCCACCGAAGCCACTCTCGAGTCATTTCATTAGCAATCACGTAATCCCTCAACACACTGAGCTGGCCGGCTGACTGCAATTAGTGTCCAACATGACAGGATGCACAAAACCCACAAAGAGGATTAGTGGGCACATTTAAAGTCACCTCTGTTCTAACCAGCCGGCTGTTATGACATTGCAGATATCAGTGCCAGCCAAACTGCACGCTACCTGGGCACGTTACCTGGGCACACTACCTGGGCACGTTACCTGGGCACGTTACCTGAGCACACTACCTGGGCACGTTACCTGAGCACACTACCTGGGCACGTTACCTGAGCACACTACCTGGGCATGTTACCTGAGCACACTACCTGGGCACGTTAGCTGGGCACATTACCTGGGCACGTTACCTGGGCACATTTCCTGGGCACACTACCTGGGCACGTTACCTGGGCACACAACCTGGGCACACTACCTGGGCACGTTACCTGAGCACACTACCTGGGCATGTTACCTGGGCACGTTACCTGAGCACACTACCTGGGCACGTTACCTGGGCATGTTACCTGGGCACACTACCTGGGCGCGTTACCTGGGCACATTACCTGGGCACGTTACCTGGGCACACAACCTGGGAACGTTACCGGGGCATGTTACCTGGGCACAGGGCTGAGAACAGGAGCCGGGAGAGCGATTTTAAGTTTCTGGCACACAACAGCGTGTACACAATGCTTACTTCAAGAGGCCTGGAAACGCCCATGCTAGCTTTAGGTCTTCATGCAGACCAACAGTTCCGATAACACCGAGGGCGGTCTGACAGAAAGCGGAAGCAGGGCGGGCTAAGCTAACCGCTAGCCCATGCAGACCGGCGGTTCCAACAGTCACCCTGGCTGGTGTTCATTCTCCTGGACAGTGATTTTTTTGTTTAGTTTGGATATGTGTGTTAGTGTGGATGTGTGTGTTCTTGTGGTTTTGGATGTGTTGTTGTCTTTGTGTTGTACTGCCGTGGGCTGGGGGAAACGGTATTTAGTTTCACTTCATGTACGCAAGTGCGTGAAGTGAAATGACAAATAAAGTGTTCCTGATTCCTGATGTGCAAGCTGAGGGGCGGGGCCAGCTCTCTGCCTTTTATACTCACGCACACACACACACACACACACACACACACACAGAGAGCCTGCTGTTCGTGATGATGGCGGAGAGAATAACAATAACAGATAAAGTCTGGTTGTGCGTCAGTAGAGTCGATGCTGACGATGCTCACTGCCACAAGTGCAGCAAGTCTTCTGCACGCGAGGGCAGAAACACAAGCGACATTTCAAAACATCTGGTGAAAGTGCATCAAATACAGCTAAAGAAATGCAGTTTTGGACTGCCTAGCTCGTAGGTCATCCGTCGTTGCCCCTCCACCTCGGGTATGTTATGTACGCTAGCAGGCTGGAGCTCACATGGAATTAACTACCCAGCCATGGGTAAATTAACTACCCAGCCATGGGTAAATGATTAAAGTAACGCTCTGTCCAGACAAGAGGAAATAAAGCCACGTTCATTCTGCCTTAATTTGTTTTGTTTTTGAATATTTGTTTTGTTAAAAATAACAAAGAGAACTGGTAAGAGTAGTACCAGCTTGACAAGCAGTATCGATAAGAGTACCGTTAGAGTACCAGCTTGACAAGCAGTATCGGTAAGAGTACCGTTAGAGTACCAGCTTGACAAGCAGTATCGGTAAGAGTACCGTTAGAGTACCAGCTTGACAAGCAGTATCGATAAGAGTACCGTTAGAGTACCAGCTTGACAAGCAGTATCGATAAGAGTACCGTTAGAGTACCAGCTTGACAAGCAGTATCGATAAGAGTACCGTTAGAGTACCAGCTTGACAAGCAGTATCGGTAAGAGTACCGTTAGAGTACCAGCTTGACAAGCAGTATCGGTAAGAGTACCGTTAGAGTACCAGCTTGACAAGCAGTATCGATAAGAGTACCGTTAGAGTACCAGCTTGACAAGCAGTATCGATAAGAGTACCGTTAAGAGTACCAGCTTGACAAGCAGTATCGGTAAGAGTACCGTTAGAGCACCAGCTTGACAAGCAGTATCGGTAAGAGTACCGTTAGAGTACCAGCTTGACAAGCAGTATCGGTAAGAATACCGTTAGAGTACCAGCTTGACAAGCAGTATCGGTAAGAGTACTGTTAGAGTACCAGCTTGACAAGCAGTATCGGTAAGAGTACTGCTAGAGTACCAGCTTGACAAGCAGTATCGGTAAGAGTACCGTTAAGAGTACCAGCTTGACAAGCAGTATCGGTAAGAGTACCGTTAGAGTACCAGCTTGACAAGCAGTATCGGTAAGAATACCGTTAGAGTACCAGCTTGACAAGCAGTATCGGTAAGAGTACTGTTAGAGTACCAGCTTGACAAGCAGTATCGGTAAGAGTACTGTTAGAGTACCAGCTTGACAAGCAGTATCGGTAAGAGTACCGTTAGAGTACCAGCTTGACAAGCAGTATCGGTAAGAGTACTGTTAGAGTACCAGCTTGACAAGCAGTATCGGTAAGAGTACCCTTAGAGTACCAGCTTGACAAGCAGTATCGGTAAGAGTACTGTTAGAGTACCAGCTTGACAAGCAGTATCGGTTAGAGTAGTAGTACTGTTAAAACTGTAACGATACCACACCTCATCTCCGATGTTGATTAATGGACCCTGACATGGTGGTTCACACCAGCAGGAACAGAACTAATGAAAACCAGAACATGACGGGGACTATGTAACCTTCCGAGTCCTGAACTAACATAGTCAGGTTTAGTACCAGATGAGCTGGTCATTGTACAGGAAGGCGCTGTATTTGACCAGGCTGAGGCTCTCCTCTACTCGGTTGACGAAAGCCTGGATCTTCAGGTACGTCATCTTGTCCAGGGGGAAGAAGCTGATTCCTCCGAACACGTCCAGTAGGTCACAGGACTGCAGGTGGAGCGTCTGTAGATACTGAACACCCCCGTCAGCATGCAAGGGGAGACACACACACACACACACACACACACACACACACACACACACACACACACACACACACACACACACACACACACACACACACACACACACACACACACACACAGGGTACAGAGGAGAATGGAGAGAGGTGTTAGTTTACCTCCTGACAAAGTGCTGAAGACAGAGGAAACGGTAGCAGCCTATGACGGGTGGGGTGCAGAAACACTCGTGTCACCTCAGGGTAGCACATGACACTGATAAGATTCAACCTCTGATACCGAAACCATGGCCATCTTTCTCTCCGTCTTTGGGTCACACACTGGAGCAGGAAGTCCTCTTTCTTTCTTTTTTTTAACCCCCTTTTTCCCCCTCCCAATTGTATCTGGCCAATTACCCCACTCTTCCAAGCCGTCCCAGTCGCTGCTCCACCCCCTCTGCTGATCCGGGGAGAGCTGCAGACTACCACAAGCCTCCTCCCATACACGTGGAGTCACCAGCCACTTCTTTTCACCTGACAGTGAGGAGTTTCACCAGGTGGACATAGTGCATGGGAGGATCAGGCTATTCCCCCTCCTCCCTGAACAGGCACCCCGACTGACCAGAGGAGGTGCTAGTGCAGTGACCAGGACACATCCGGCTTCCCACCTGCAGACACGGCCAATCGTGTCTGTAGGGACGCCCGACCAAGCCGGAGGTAACATGGGGATTTGAACCGGCGATCCCCATGGGGCGGGAAGTCCTCTTTAACTCAAGACCCCTCCACACGCTTCACCATTACAAATACACATCAGTAATGTCAACAGCCATACACAAAGCAGTTTCCCTACACTGAGCAGTACAGAGCCACCTTTACAAGGCTGAGCAAGTTAACAGCGGGGCTCGCTGACAGTCATCAGCTGGGGTAGGGGGCAGGTAGACGCTGTGAGACATGATGCAACACATTCTCCGTCGACACAATTTCCTAAAGAAAACAAAAATGACGACGATACGCATCCTGCTGTCATCTGACTGCAAATCAGCCAGTCTAGATGGATCCCAGCGGTGCCCTGCCCACAGAGGACTAACTGCCAGGATGCTCTCACGTCTGTGTGTGTATAGTTGGGAACCACTGTGTGTGTGCGTAGTTGGGAACCATCGTGTGTGTGTGTCCTTGGGAAATCAAGATGAACAACACTGTAGAAATACCAAGCCTTAATGTATATCAAGTATGGCTGTATATGGGTTTCAAAAAATGACATCCGCCCGGCAACTGTGAATATTAATCATGACTGTTTTGATGACATCTTTTTACCCTGTAGAAAAACTTCTCCAGCTTCTGAATGAGCAGCTCCACCCCACCGGCTTCCATTGCCCTCCCAAATGTGCCGTTGAAGAGCTGAGGAAGAATAACAATAATCAAGATTAAAATAAACATATATACAAGTATAAATGTATATGTGTGAGGTCATACCACATGCATGGATTAAGAAAAATTCTGCTCAATTCATTTAAAGAGAAATCATTTCGAAATTCAGAACCAAAGCGTTGCTCACCTTATACATACTGTAACACTGTCTCAACACTGCCCCATACACCGTGTCCTACATCACAGAGGGACAAGGATGTATTCACTCTAAAAGCAACATAATAATGCCTAATACGCAAATTAAAAATACATTTTATATATATATATATATATATATATATATATATATATGGAAAAAGACTAACAAGTATTTCCTCTTCCAGATATTCTACTGTTGGAGGCTTCCCATCTTTGTTGGGCTTCTCAACCATTGGATTTCGCACCACCTGAAAAAACAAATTGAACTGAGGTGAGTCAGTGCTTGGGATCAACTCCCAACACAGTGTGTGGATATATGGGGAGTATCGTAAAGGCGAGCGTGACATAAATCAATCCAAATGTTCTCCTGTACCATGATCATCCAGAAATTGGCCTCTGGCTCAAAGAAGAACTGCCTGTTCTTCTGTGTGTGAAGGGATTTAGCTGGCTTTGTTGGACAGAACGTTCTGAAACAGAGAATACGACAGTTCGAATACACACAGATCCAAATGCTGCAAAACAGAGGGAGGTTTGAGAATAAGGTATGGACTTAACACCAGCCAAATGCTGGCTGTGTCTATTCAACTAGATACTATGGTATGCAACCTCCCCCCCCCCTCTTTTTCTCCCAAATTGTATCTCACCAATTACCACTCTTCCGAGCCATCCCGGTCGCTGCTCCACCCCCTCTGCCGATCCGGGGAGGGCTGCAGACTACCACTACCTCCGATACATGTGGAGTCACCAGCCACTTCTTTTCACCTGACAGTGAGGAGTTTCACCAGGGGGATGTAGCACATGGGAGGATCACGCTATTCCCCCAATTCCCCCTCCCCCCCGACAGGCGCCCAACCGACCTGAGGAGGCGCTAGTGCAGTGACCAGGACACATACCCACATCCAGCTCCCCATCTGCAGACATGGCCAATTGTGTCTGTAGGGATGCCCAAACAAGCTGGAGGTAACATGTGGATTCGAACCAGCGATCCCCATGTTGGTAGGCAACAGAATAGACCGCTACACTACCCGGACACCGCGTGGTAGCCACAGGTGGTTGAATTCAATTCTAAAAATCTAGCTGGCTGTAAAATAAAGGTGGGGGGTGAATTTGAGGTGCACCAGCCACTGTGGCAATAAGAAGAAGACATCACGTTCCTGATGGAATGTCATTTGAATAAATAACTCCGACACTGCGGTGCTCGGTTGATATTTCTGATATCAAATTAATTTCATGTAGAAGCGGTTGATTGCAGATTGACTGCAAAACAAAGAAAAAATACGAATTACAATGATGTCAAATCCTCACAAACTAGTGCAGCTCCACAATTACACAACTTCAAGTCATGGACTTCTCATTCATGGCAACATGACGACAACATCAAATATTCCATCGTCATGAAAATAAACTCACAACTAGAGGTCTGCAAGCCCGTCGGGTCACAACATGCTGAGTCAATTTGAGCTGGGCCATTTTTTATTTTATTTTTTTATATATCAGGCTCATTTAACTTCTTACAGTGGCTTGCAAAAGTATTCATATCCCTTGAACTTTTCCACATTTTGTCACGTTTCGACCACAAACATAAATATATTTTATTAGAATTTTATGTGAAAGATCAACACAAAGTGGCACACAACTGTGAAGTACAAAGAAAATTATACATGATTTAACATTTTTTTTACAAATAAAAAACTGAAAAGTGCGGTGTGCAAAAGTATTCAGCCCCCTGAGTCAATACTCTTTGGAACCGCCTTTTGCTGCAATTACAGCTGCAAGTCTTTTGGGGTATGTCTCTACCAGCTTTGCACATCTAGAGACTGAAATTTTTGCCCATTCTTCTTTGCAAAACAGCTCAAGCTCAGCCAGATTAGATGGAGAGTGTTTGTGAACGGCAGTTTTCAGATCTTGCCACAGATTCTCAATTGGATTTAGGTCTGGACTTTGACTGGGCCATTCTAACACATGAATATGTTCTGTTTTAAACCAGTCCATTGTAGCCCTGGCTTTATGTTTAGGGTCGTTGTCCTGCTGGAAGGTGAACCTCCACCTCAGTCTCAAGTCTTTTGCAGACTCCAACAGGTTTTCTTCCAAGATTGCCCTGTATTTGGCTCCATCCATCTTCCCATCAACTCTGACCATCTTCCCTGTCCCTGCTGAAGAGAAGCACCCCCAGAGCATGATGCTGCCTCCACCATGTTTGACAGTGGGGATGGTGTGTTCAGAGTGATGTGCAGTGTTAGTTTTCCGCCACACATAGCATTTTGCATTTAGGCCAAAAAGTTCAATTTTGGTCTCATCTGACCAGAGCACCTTCTTCCACATGTTTGCTGTGTCCCCCACATGGCTTCTGGCAAACTGCAAACGGGACTTCTTATGGGTTTCTTTTCACAATGGCTTTCTTCTTGCCACTCTTCCATAAAGGCCAGATTTGTGCAGTGCACGACCAATAGTTGTCCCGTGGACAGATTCCCCCACCTGAGCTGTGGATCTCTACAGTTCGTCCAGAGTCACCATGGGCCTCTTGGCTGCATCTCTGATCAGTGCTCTCCTTGTTCGGCCTGTAAGTTTAGGTGGACGGCCGTGTCTTGGTAGGTTTGCAGTTGTGCCATACTCTTTCCATTTCCGGATGATGGATTGAACAGTGCTCCGTGAGATGTTCAAAGCTTGGGAAATCTTTTGATAGCCTAACCCTGCTTTAAACTTCTCCACAACTTTATCCCTGACCTGTCTGGTGTGTTCCTTGGACTTCATGATGCTGTTTGCTCCCCAATGTTCTCTTAACAAACCTCTGAGGCCGTCACAGAACAGCTGTATTTGTACTGAGATTAGATTACACACAGGTTGACTCTATTTAGTCATTAGGTCAACATTCGATCATTCAGCAATCATCAGGCAACTTCTGAAGGCAATTGGTTGCACTCAGACAAAAGGGGGCTGAATACTTTTGCACACCGCACTTTTCAGTTTTTTATTTGTACATTTTTTTTTAAATCACGTGTAATTTTCTTTGTACTTCACAGTTGTGTGCCACTTTGTGTTGCTCTTTCACATAAAATTCCAATAAAATATATTTATGTTTGTGGTCGTAACGTGACAAAATGTGGAAAAGTTCAAGGGGTATGAATACTTTTGCAAGCCACTGTATATATGTGCAGAGCACAAATAGGCGCCACCATATTAACTATTGTAATATTGATTATATTATAAATAGTATACATATACATGTATGTGTGCATTACACATGGCATCTGACCATGCCGTGTGTGTGCGTGTTCATCAGAGACAGTGCACGTCAGAGAGAGCTTAAAGTGATACTGGTGTTGGTCTCGGGTCAGGCTCAAGCTGAAAAATTGCAGACTTTATCAGGCTGGGGCTGGGCTAGGGCTTGAACATCACGGACCAGGGCTGGGGCAGGAATTTTAGGCCCATGCAGGGCTCTACTCCCAAATGGTTCTGAAGCTATGACTACTACACATCTGGTTTCTCCCTGTTGTGAAAAGAATAGACCTACATAAAACATACATAACCTCTCTTGTGCACACCTGTCGTGCAGCATGAAGCAAGTTTTTGTCTTTAGTTCAGTCTTGTGGCAAGTATTCTACTCTGAGCAGTTCCTACCACATCTGTCCTAGTTTGATATCCAATTTCCATAAGCCAGTAGACAGATCCACCATCTTCCCAAGTAATACAAGATTAACATCAAACCAGTATTCAGCCTACACAATACAGAAGTAATGTCATGAGTGTGACATGATGGACAGACGACTGACTGGAATATTTATGAGGGGTTAGGTGTAAATTTGAGTTCTGTATGATAATATGACTAATAAACATCAGATGGGGTTGCTGAGTGGTAGTGACTGAAAGAGTAAAAGACCCCCAGATTTCTGTATTCAGAAACACAGGAGCTGGACTGGTTCAGTAATTTTGTTGTTGTTTGACAACCTGATCCCCAAAAGACATGGCTCACGCACATAGCTTCAGCACATTGTACAGGGATCACAGCAAATGATGAGGGTGCTCAAAAATGGCTGATGCCTACAAACATGCTGTGTATCCGCCGTCTTTCTAATTGAATTTGTTTGACTTGTCTGTTTGGATTTGTAGTTGAAACTCTCATTGCTAAACGATCGGGGAAGCACTTGGGCAGATATTGCAAATAACACCTTCAACCGAGACAACCAAATGAAAAATCCACAAAAATGTTACTACTACTACTTTCGGCTGCTCCTGTTATGTAAGGCCTGAAAAATGGAGTTCATGGACATGGTCTCCTGCTGTCCATATAAATAGCCAACCAGCAACAAGCCACGCTGATAATGTTTGCCACATCTATTCCAGATGTCAGGGACGCCAGTAAGCTCTGCTGCTCACCCTGACCTATAACACGCTGGAGGAAGACAGGAGCAATATTTGGCTTTTCTTTTTTTTTAAATGTTCAAGTACATAAGTCAGCTTTCTACCTGGTGAATTGTACGATGGCTTCGCAAAGGCCCACGTTCCGGATCTTCTCATTCTTCTCTACTTCACAGGGGTGGTAAAACAAGATCTTCTTCTCTTCCTACACAAGAAACATTTCAAGAATCCCATCAAAACACCCCCCAGCAGAACCCCACTGCTTACTTTGGTAAATATTACCACAGAGACACATCATGTGTGCTGTGCCACTGCAGCACTTACTTTACACATAAGACCTCTGCTGTGTGTAGGAATGGAGCCTACCTCTCCTTCTCGGGGTCCAAATGTAGGGTTGTAAATGAAAAAGCTGAGAAGGGACGGCGTGTACTGTTTCTCTTGCATTCCTGCGGCCATTCTTGGACTGCAGCAGAAGGAAAGGACAACACACTGAGGGAACAACATGACCTTAAGGTCTTTATGCTTCCTTTCACACCAATTCATGGCTGATCCTGCATGATCAACATTAAACATGCCTTACCTGATCATCAGCATTAGTGTGAGTTGTGTCTGGACCGTCCTTGTTCCGAAGAGAGCTGGGTCAGCATGCCGTGCGCCTGCAGAGGGATACACACACCAAGAAGGCCGAAGCTGCTACACGTGGCGAGTCTGCAAGCGGCAGGCAGTAACAACAACAATGAAAGAGTTCCCCAGCCTTCATTTTCAGGGTTAGGCTTATTAGACCGAAGGACCCTCAGCATTACGCTACAGTTCACTGCAGTCTGTTCAACGGTCTCGGCTGCTCCACAGCAACCGACCCAGAGCTTGGGAACCCCGACGCTGTGCACTGGACCTTCATTTTGTATCGTATGTTTTGTCTTCTGACACGAAATCTAAACGTACGTATCTGGCAGACGCCTTCTCCAGCGTGACTTAACGGAGAGTCAAGCGGGGCCAGCTGGCACCGTGGGACATGCACCGCTAGCGGCACCACACTGGCCTGGTGCCGGCGTCCCGGTACGTACGGGACCACTGCTGATGAGCAGCGGTACCTGCGGGTTCCCGGTTCGCTGGTGCCGGTGTCCCGGTACGTACGGGACCACTGGCGATGAGCAGCGGTACCTGCGGGTTCCCGGTTCGCTGCGGAGGGCCGCGGGACACCAACAGCACGGGGTTGGGGTGGGGGGGGGATGACTGACGTGTGCTCCGCCTGTGCTCCCGCGGGGCTGCGGTGCTGAGCCTGTGTCGCTAGCTAGCTACGCTAACTGTTAGCCGCCGAACACGGCGCTAACACACCGCGCAGCTGGGATACTCACATTACACCGCACAGCCTCCACACACCAGGACGCCGGTGTTCATCTTTCGCGGGAATTAAAGTGAACGAAACGAATTTTAATATCGAGGCAACCTAAACAAATGAGAGAGAAGCCGCTCACACGCCACTTGGAGCTACTTCCTGCTTTTGACAGCGTTGCGTCACTCACCAAACGGTCCGACCGGATGCCGCTGTAGAAGGTTCCTGTTATCAAAGGTTCCTGTTGGCCGTTGTGATGGACAGGCAGGCAGGCAGGCGGGCAGGCAGGCAGGCGGGCAGGCAGGCGGGCAGGCAGGCAGGTAGGCGGGCAGGCAGGCAGGCAGGCAGGCGGGTAGGCGGGCAGGCGGGCAGGCAGGCAGGCAGGCGGGTAGGCGGGCAGGCGGGCAAGCAGGCAGGCAGGCAGGCAGGCAGGTAGGCGGGCAGGCAGGCAGGCAGGCAGGCAGGCAGGCAGGTAGGTAGGCGGGCAGGCAGGCAGGCAGGTAGGCAGGCAGGCAGGTAGGCGGGCAGGCAGGCGGGCAGGTAGGCAGGCAGGTAGGCGGGCAAGCAGGCAGGCAGGCAGGCAGGCAGGCAGGCAGGTAGGCGGGTAGGCGGGCAGGCAGGCAGGCAGGCAGGCAGGCAGGCAGGTGGGCAGGTAGGCGGGCAGGCAGGCAGGTAGGCAGGTAGGCGGGCGGGCAGGCGGGTAGGCAGGCAGGCAGGCAGGCGGGTAGGCGGGCGGACGGGCAGGCGGGTAGGCAGGCGGGCAGGCGGGAAGGCGGGCAGGCGGGCGGGTAGGCGGGCAGGTGGGCGGGCAGGCAGGCAGGCAGGGAGGCAGGTAGGCGGGCAGGCGGGCAGGGAGGCAGGTAGGCGGGCAGGCGGGCAGGCAGGCAGGCAGGGAGGCAGGCAGGCGGGGAGGCGGGTAGGCGGGCGGGCGGGCGGGCAGGTGGGCGGGTGGGCTGGCAGGCGGGCAGGCGGGCGGGCAGGCGGGCAGGGAGGCGGGTAGGCGGGCAGGCGGGCGGGTAGGCGGGCAGGTGGGCGGGCAGGCGGGCGGGCAGGCGGGCAGGGAGGCGGGCAGGTAGGCAGGAAGTCGGGTAGGCGGGCAGGTGGGCGGGCAGGCGGGTAGGCAGGCGGGTAGGCAGGCGGGCAGGCAGGCGGGCAGGTAGGCAGGAAGCCGGGTAGGCGGGCAGGTAGGCAGGCGGGCGGGCAGGCGAGTAGGCAGGCGGGTAGGCAGGCGGGCAGGTAGGCAGGAAGTCGGGTAGGCGGGCAGGTAGGCAGGCGGGCGGGCAGGCGGGTAGGCAGGCGGGCAGGCAGGCGGGCAGGTAGGCAGGAAGTCGGGTAGGCGGGCAGGTAGGCAGGCAGGCAGGCAGGTAGGCGGGCAGGTAGGCGGGCAGGCGGGCAGGCGGGCAGGTAGGCAGGCAGGCAGGCAGGCAGGCAGGTAGGCGGGCAGGTAGGCAGGCAGGCAGGCAGGCAGGCGGGCAGGTGGGACGGTAGGCGGGCAGGTGGGCAGGCGGGCGGGGCTGCACGCAAGGCATGCCGGTCTCTTGGTGGGTAACGAGGCCTGTTTACACGCCCGTTAGAAAGAGGGAAGCTTGGTTTAGTGTGAGCAACACTTCGTAGGCCACTCTAAGAGGTGCAGTATTTCACAGGTATAACCCCGATCACTAATCCAGCTCCCCTTAGAAACGTGAACGCTCCACATTTGACATGGGACGTAAAAGTGCAAGGCAATCAACGTTACCTCGTTCCCACGGCCAAAAGATGAGCCTCTGTAATTTATAATCTCAGCATTTACTGGCACCTACAGCTCCTACACACTGGCATGAGGCAAGTGCAGAAACACATTTCACTGTACCCAAACTGCTGCACAATGGCTTTCTTTCTTTCTTTCTCTCTTTCGTCTTTAGCCAAATGATCTGGACTATCATGAACACGAGGCTGACCCTGGTGGCCCAAATGTTACTTGATGTATCTCCATCAGGCACTGTTCACTGGTGTCATCTTAGACTGCATAGACGGTGCCAAAGGTGTGTTGATGTGTAGAAGACATTCACTACAAGCGCACGTTAGGAAGGGTCTTACTGGACACCTCCGAGTCTTTAAACCTCCTCAGGCCACTTTTCAAACCGAATATGACCGGTGTCCCATGGCACTGGAACAACATGCCTGACGAAACCAGGCTAGCAAACTCGGTGCTCTCCTTTATTACACTTTAAATAATTCATATGTATCCTCTTAACATGTGCCTTTGTTTGAAAGCAGAGTAGCTGGAAGGAATATCCCGAATATGAGGTGACCAAACAAACCCCACAAGGGAAGAGTTGCGAGGCGGGGCTTTCTTACTGTAAAGCATGGGGCTAACCACTAATCCACTATCACCGCTCTAATTAAAGGCTGCTCAGTGATTTCGGGGCCTAAACTGCTGTACTTTTCAGCTGGAATGTATTGGTGGACCTGCAGGATGAGAGTGATGACGCGTTTTTCAACCATTTTCTCTTGATAGAAAAAAGAAAACAGAACGAATCCGCATAAGTTTCAACACATTTATTCATTCGATCCATTCATGGTTGCTGGTGTGGTGGTGTGCGTACAGAGAGGAAAACAGGGAGCAGTTATCATGACGGACCAATAATCCACAGGCAAACCAAAATTCTCTGAGCAAGTAAATTGACTTTTAAAAGCAAAATGGTAGCCTGCTGAGGTCAGGTAGAAAATAATGTGTATCCCTGGGAATGAAGGCCAGAATGTGCAGTCTCCAGGGAGCAGGAGGAGGAAGAGGAGACCTGAAGGTTCTTCTGTTCATTCTGCCGGCGTCTCTTTCAGGACAGGACCATTTTTTGGAATTCTGCAACCAGAAATAAGTCAGATTAGTTCTGAAAACATCTGCTGAAGAAGGACAAATTTCAACCTCACAGTCTGCAGACACATTAAGGGTCACTGACATCAAGTTACTGTGAGTCTGAGTCAGTAAACCAATTTGCGAGAAGAGGGAAAGAAATAAAGTGAATTATCCAAATCAGAATCAGAAACACTTTATTTGTTGTTTCATTTCATGCGCTTGTGCACACGAAATGAAACGAAACATGGTTTCCCCCAGCCCACAGCAGTGCAACACAAAGACAAAAACACACCCCAAAACTACAAGAACACACATAGCCAAACTAACACACATATCTAAACTGAAGAAGAAGAAAAATCACTGTCCAGGAGAAGCAACGCCAGCCAGGATGACTGTCGGAACTGCCGGTCTGCATGGGCTAGCAGTTAGCTTAGCCTGCCCCCCTTCCGCGTCCTATCAGACCACCCTCGGTGTTTCCTGTTAGGGCACAGCTCCAGGCAGGGCCGTGGTCCCTGGGTCCACAGGACGCAGCAGACCAGGCTCCCCCAGCTGATCCAGCACCAGCTCTCCCGGCCACCAAACCAAGACACAAACTTAGACGCAGACGTGGACAAAGACACTGCATGGACGGTGCTGGGTGAGGCCGCTGCAGCGCCGCCTTCCCACACCGGGAGCAGAACTCCTGGAGCCTGCCGTGTGAAGGCTGCAGCTGATTGGAGAATGGACTTCACTGCGGCCTAAACATGCCTAGAAGTCACGAGTTTGTAGCGGTAGGACCAAATGGCTTTCACAATAAGCCCAAAAGTTTGTTTTGGAGGAAATTGTGTCAAAGGCCATTCCAAAAAAGGTGGAAAGAAAGAAATGATTCAGCCTCTCTCTCTTTCTCTCCCCTCCTTTTTTCCTCTTTTCTCAGGTTACCCGTCACCATCTACCATCCTTCCTATTTCTGTCTGGCTGACGTGCAGCCATTTCTCTCCATCTGTCCACCAGTCTGAATGCAGGACACGTCACGGGTCATGAGGGAATACACACTCTCTCAATCCAGTCACATCTCAGGATTTCAAATCACAACGGAGAATTTTAACCTGAAGTAAGAATTTCAAATCCAAATTATTCTAATTCTTTTTGCAGAGTGAAAAAAGGAGAATATTCAGACACAAATTGTAAAGCCATAACAAAAAACTTGTAATTTATGACTTCATTTGAAATGTATTGGAATATAATGTAGTAACCATTCCATCGTGTTCGTCTGGTAGACCAACACTTTCTGGTTTCTCTTCAAAATGAAAGTTACACCAAAAAAAAAAAACGACACCGGCTTCACCAAATGATAACACAATTACAATAATCGGACACCTCGTTAAGCCACTGCGTTGTTTATAAGGGTGGGGACACCTGCAGTCAGGTGAGACTGATGAAGAGGTCTCTTAGGTTTCTCTCTCAGTACACGTTGTGTCCAGATGAACTGATTCACACATTCAGCACATTGATGCTGTGCTAAAACCTCATCCATCCTGCACACAGACTTTCTGTCCCACTGACAGGTTGACAGTCCTTTTATTTAGAAGTTGGACAACAGTAGCTGCTAAAGGTGGGACCGTGGCACTGTTTTCCAAGTCCCAAACTTTGAATTTGAAATCCTAAACCAGTCATTATGTGCTCTTCATCAGATCTAATACCATGTCACCATTTTGATAACAGAGTTAGTTAATATGCCAATTCACACAACTCATGGATGCATTTTAAAATAAGCGGTTAAGATAACGGATGGATGGATGGATGGATGGATGGATGGATGGGTGGATGGATGGATGGACGGACGGACAGTATTTATTACAGACTGATTTAAAGTGGATCTGTAATGATGGAAATGAAGCGTTGATTTGCTTCATACTTTTTAAAAGCATTCTCTCTTTGGTCTTGGAGAAGGTTTCAAGTCTTTCTAGTCAAAAGGCTCAAAGTCAAGTCACGAGTCCATCCATCCATCCATCATCCAAACTGCTTACCCTGCTCTCAGGGTCGCGGGGATGATGGAGCCTGTCCCAGCAGTCACGAATCACCGGTGTTAAAGTCCAAATCCAGTTTTAAGTCTTTTTCAAGTCAAGTCTGAAGTCATCGAATTTGTGACTTGAGTCTGACTCGAGTCCAAGTCATGTGACTGGAGTTTATTGTTGACTTATGATCGTCCATCCTCTAGTTTGGTCACAGCAAAACATGATACATATGATATACGATATATGACATAACATGACATGATATGATATGATGTGATACCATATAATGTGATATATGATGTGATGTGATATGATATATGATGTGATGTGATATGATATATGATGATAGATGATGTGATATATGATGTGATGTGATGTGATATATGATGTGATATATGATGTGATGTGATATATGATGATAGATGATGTGATATATGATATGATAGATGATGATAGATGATGTGATAGATGATGATAGATGATGTGATATATGATATGATATATGATGTGATGTGATATGATATATGATGAGAGATGATGTGATATATGATATGATATATGATGATAGATGATGTGATGTGATATGATATATGATGATAGATGATGTGATATATGATATGATATATGATGTGATGTGATATGATATATATGATGATAGATGATGTGATATATGATATGATATATGATGATAGATGATGTGATATATGATATGATAGATGATGTGATATATGATATGATATATGATGATAGATGATGTGATATATGATATGATATATGATGATAGATGATGTGATATGATATATGATGATAGATGATGTGATATGATATATGATGATAGATGATGTGATATATGATATGATATATGATGTGATATGATATATGATGATAGATGATGTGATATATGATATGATATATGATGATAGATGATGTGATATATGATATGATATATGATGATAGATGATGTGATATATGATGATAGATGATGTGATATATGATATGATATATGATGATAGATGATGTGATATGATATATGATGATAGATGATGCGATATATGATATGATATATGATGTGATATATGATATGATGTGATATGATATATGATATGAGATATGATATGATATGACATGATATAATATGATATGATATATGATGTGATACCTTATGATGTGATATATGATATGATGTCATATGATATATGATATGATAGATGATGTGATACGTGATATGATATATGATGTGATGTGATGTGACATATGATATAATATATGATGTGATATATCATGTAATCCAAAGCAGTTGAATCAATGGATAACCATGACCTGGATGAATGAGAACATTCACAGACATATGATGTAATGTGATGTGATGTGATTCACCAATGTCCCTCATTTGTGCTGGTTTGATATTTTCCAATCAAACAATTGTGACTTTTTTTTGTCCCTCTTTTTCTCCCCAATTGTACCTGGCCAATTACCCCACTCTTCCGAACCGTCCCGGTCTCTGCTCCACCCCCTCTGCTGATCCGGGGAGGGCTGCAGACTACCACATGTCTCCTCCCATACATGTGGAGTCACCAGCCGCTTCTTTTCACCTGACAGTGAGGAGTTTCACCAGGGGGACGTAGCGCGTGGGAGGATCACGCTATTCCCCCCAGTTCCCCCTCCCCCCTGAACAGGCGCCCCGACCGACCAGAGGAGGCGCTAGTGCAGCAACCAGGACACATACCCACATCCGGCTTCCCACCCACAGACATGACCAGTTGTGTCTGTAGGGACGCTCGACCAGGCCAGAGGTAACATGGGGACTCGAACCGTTGATCCCCGTGTTGGTAGGCAACAGAATAGACCACCACGCCATCCGGATGCCCTCACAACTGTGACTTTTAAACCAGAAAACAGGATTACGTCTCCTGAAAAGCATCGCGCTGCAGTATTTCTGTTCTCCTCCTGCTTTCGATCATCCGTTGGGGAAACCATATGAATGAAGATGGCTGAACTTTACACCAGGACATTGGATTAACGAAGATGAAATGACATTTCATCATGTTTAAGAGAGATGGATTATCATTTAAGGACTGTTCTGATGCTGCTGACATAGAAATCTGGAACCAAACACATCCCCAGCCAGGGTATGGCATTAAAA